>JAFBJR010000178.1:298920-503148 GCA_016785285.1 Brachirus orientalis
CGCACAGTGCGTGCTACACAACGTAACACGCAACACGGAGAGCAGCAGAGCGCAGGGGAGAGGAGAGACCACCTGGCTGCAAATGTTTCCCTTTATACATTTTTTGGCCACAATTTACTCAATCACATTGAAGATACATGAACTCACTCATGAAACAAAGTGGTATTAACATCAGTTTTATTGATTTATTGAACTTGTCCCCTACTTCCTCGTCCTCATCGCGCGCAGGGACGCTCTGCGCTCCTAGTTGAATCCGGTAGAGGGTTAAACAAACATATTCACATCTTTGATTTTGTGTAATCCAGAGTTACATCCCAAAATGATCATAATTCGGCTGGGTAAGACAAGTTCATTTCACATGCAAACACTAGTGATAAGGGCCAGACCACGAGCTTGGCAATGCGTCCTTTACGCACAGGTGCCTCCGGTGCTCAGAGAGCTTTTGTTTGGCTCTTCTTCTTACATCATTGAACCGTTTTTTTACACTTGGCAACAGTTCTCAGTATGTCAGGGCAAACCCGATTAACAATATTGGTAACCTCCTCCCAGGCTTCATTTGCATCATCAGCCCGCGGAGGTCTGTTCGTGTGACCATATATTTGGCCACTGCGAGCTTGGACCTCCCGGACCAAACGTCAGTTTTCCTCCGTCTGATGCTGCTGCTGTCTCCTTCGTCCATGGTGAAATGAAACTTGCACTGCGCCTTTAAAGGTGAGGAGAGGACCTTATTTGATTGATGAAGATTTGGACCAGCTGTGTTAAACCCAGTCACGCCTTCTCTCCCTCTCTTTGCTGCTTGCGCCGGTAGGAGGGACGGAAATGGAACAGAAGAGTACTTGCACTGCACTGCGCTGCGCTGTGCACGAAAGTTGCAAAATGCGCCTGGACACACTATGTTGGCACCACGCACACGCACCTGCGCTGCGCCTCGGACTACGATCGTCTGCAATTGTCTGTGTTTCTTCTGACGAAAAGAAGGGAGCGTCCAGTTGGTGGCACTGCACTGGAAAGTGCATTTCAGTGAAATGTACATCACGTGGACCCTTGCAGACCTCTGTGAACAGACGGGCACAAACATGATGATGCTGCCGTCACCACAGCATTTACATCGCAAATCATTTTTGTTATTTTTGTATGCATTCATGTCTATCACAAGAGTGGCGATCGACTTCTTCGCTTTATTCCTTATTTCTTAAGCTTTTTTCTCTTTTTTAAATGCCTCTGTAAATGAAACGTATAGTGTTGTAGAGCTCTGGGGGTGTGTCAGAGTCTGGATGGTCGCTGGACATTCAGAGAATCTCAACACTCATTGGATTTTTTTTTTTTTTTTTTTTTTTTTGCAGAAGTTGACATTTTTCAACTCAAGCAAATGGAGAAAATGGCAAAATGCGAATGACGCACTTTTTCGCACAATTCGTGCCGCCTGGACCAGCCAACATGAAATGCGCGTCTATTTACTCTATGCGTTGATCATGTATGTACTGTATGTTAGGGAGTAATGCAGTTATCTTGTCTAAGATTCTATATTTAAATTTAAATACTATTTAAATGTGTGTATAAATAGGTGACACAATTAATTTGTAGCTTAAGCTACAGTATATATTAGATATATATCTAGTATATACTACAGTGTATAGCATAGAGATCCATAGCTGGATATAAAGGTTAATCTATGAACTGAAATCACCTTTAAAATATTTGATAACAGTGGTTGTCTTTCAAAGAGTCGGCCATATCGTACTGTTATTTTTGAACAGTAGCCTAGAATGAACAAATCAAACACTGGCTCTTGGGGATTGTGTGTGTGTGTGTGTGTGTGTGTGTGTGTGTGTGTGTGTGTGTGTGTGTGTGTGCTTCCTGAAGGCCACTGTAGTTTCACATAGTGGATGGGGAGCATGAGCGACACTGTATTCAGTCAGTTACAATAAGGAACTTCACCCCAGATGTTGTCATATCCAACACGCTGGTGCTTTGATACAGTATTATGTACTGCACATCTCTCTCTCATAGTATTACCTTTTGTGTGTTGTCTGTGTCATGTTTAATATCAATATCATCTGCAGATGATGATGATGATGATGATGATGATGATGATGATGACGACGACGATGATGATGATGGTGCTTATCACAAAGGCTCTGTCTGTGCATATTGTGAATTCTGTGAGGTATGTCTGATATTAAGTAAAATACATACTAAATACAAATCATACTAGGAACTAATGCTCTGTTCTGAGATTCATTGCACACATACAGTAGATCCTGCATTTCTCTGTTATGTACAGTCATTCACAATACAGTCTGATGACCTTATCTGTTTTGTCTTAGCACTGTGACAACTGTGACAAATGTCCTTGTAAAGAGGGAGACAAGTCTGAACACTGCGATGATTGCAAGGTGAGAAAATACACCATATTCTATCACCTGGTCAAATATTCATTTAACGGACCTTAATAGCACGGGAACAGTGTTTGATAGCTAGTATCATCCATGGTGTTAGTGGACATGCAGTTACTGTTGAGACCTGCTCTTCCAGATGTGGTTCCTTCCTGGTTTAAAAATGTTAAACTCAAGGTTTCAGAGTTCACAAAACAATTAAGTTGCCACTTGATAACAACGTGGTAGTGACCGGTCTAGTGTAGCCTGTCTAACACCAGATTTTGATACAGTCTTCCACGAGGTCCAACCCAATCAGAGCAATTACCTTTTTACGCTTTCTTGTAGTGATGGCTATCGAGTCAAAGCATCTGACAACTTTTGCCTCTGTGGAGCAAATCACTTAACATTAGCTTAGAAAAGCTGGCAGACGTCGGTTCTTTGTCATCATCTTGCTAAACCTGCCTCTAGCACACCGGGGGGGGGGGAAATCCTTTTCTGATGGGTTCCCTGTTTTAGGAGAGTCTGTAGTTCACCAAAATGATGTCCTTTGCCAGACATGTCTGCAGAAAGTTCATCCAGGTTCATCGAAGTGGCCAAATTTCAGTCAGTCTTTCCTCTGGATGGATTAGAGACGACCTCCACAGCTGACATACTCTTTCACAGCATTACACCATGACCATTCCACAAACATCTATCACTTTAAACATGAAAACAGAAATCCACTGAAGTTGGAGGATTGTTCTTCTTTAATATTTACATTGCTGCATTTTGTTGTTTCCTCTTTCAAAGATGTGCAGTTTCTGCCATGTGTGTCCTGTTTGTGAAACTCTTTGCCAGCCTGGTGAGTACATGAAGAGCTGCCACAGTGATGAGAAGCATGAGTTTACACATGGAAAGTTGTCTTGATGCTCATTTAACTGATCAATTATGATATGTATGAGGGTGCTGAGTGGCTTTAGGCTTGCTCTATAATGTCACTACATTACTAGGTGAGGAGTAGGACAAGAGAGCTGAAGAAATATGTTTTTGACACATGGACCCTACACTGTTGAACAAGAGCAGTTTGAATCCACATGGACTGCATGCATTGACTTGTACATGCTAGTTGTAGCACAACACTTTCCGGTCCAGTTAGTTTCACACTATTGTTTGGGTCAAAAGAGACGACAAAAATGATGGTAACTATGGACACTTGCTTGAGATTAACAAGTCAGCACTCAAACAACAAAGGAGGCAAACTCATGGCAATAAATGACCACAAGTGGAATAGAATGTGAGATTATGTGTGGAGTTCTAGACTAGGTAGGACTCTCATTTTAGAATAAATGGATATGCTGCCATCTACGCGCATGCTGAAATGTGAAGTAGCTCACTGTGGTTAGTGAATGCAGAAAGTTTGACCAAAGGCGTAAAAGTCCAGTGTATAGCATCTACAAGGGTTTATTTGAATAAGTATATAACTGCTTAAGAAACACATTTTAATTTTTTAATTTGTGTTTCACAAAATCCGCCAACTTGTGCTGCCAGGTGTGTGACAAATCAGCCGAGGCATTTATTTTGCCCATTATGCAAAGACCAACACACTCTCTGGTCCACTAAGGCCGCCATAGTTCCCTGACACACTTGGGATTAGATGTCACCTATTCTTACACAGTGGACCTTTAAACTTTGTGGTTTTAATGACTTCAGGCTGCAGCTCACACTCATTTTTGCCTTCTTTCCTCAGGAGGTTTTGTTGATGAGGTGACTGGATCAATCTACAAGTAAGACATTTATTCGCACAACTGAAATCTCTTCACATTCATTGAATGACATATATGACATGTCCTATAACCAGTGTTTTTCTCACCTCACTCTGTAGGACTGTGGCTGACGTCTTTGATGACGATGATGACGATAACTAAGCCCAATCATGTGATGCCACCATGTGGCTGAGCTAATATATTTCATCTTCACCTCTGAATTTCAATGTTCTTTTTTCTTGTCTTTTTCCTTGAGCACATCACACGTTCGGTGAGCGAAAATTGTTTAAGAAGTAACATATATATTTGTTTACTGTTGTTAACTGAGAAGTCCAAGTAGTGCTTTTAAGAAAAATGATATATTACATAAGTCATGTTTGGGGACATGTTGAATAAAAAAAGGGGACATTTTTATTGCTTGATTTATTGATGTTAAAAGGTTCAATGTACCTTGGTGCTTCGTGAACAAATTCTACAGATTGCATTTGTCTGTAGGCCAACATACTCCATTTGAACAGCCTAAAAACAGAGCTGTAGCCTTGGATGAGTTTAAGAGAAACTGACCTCAGCTTTACACATTTGTTAGATCAACAGACCTTTTATTTAGAATAGCAGTAAATCTGATGTCATCAATTCAATTCAGTTTTATTTGTATAGCGACAAATCACAACGTACATTATCTCAAGGCACTTTACATAATAATTACAAAACTTTTACAATATTACAGAGAGAAAAGAAACCCATCAGTTCACACAATGAGCAAACACTAGGGGGCAGTGGAGAGAAAAAACTCCCGTTTAACAGGAAGAAATCTGTGACAGAACCAGACTCAAAGATGTGCGGTCATCTGCCTCGACCGGTTGGGGTGAGAGGAAAATGGGGGACAGAGGAGATGATGATTAATAAGGTGGGGTTAGGGTTAGGACCAGATGGGGGTACTCATATGTACTCATACTTTTGAATGAGTCCACTACAGCTATTTGGACCAAAGTGTTTTTAAACCCCGTAACCACTTTTTTTTCAGGTGTAAAACAACTGACAGCCAGGTTTTGAATGAGAAGAAATCTACATGCCTCAGACTGGCTTCCCAGGGCAGCACAGCACATTCTGCACCAACAATGTGTCAGTCAGTACCCATAAATACCCCCCCCCCCATTTATATACAGTGGATAAGTGAAAAATGGTGAACAAATCACACTTCCTTGAGTTAAACCAATACATTAAAAAAATAGCTGAATATTTTCCCAACTTTACAAGAACTCCTTTAATGCATTTTAATCTACAGTACATGAGGTCAGCCTCTCCTTAATACATATGGAAGAGGCAGCAGTCTAGGTCTATAGCAGCATAACTAAGAGATGGTTCAGGTTTCCCTGAGCCAGCTCTAACTATAAGCTTTATCAAAAAGGAAGGTTTTACGTCTAACTTTAAATACAGAGACAGTGTCCGCCTCCCGAACCGACACTGGGAGCTGGTTCCACAGGAGAGGAGCCTGGTAACTAAAGGCTCTGCCTCCCATTCTACTTTTATGGACTCTGGGAATTACAAGTAAACCTGCATTTGGGACCAAAGTGATCTGTTAGGCTGATAAGGTGAAATTAAATCTTTAAGATATGATGGGGCCTGATCATTAAGTGCTTTGTACGTGAGGAGGGTGGTCTGCACTGGCTACAGGGGACGGGCTAACTGATTTAGCTTCTATGGTGCAGTGCTGAGTTTCTACCTCACTAAGCCTTGCCTCCATCATGACAAACAAGTTAGACTTATTACAAGTCCTGTTATCGCTAAAGGCGGCAGAGTCTTGATGTAACAAAAGCATGAACTAGTTTTTCAGCATCCTTTAAGGATAAAATGTTTCTAATTTTTATAATGTTCCGCAGGTGGAAGAAGGCTGAAGTCCCCATAACATAAATTACTACATTTTAAGGCAAAGACATGTTTTAAAGTTAGAAAGTTAGATGCGATTGCGTAATCACATGCACGTGTCATTGTTGTTTGCACGCTGTAAAAAAAAAAGCCCTCAAAATGGGAAGAACAGCCTTGACCGAGAGCTCAGTTTGGGCTCTGTCGTGTTTGAGCTAAACATATAAATGTGAACTGACTGACTAGAGCATGTCTGTATATTTGCATGACATGATTTTATTGGCCAGTACTTGTGCTGCTGCTTTGAAATTTCTCAAACTCTACTGCACACAAAGCAAAAAAAGCAAAGTAATATAGTCCACTGAGCAGTATTAAATTTTAAATGTCATAAAGACAGTGGGAGAGATCAGGAACTGGAACTCAACGAAAGATTTTTCCACATTAATATTTTACGATATAAAATTACTGGCATAATATTGAATATTGAGCAGAGTTAATATTTAATTTTCCTCCATATATCTACAAGACAAGAACATTGAGCAAAATTAATATTTAATAGTCTCTATATTTATCTAGCAAAATAATTTGAAACTTGACATGAAGACAGTGAGGGAGATCAAGAACAAAACAAAATGTCAACTATTTTTTTTTTCTTTTTTTTTCATTTTTTTTGTTGAAAACTGAGCAGACTTATCCTATATTTTGATAGTGGTGCAGCCAGAAAGTAGGATCCATTTAAAGGTTTTTGTCACATATTGAAGTTTTTGGTTTTTTTTTAATGGTATGGAATTACTGATATCAGTACCAGAAAATTGTTCAGCAAAATTTTAGTCCTTCCAGCTGTCACCAGCTGTAGTTAGTTTTTACATGGTTGTATCACTGGTAACAGCATGGTGTTAGTGTAGTGTTCCTAATAATATAATCAGTGTTGTGGTCCTAATAAAGGTATCAGAGTTAGTAGAGTGTGATCTGTGTAGTGTATATAGAAAGTCCCTCTACCCCATTCTCTCTCTCTCTCTCTCTCTCTCTCTGTCCTCATTCTGTAGGTTCTTGCGACTCTAGGGCTGTAGGATCCAAATCCATTTGTGAGGTTATCATTATTATTAGTAGTATAGTCATTATTATTGTTACAGGATGACTAAAATTTATAATAGTATAACTGTAAAATAACTTAATAATAATACTATGAAAATATTACAACCATCTTTAACTACCCTGACAGTACCTAAAACTCTTTCTTTCTTCTTTCTTCTTCCCCTCTGTCTCTCATCTCTCCCCCATTTTGTCCTTTCACCCCAGTCAGAATGCTGCATATATTGAGTGTGGTTCTCCTAAAAGGAAAATCAAACTCCCCTGATGCCCCGCTGGGCTTATCTTATTGTCTTTCTTAATAATGTAAGGTTTCTGCCTTACTGTGTAAAATGTCTGATATATGCTGTGATTTGGCGCTAAACAAATATTTGTTTGATTTAAAGTGTCACTGTAGTTTTACTAATATAGAAATCAGTGCTGTGATTAGTGTCATGTAGTGTTCCTAACAAAGCAATTACTGTTGTGTTTCTAATTAAGGAATCCTGTCAGTGAAGTGCAGGGGTCAAAATGAAACTGGCCGAGAGCTACTGGTGTTTAACATTTATTCTCATAGCTTATTTCAAACCCAGACAAACTGAATGAGCTTGTTTTTGCCTGAATGTTACTGTCCCATTAAAATTAAAATAGTAATGCATTTACTTATACAATGATATTACGGCTCCAAGGAGGTTATGTTTTTGCCTGTGTTTGTTTGTCTGTCCATCTGTCTGTCTATTGGTCTGTTAACAAAATAACAGAAAAGTTATGGACTGATTTTGATGAAATTTTCAGGAAAGGTGTGTAATGGGACAAGGAACACATGATTAGTTTTCGATGCTGATCCAAAATGCCATCTGATTACAATGGTTACATGCCAAAGCGCTTGCTGCAAAGCCTGATCATGTGACACACATACAGCACTACATTCATTTATGTGCATGTCCCTACACCTTGTGGCATGTTAATGAAACTGCAGTTTATTACCTCCTCCGAGAAGGTTATGTTTTTGCCAGAAAAATAGTCAGGAAATGTGTGTAACAGGACAAAGAACAGATGGTTAGATTTTGGTGTTGATCCATGTCACTGTCTGGAACCAGGAACTTTTTGCAGGACTCTAATATTGCTTGGTGGAGGTCTGCACTCTAGTTTACTTTTAATCTTGTGCATAACAGTGGAATGAAATGCCATGCCTCCTAAATTTAGAGTTAAATGGGAGCAGATAGAGAGAGAAGAGGGCCTAAAAGTGAGCCCTGAGGAATCCCACACGAGAGAAGATCAGAGGAGGATACAGAGTCATAGTCACCAAGGCTGACACAGAAAGTTTCATCTACCAAGTAGGACTTGAACCACTCCAGCGCTGGACCCAAAATGAGAGATCAAGATCGCATGGTTCACCGTGTAAAAAGCAGCAGTTCCATCTTAAAGCACAAGATATGATATCATACCCCACTGGAAAACCTAGAGAATATTGTGCTCTTCCAAGAAGCCCAATAATTGACCGAAAACTATTTTAGATTTTATTTAGGATTTTAGAAATAAAAGACAGCTTGGAGAAAGGCCTAAAATTGGAAAGAACTGGGGCATCTAGACCTGTTTTTTTTAAATCAAAGGTTACATTACCGCATGTTTAAAATTTTCAGGGACCACACCTGCACACAGACTGCTATTAAAAACAGATGGGCCTACAGAGGAGAACACTTCCTTAAACAGATGAGGAGGGACAGCATTATTTGAAGAACCTGAGGGCTTTAAATCCGTGTTTCTTAACCCTGGTCCTGGGGAATTACTGCCGTGCATGTTTTAGAAGGGGAGGGGGTGGCATATGGTTAACTAATTAGCTTAATTGGAAACAGGTCAGTAACGTGACTGGGTATAAAAGGAACATTTCAGAGAGCCTCTCAGATGTGAAGATGTGAAGAGGTTCACCAGTCTGTGACAAACTACATCTAAAAATTGTGGAACAATTTCAGAAAACTGTTCCTCGACATAAAATTGCAAAGACTTTGAAGACAGTGTATAATATCAAAAGATTGAGAAAATCAGGAGGAATTTCTTCAGACTGTGAGGCAGCACTGCATTAAAAACAGACATGTTTCTCTACTGGAAATCACTGCATGGGCTCAAACACTCAAACATTTGTTGTGCAATTGACAAATTCAAGTTAAAGCAAGTTAAAGTTATAATCTATGACCATGTGACGCAGACTACTACAAAGCTCTCTTCATCGAGAATGTGGTGATCATTGCCCTCGGCCTTCCTCTGATGCATGTAGTCATCTTCAGTGTTCTCTCTCTAGTATGTATGTTTTTGTTTTTTGTGAGTTTTATTCTTCTTGCAAGAGGAACAAACAACACAGAGCATGCAGGCAGTCTGTGCAGTAGTTCAAGGGAAAGGAGTCACTGTTGTTTTACATTTACTTTATTTACTTGTTTTTTGATTTTGTTGCTTTTGTTGTTGTTGTTGTTAGTGAGATAAGGGGAAAAAATCTCCCTGGACAAAGTGAGACGAGAAGAGAGCAGCATAATTTATTGTTCAGCAAAGATTGGGTGATCCTTTTCTTCTGTGATCATGTGACCCTCAGGAATTTGCTTTCCCATTCCCACATCAGACTCTGACAGCGACGGCTGCTCAGTGGTTTAACTTTTAAAAATGTCTCCCTACAGTTTAAACTTCAGCTTCTGCTGCTGTGGTTCATGAAGGTGAACCACACGTGAGAGCAAGAGAGAGCAAATTACAAAGAAAAAGACTGACTTGACCAAGATCAGAACGTCCAGATCCAGAGGATGCTGCAAATCAAAACACAGTGGACAACACAGTGGACGCCACGGACGAAGCAACTCTTACTAGTTGCCCTATCTTTTTTTTTAAAACCTGTCCTGTCCAGTATCATAGTCGTGTAGTGTGGTTGTCTGTATGGTGTTGAACAGATTTGCTTTGCACAATCTCCTCCTGTCCTGTTACTTATTTATGCAATTATTATTATTTAAATTCTGACTTTAGAATTTCAGAATTCAGAATTTATTTATTTTCTGACTGTCAAAGAAGTGAGTGAGTGTGAGTGTTGGGGGGGGGGGGGGGGGGAAAAACCGAACCGCTGTTTTCGGGGAAAAAAAAAAACACCTCGGAAATAAAATCTTTTGAAACTTTATTTACTTGACACAGCACAACAATGTTTTATTGACAACAGCAGTTAGAGAGATCTAAAATAATCACTAATATATAATCAACCTATGTCAGATCACAAGTGCAAAACATGTTGAAAGTAAACATTTTAAAGGTTCTCACCATCCTATTTCTCAGCCTTGACAACTTTAATAAACCTTTACTATTCATAATCTACCCATAGGACTAATTCATACAAGACAAAATCAGCGTGTGAACTATGTTTAATATTTACATTAGGATTACAGGGTATAATTTCTGTAATATTGTATATTCATATATTTGTATTAAGAAATAAATTAATGTGTTAAAAACTGGTACGCATTTCTTAGATTTGTCTGAAAACTCTGAGGAACATCGACTGATACTGAGGATGGTCTAAAGTGTTCCACAGTATCAGAGAAACATCAGGCGGAGCAGATTTCCAAAAAAAAAAAAAAAAAAAAGGTTTACTCGTGTGATCTGAAATTTATGTCCCATATCTTTGAAGTACTGTACATGAGAACAACATACTACCTGATGAACCTGTGCAACTGTGTCACAGATAAGTAAGCCTGGGTCTGTCTCATCCTCTCTTTGTTCCTCCCAAAGCTCATTGCAGTGGCTATTTAAAGGTATAGTAGTTGTTTTGTTTGGTTTTTTTTTGCCAAAATTGATCAATAATTCCATATTAATCTTTCAGTGTGATGTAAATGCAGAAAGGGCTAAAAAACTTGCACACCCCATAAGTGCTTCACTAAGCACAGGCTGTAAAGACAGAGACATTCACTGGCATATGCACATGAAAGTTGCACAGTAAATGCAACATGTGTCAAAAATCTGTTTTAGAGATGGAGAGATCATTCTTGTATAGGACAGCCCACAGCCCAGCGGAAGGGAATAGGGATTGTAACCAGAGGGTTGCCGGTTCAAATCACCACCAGGTCAAGGGTTGGGGAAATTACTGTCGTAATGTACGTGTCTCGGTAAAATGTGCGTTTGTTGACGAGCCAACGATACCAGTGAAGCCAGAAGCAGGACTCCTAATGAACGAACAACCACGCCTTCAAAACCAGGTACAGGAGCCTATGTTACAGCATTTTATACAAATATGATGACACTGTTTTCATTTTCAAGACATTAGAAACCAAAACGAACACTAGAAAAAAGACAAAAGAATGACTGTGCTATAGTTAAGGTAGCGTGTGTTTCAGCTATTGCTCTTTGTGTGCATATTGTTTAAATCACTTGATTTATGAAAATGACGGATGGGAGGACAAGATGACTTGCTGGTCCAACAGTAACAGGACCAGGTCACCCACTGTCTTGCATCCCAGGGCTAGCAAAGAGAAAGCAGGACAAATATTCTCCTTTCTTCAGCCCCTTATTCTTTCGGCTGTAAAATATGCTGCAGAGTAGAATATTGTAGTTCTTTTGTGGCATGGACCCGAAAACCACAAGTTTCACAGTGCTAATGGAGGTGATGTAGACCTGCTCAGGCTTTGACAGAGGTGACATTCACCCTGTTGCAACAAAATAATAACACTAAAACTAGTTAACAGAAAGACTTGGTAAATATGAAATCCTGATCAGTTTGAGACTCAATTATGATTTTGCATACATTGCAACTGTTGCTAATGTAATGCTAATGCTGTAATTTGAGCCGGTGGCAAAGAAGAGAGAAGCGCAGTTCCGTAACATGGAGGCACTAAATCATCTGTGGCATTTTCCTGGTACATTTAGAGTTCACATTTTCTGGGCTACAACATAAAGAGTCATTCCAGTTGGGAGCAACACCAGTGTCAGAATCATAACAAGGACATTTCTACATGGGCAACATTAAAACGACATGCAGGCTGGCATCTTGGCATCTTAGCTGTGTTGTCATGGACACAGTTGTCATCTTAAGATGACATGTGACCTCTTCACAGTCTCAGTGACTGCAAATCAGGTGGTCAGGAAAAAAACAGGAAGTAGAAGAAGCTGTATTCAAGACTATGTGCTGAGACAACAAAAGAGGTTCATTTGGATTTGGCATCCTGAACTAATTTACTTCATGTTTGTCTAATGCTATGCTACCGGCCACGGGAGCAGAGCCACATTTTAAGCCTGCGTTCCTCAACCTTTAACCTCAGATTCATGATTCAACAAGGTCTGCTGTTGTGCACATTTCCCCTCAGAGATAGGGGATGTTGTCTTTACTTTCTGTGCCAGAGTTGGGGAATGTCACACAAATTAAGAGCTTTACTTTTTGACTTACATCATGGATGTGAAAATCATGAACTACTCATTGTTCTGCTTCTCTGCCAAATGAAAATCATGCCGGCAGGAGAGACAACACAAATTAAAACTGAAACATCAAACTTGAGAAAAATCTCTGGCACAAATGTGTCTCTAATATTTCTTGTCTCTTCCATCAAGTACAATTAGGGTAAGATGGTCAAACAAACTTGTTTTCCAAAGTAGTGGACACGTTCCTTTAAAAGGTACAGCATTTGCTCATAATACAGACTTCATCCAGACAAATGCCAGTCTAGTCAGTCTACACAGAAAATGAATTCAGGTGAAAAGTGCATCTGACACCTGCTCTAATAGGTTTTCTGGATGCATTTTTATGGGAGACAAAGTAAAAAGACATCACCATTTTCATAACTGACTAAACAGGAGGAGATGTAGACTGACCATGGCACTAGGTCTTATACCAGAGGTTATATCTGTGTGAGTTGTTGGGTGGGTTGTGCTTATTTTCCACTCCTTCTTCTCTGTATCCACTCCTGTGCTGTCATTCCGCTTTCTCTCGGGTCAAGATTTATTTGATCTGGGCCAACAAATCATTAAAGATGTTGAGGAACATGTGAACATGGTATTCCTTGAAGACCAGTGCTGGACGGAAACGGATTGATTGGTCTCCACACCCACCCAGGAGAACACCTGTCAAAGACAACACAGTTACTACACCGCCATGCACTTCTGTCATCCACCTTCACATGTTAGTGGTTAACACAGTGCCATGACAGCAAAGTTATGTCCACAAAGAGAATCAGCAAATTTTGCCGTTCTACTGCTGCCTCGTGTGGTCAGTTTGTGTCACTGAGGTAAATCGGAATGAAGGACTTTAAACACTAAAGTCACAAGATGTGAACTCATTGATGGAGGCATCAGTGAATCAACAACTCCTGTGCGCTGTGACACTGATTTTCTCTATGGACTTTGGTTTGGGGGAGTGAGTGGTTTACAAAACAAAGACTATGTGAGCCTTTTTTCAGTGCCTAAAATTCACGTCCCTGCGAGCAGCTATGGCCCTTTGCACCTGGCATTAAAATGTGTTTTATGGGATCGAATTGCATTCGGATAGCCCCTGCCCACTTGTAAGTACAGATGTAAATACAACCTAGGATGAATTTTGATCCGATCTACGAAACCACAGGACTTGGTCAGAGACACTTTGTGACCAGACTGAAAAGAAAAGTAAATGCAGTGCATCTCTAATGCGCCTCCACTCCATCTACAACAAATACAGGAGTGGAAATATTGTGGTGGCTCTGAGCACAGCGAATGTGAAACTGCACAGTTTCCTCTGCTTCTGTCAGTTTCCCGCTTTTTAAAGACGACTTCTCCCCGTTTTGAAAACAGAGGAGTCTATACATAGCACGACATCATGTGTTATTCTTGTTGTTGATACAGCAACACAGAGTCTGCTGCTGGAAATCTTTGCAGAAGAGACACCACGGACGCATGTTAATGCCACGCGCAAATACCGCATGTAAATACGTATGGTCAAGCGCTATCAGATTGCTATCTGATCACAGTAAATGTATTCTAATGCCAGGTGTAAAGGGGGGCTCTTTTTCACTTAGGCCTGGGCCTACGGTGACCAGGTGTCCCCCCGTGTGCGAGACGATTGAACTTGGATTGATTTTGATTTTCAACGGCCATGAGGAAAGTCTTTCACGGTGGAGAACATGACGTGAAGCAACACGTGGCGTCCGAATTCGACAAGAAGCGTGTGGCTCAAAAAAGAAAGGTGTCGTGCTGTGGATACATTCCTACTGAGAGCCAGAGATGACTGACAGAGAGTGATCAGCTGACTGTGGTCTCAAGCTCGCACCCGTCATTTTTCCACACTCAAGAACTGAAAACACCACTTGTGTGAAGTGAGAGATACAGACTTCTTTTTGTTTTCTGTGGCTTCACATGCTTCAAATCGTGGCACCACAAACATTTTTCCACTGTCTCTGAGATACTGGACCCCAAAGCTGGGTCTAAAAGACAAGATCCTTCTGTGAGGAGAGTGATGAGTCAGCCATCATCATATATCACCAGATTACAGCAAAATTAAAGTAAATGACCTAAATCTCTCCATGATGTAGCATCATAGAGGCTAACTGTGCAAACATGCTGCAGACATAGAGTCTGTAGTGACAGCTATTAAGAACTAATTCTTCCATGATGTCGTGCTGTTGTTGGAAGGAGAGGGCACATCTGTCTGTGAGCTTTTGTAAAGATTATGTTTACTATGAGGAACAAACTCCAACAGTGACAGAAAGATTCCTTCTTTCATTAGGGTGGATGCTGAGCTGTTGTGTCTGACGGCCCGTCAGTTCACGTAACATATTATGTCACTTCCTGTTTCCACTGGTGTTACGCTGTGTGTTTCTCCTGCTCTCTACTGCTGGAAAACTCTCTCTCTCACGTAGATTCACTCTGTGGTTTTCAGTTTAGCTTAGCAGGGATGGCTTTTCTCTCTCCTTCTCCTCGTCCTGCTCTAATGGTGATGTTTTTGTTTCTGTACAGAGACCAAGTGTCAACTGCCTCTTTTTGTGTAGTTATGGACCATGTTTAATTAAGATTTTATTTGGTTTAAAACTGAAAACCTTTTATTACAAATATTATTTATTTTGTCTTGTATATCTTTGAAATGGAGCTGGATTTGAATTTAGACATTTTGAAATACTTTAAATGAATGAAGGCAGTGAAGTATTTTCAATATATTTTTGCTCTAAGATGGACTGGGACCTGTCCAGGGTGTACCTTGCCATTCCGCCCTATGTCAGCAAGGATTGGCTATAGCCTGCCCACGACCCTCATGTGGAGGATAAGGTGGCAAAAGAAAAATAGGGAAAAGCACCTGAACTATCATTTTAAGCTCTACACTATGATGCTACTATCAGCCAAAAGGTATGAAGTGACAAGCTTCATACCTTTGTCTCTGGCCTTGAGCAAGATGCTGTTGCGTGTTTCATCATTGCAGACATCGATGGCACAGAAAGTTCCCTGTCCTCGAGCACGACTCAGTATGCCGGGATATCGAGCCTGCAGATCACACACATGATCAGAGTCAACTACAGAAAGCAGGTTCATGATTAAAAAAAAAACACACATAAATCAAAATCAAGTAAAGGTGCAAAGAGTAGGCATAAACAGCAACAGAGAAGCAGTTTAAAATTAGAATGTGGTAGTGTAGGTTACCATAGTGCACACACATATATATATATATATATACCATATATAGCCTGATTATGATTGCCAGGAGAAAACAAATAGCATCTCAACCATTTATTTTGTTGTTGTCAACATATTTTGATAGATGCATGAATCTACAATAGGAAAAAAAATAGGAAAAACTACAGTGGAAACCATCAGAAATATGTTGCTCTGTCTTTATTATTAGAAGATGAGATAAGTAATACATCAGATTATTTATAGTTATAATATGGAGCATTTCTGCATGAAAATATCAATGAAACCAGTGTTGTGTTTTTACTAAGTAGTGCATTTGCCAATCCATAGAAATCTGCATTTCCATTCAAAGTATTGGGCTGTTTCATTTTGGGCGGGGGGGCAGTGTTACAAAAGTAACACATACTGTATATTATACAGCAAGAAAAAAGTATCCCCATGATCCAAAGCCAAACTAGGTCTTATTATTTTTTAGGATTACGTTATAAAGAAATGATTCATTAAGATGCAACAATAATTGTTCTGAAACTGAATCGCAGCCCCCTGAATAACAGATGTTTAGATCCTGACACAGTCTTTACATATACACACCTCCGCATACAGGTATATTACAGTACCTGAAGCTCATAAAGACCGTTCAGCAGGGCTTTCCCAGCGCGAGTGACCTCCTCCAGAAGTCTCTCTCTGCGAATCACATTAAGAACTTCGGCCAGTAACAGATTCTTCGATGGGTCACCCATCCATGTGTTAAAGATGCGGTATGGCTGAAACAAAGACACAAGATACAAAAGCTTGTCAATTAACAATAACTAGGACTTTATAAACATCTTTTAAACTAAAAGATGAGTTATAATGTTTAAAGATGACTGTGTATACATGGCGACAGGGCACAAGTTTTTAAGATGTTACTGTACTGCCCATGTGTTCTAAATATGTTACCACAAGGCACCAAAAATGTCTGTCACCACTTCAAGGACTGATCCAACTCAAACTCTCGAGTTTCATAACTACTGGTCTTTTTACCTTAAATACTGATACAGATGTTATATGACAATACATTTTTTTGTTGATAAATTCTTTTGTGGAATTTGTGGTCAAAATGTCTCTGAAAGGCTACAATGGAGGTTTCACTTTCATGCTCCCCAGAAGACTGTAGAGAATGACAAAACTTGGACTCAGATTTTCGGTAGGAGAGTTTATAGTTTACAAACGGACTCAACTAGACACACGTCAATTGTTGATCTTCATTCTGGGACAATAAAGCGTGCTTACAGAGCATGTTGCCATTTGTCACTGGAAAAGCATTCACACCTTCCTGTGGTTTAAATCGAACCCGGAGGTGTTCACCCCGTTAGTGCATTTTGTTTAGGTGGGTGTGAGTATAGTCTGGTGATCATCGCTTGCAAGTGAACTCTGGAGCGGTTCATAACAGGTGTGAACTCCATCCGTATTTTTCACTAGAAGTGTAGTCTTTACAGCTACAGTCGTCTACATCCTTAAGCATGGAGAAGGGACAGCAGGGAGGACAGCTGGTGATAGACAGAAATGAGAACGCATATTTTATACTCTGTCTCTGGCAGGTTCCCCTCTCCTCCTTGGCTGCAGGTAAACTAGCACATTTTGCTGAGCATCGTCACTCCAGAGACACCGGAAACCAGTGACTTGCTGCTGTTTCTTGCCCAGAGGATGAGGGCAACACATAATGATGTAGAAATTGCAAGGGATTTGTCTTTTTATCAGCCTACATGTCTGACCAATAGCTGAGCAGTATTTCTGATCACTGACATAACTTATGTTTCCCAATGATAGTGCGGTTAAATTTTGCTTTTGTGAACATGAACCAAACCAGCTGAAAATGAAAGAATATATCAAATTTCTATCAGGTGCAGAAACAACGAAGCTGACTTTTAGGTGTGAACACACCGTTACATGTAAACATGTACATGTACATCTGCAGCAAACGTCAAAAAAGTGACAAACCTTATCAGCCTGAAGTTCATACTTGTGGTAGTAGCCGCCAGTCATAAGCTTCTTGCTAAATGAGACAATGTCAGCAGGATCATCAATGCCCCAATGCTCGTGGGCCCAAAACTTTCCTGTGGCGCCCCCACCTGTCTGGACTTCATCCACATGGAAAGCGCAGCCATGCTGGGGGAAGATAAACAGTTAGAGAGTGAAGGCAGATGGTTGACACAGCAGGCTAGTCTGTAAAATGTAGACTCAGGAACAGAACAAACATGATATCATCTTAATTATTAGCTCCACAGCAATATATGGGAACCCTGCACCAGGAGCTGGACCAAGTAGCTGATGGCGAGAGTTGCTTATGTTTCAACTACTCCATAGAATAAAGATTATATACAGTACAATAAAATCTTTACCTCTGTGTCAAATATACAAGAACTGAATACATGTGTGTCAATATACAGTACATAAACAGTTTTAGAAAAGGTAATTGCACTAAAATAAGGGAACTAACCTACAGTTTAACCTTTACCTTTGAATTCTGAAATATAACAACATCAGTACTGAAGGCAAATAAAAATGCAGCACAATTATACACAAAAGTACAGTGGCAATAGTAATACACATAATGTGGTAATAACTTTAGAAATAGGAAATCAATATTATGGTAATGCATATTATAATCCTCAAGTAATAGCTTGGCAATAACAATGACATACAAGAGAATATATCTAAACTTTATAATATGGTCATTATTTAATTTGATAAATAAACATATTTTTGTGTTTATTTATTAGGATCCCCATCAGCTTTGCCCTTTAGTCTTACTGAGACCCACACTGAAAACATACATTTAGCAATTTTAAAACCACACAGAACCAGATGGATAAAAAATCAATGATACACCAAAAAATATCATAATAACCTTAAGCAAAAATACACAAAAACAACACTGCAAAGCTGAATAATAGTTTTTCTTTTAGTGACATCTTATAACATTATATTATATATATACTATACTATATACTATACTACCTTCTCATTACCACACTATTGCCAAATTGGAAATGAATTAAGAAATAAGACGGCATTTACTTATTATACCCATCCAATAACAACCTTATTACCATTGTTACTGTACGGTAATGAAAAGTGTTACCTAAATGAACAATCTGTTTGTGTCCTGAATGCAACATAATAAAGTGGTTCCTCAGCCTTTACTACTCTAAGTGATAACCTTTACCTTGCGTGCAATGTTGCGAAGGCTTTTGAAGAAGTTTACAGAGGCATGGTTATCTCCTCCTTCAGCCTGGATTGGTTCAATCACAATTCCTGCCACAGGCCTTCCCTTCTGCCTCCACTTCACGATCAGATCCTCCACCTGGTCGCACATGCACACACAGACACACGCAGACACGCACACACACACACACACACAGGTTTTCTCCACTTTGTTCAGCTTGTTTACACTATTTCATTTTTTTGCACCAGCTTCTTTAAAGTTTTATTTTTCAGTTCACTTTATCCTACATTTATATTTCTTATTTTGTTTATTTATTTATTTTTACAACCAAGTTCTTTTGGTTCTCTGTTTTATATAACTTGAATCATTCTATATTTTCTACCTCATCCATGCCGCTTCTGTAAGGTTTAGTTGACACTGAGCACAAAGGATTTCCTAACTGGTAATAATGTTGCATCATTACTGATTGCATGACAATAAAGAATGCTGAATGTTGAATCTATTCTTGGGACTCTGATGTGACTTCCATTCATTTGGCCTAAACAAAGCCTTATCCCTAACCTTAAGCAAAAGCAGTTAATGCCTAATCCTTACCTTAACTTAACCAAATCATATCTTAGTCCTAAACTTAATCAGTTCCTCAAAAATTAAGTTCTGCCTCATTATGAACAGGGTTTAGTCTCCATAGGGACTACTGGTCCTGACACAGTAATAACAACAACAAGTGCTACAACAGGACATTGTTTATGACAGAAAAGAGTGGGATTGGGCTCATAACAAATACACACACACGCAGTATATACTGTATATGCAGAGCTCACCTCCTCCAGACAGCGAGCCTCTTCCTGTTCATTCTCTCTGGTGAACTCCTCCAGTGGGTACTGCAGTCTGGGGAATGGGGCAATGGGCCAATCAAATGACGGCACGTCCAGCTTGTGGATTGCTTTTGAATGTGTTGTTGCCAATGTTCCTAAACAAAGTGTGAGAAATGTGTTAGCCATGAAGTGACAACAGTCAACAATGCTTATTCAACATGCACTATTTCTATTTCTCTTCATATGCTGTGACACAGTGGTGAACTTTCCTCATCAAAAATAGTTGCAGTGAAAACAATGAAAATCGTCTTTTTCTTTTCTTTTTTTTCCACTTTGTGTGCATGGACAGACTGACACTGTATATGATACACAACCAAAAGCAGTGAACACTGACAACAGTGTTCACTGCTATACAGAATACAGATTTCTTTTTGTTTTTTGGTCATGTCATGGGATTTGTGTTTACGCGACGATGTAACATACCCATGGTTCTTCCATGGAATCCTCCCATGAAAGACAAAATGCTTAGGTCAGGACAACCTGGAGACTGTGACAGAAAGACAAAACAAGAGAGGACAACACATTTATGTGAGTGGAAATCACAAAAACATTACGATATGCAAAAGGTTTTCCTGCTCTCACTTGGTTTATCATACAGGTGCTGAGGTCTTCTTCAGACGGTGTGTTGTGGCCTCGTTCCTTGTTCTAGAACAAAACAAAACACAGACCGTCACACAGAGATAATGAAAAATCATATGGTGTGGTTAAGATAAAATGCAGGTTTTAAAAGAATAGCTCTAGTTGTGGTTGTATGAGGCACGGGATGCCACAATACCACTTTTTGGATACTGATACCACTATCACAAAATCGAGCATCTACCATTATTGGTACAATAACATTATTGACTTTTTAAACTATAAAACTTTTAACCACACATTTGTGCTATTTCAAATTCTTTCAAAGACATAATTCTCCAGGTGTGTTAAAAATATTCTTCTCTCATGAAGAAGAAATACCAGCCCACAACAGTGAAGCATTTTTATTGTTCCAATATCTGATCGAGTGAATGTGACCAGTATCGGACCGATAAAGATACTGAGCATCATACTGTTAGATCTTAGTGCTGCATTTGACACCATTGATCATAAAATTCTGCTGCAGAGACTGGAGCAGACTTGTAGTTCTATAAACATGACATAACTGACTCTAAACTTGATACAACTGTTATATATTTGCTCCTGGTCTCTCTCTTCTGTCTCTCCCTCACCTCCCTCTTTTTCTTTCTCTCCCCCCTTTCTGTCCCCCACCTCTCCTCTGTCCCCCATTTTCCTCTCACCCCAACCGGTCGAGGCAGATGACCGCACATCTTTGAGTCTGGTTCTGTCACAGATTTCTTCCTGTTAAAAGGGAGTTTTTTCTCTCCACTGCCCCCTAGTGTTTGCTCATTGTGTGAACTGTTGGGTTTCTTTTCTCTCTGTAATATTGTAAAGGTTTTGGCCTTATTATGTTCAGTGCCTTGAGATAATGCACGTTGTGATTTGATGCTATACAAATAAAACTGAATTGAATTGAATTGGCACTAATGCAGTCTGTGCTGACTTCGTCAGAAACCGACCAGTGACATGGACGTTCACCCCAAATGGAAACACGGTTGCCAGCGAGGACACATAACAAAAGGATCACCAAATAAAATCTACACCAGCTAAAAATTTACAACATATTTTAATATGCTGCAAATCTTCCCTGCAATTAGACAGCCTTTTTTCTGACTAGAAACTGAAGCTTGCATTCCTTTGTAATACGCTCTCTCTGCCACACACCAAAGCCCATAATGAAAATCTGTCATTTTACATCATAGCACACAGGAGATGTTGATCAATTGCTTCCTCTATTGGTAAGTTTGCATGTATTATTTGGTGACTTCAGTGTTTGAAACCCTTTGCTCAGAGTTACCCAAGTGTTACAAACTTACCGAACAAGGCAGACAAGGAACAAGGTAGAGCAGCTGCTCCTGTCTCTGTGAGAGCCCAAAACAATAATTTTCTCTATGGACTTTGGAGCAGGAGAGTGAGGGATTTACAAACTACAGTTTTTAGATGGAAAAGGCTGCCTAAGGGTGAGATAAGGAAGTTAATATATTCTTAAGATACTGTACTTGAGCAGGTGTAGGTTTTTATTGGTTGAGCCTTTTGTTAAGTGGCTAAAATCTGTTTTTCCTTGTGTTCCTGCTGGCTGTTGTGTTTTTACTAAAGAGAAGCATCCATGTCTCAGGCTGACTTTCAGCAACGGTTGTCAGTATCTATACATCGTTTGCCTGGGTTAGGTGATGAAGAGAAAAGAAGCGACATCTAGCAGATTTTGTTTACATCCAACATGGCAGCCACCGGTAAGCACCTGTTGTAATGCTAGCCAAGTAAAGGTTGACGCCGTCTTCTCACTCACCCTGTACCAGATAAACATTGCTTTGTAGCCATTCTCATTCGAGCAAGAGCCACAGGCCATAGTCTGAACACGGGTCATTCCACTGGGAGCCACCTGAGAGGAGGGAATACAAGAGGAAGAAAAGATTTACTTAGTGACCACGTAATCAGCAAAGATGGACGTGTATGAATTTATTAAATAGGCCACAAACTCAGTTTCCAGAAAAGTTGGGACACTTAGTTTTAAAATACAATAAAAACTAAATCTGTGATTTGTTAATTCACTTGACTCTTTATTTATAAGTTTAAAATACAAAGAAAAGATTGTCAAAGTTTTCACTATCAAAACAAATTCTATTTTGCACATATATACAGTATAAAAAAAAAAAAAAGAAAGAAATCTCCACTTGGGCTCTCTTGTGTCTCCGTCAAGCTTGGGTCCTGTATCAGAGGCCTGGGAGCTTGAGGGTTCTCTGTAGCATCTTGGCTGTTCCTAAGACTGCGCTTTTCTGGACAGATGTTGTTCCTGGAATCTGTTGGTGCCACTCTTCCAGTTACAGCTCCTAGTATTTCTTAAGCTTCTCTTGTTATTTCTTTTTGATATTGTTGTTGTTTGGGACTGCCACATCTATAACATAGTCACCAGAATCAGAAGCAAGTAAGTCATTAAAGACCTTTAATAAAGCTGATTCAATGCAGGGTTTTGAAACCAGACTGAAAAACCTCCAGGATACATGCTCGTCCAGAAAAGACCAGCTGACCATAAACAATTTTCTCCAAAATTTTAGAGATAAAAGGCAGCTTGGAAATGTGTCTAAAATTAGCCAACACAGACTGATCAAGACCTGGTTTCTTAATCAGAGGTTGCACTACCGCATGTTTAAAATCTACAGGCACCACACCAGAAGACAGACTGCTGTTAATAATGGCACAAGCTGACTGACATATGACATAGAAAACATATTTAAATAATTGAGGAGGAATTGCATCATGAGGGGAACCAGAAGGTTTGATATGGCCAACCACAAACTTTTAACAGTGACAGACTCACAGGCTCAAAGTGACTGAAGACAGCAGAACAAGGAACATAGACCGCAGGGTCAGAATCAGGCGGTAAAATGAGCAGCCTAGCAGTAGAAACCTTTTCAATAAAAAAGTTCAGAAAGTTATTGCAATTGCAGGGGAACAACAGACAAAGAGACATGTCCCACAGCCTGTGGGACATTAAGAACAGAGTCAATTGTTTTAAATAATACACGTGGATTATGGTGGCTGGACGAGATAACGTTTGATAGATATTCCCTTTTAGCCTCTTTGATAGTGTTGTGGTTACGGTGCCAGCAGTTCTTCAGAATTTGAAACGACACCTGCAGTTTGTCCTTTGCCCACTTGCGTTCAGCTTTGCGGCACTCCCGTCTGACAGCACGAGTTCTGCTATAGCTTTAGGCTGCTTGGTTTTTAATGGAGCAACAGAGTCCAAAATGGTTTGGCAGGAGGAGTGGAACCAGGCACTGAGCTCCTCAGTGTCAGACAGAACTGAGGACATAGGAACACAGAAGTGGTTAAAAGCAGCAGAGAACTGGGCAGCAGTCAAAGGGTTAAGAATTCAACATTGTCGAGCAGGAGCGCAAGTTTTAAATGTTGTGCAGGATAACGCAACCTGAAATTATTGTGATCAGAAAAGCACGTTATCTGAGATATTAAGGTTTATTTACTGAACCAGACTAAAAGAGTCAATAAGGTCTAAAAAGTCTTTCACCAGTGGCTTATCAGGGCAGCACACATGGATATTAAAAATCACCAATAATAAGAACCCGATCATAGTTAGGAATAATTACAGCCAAAAAAATCAGAGAAGTCATTTAAAAAAATCTTTACTATATTTTGCAGGTCTAAAGATGACGGTGCACAGCACTGGGTCAGAGTGCCAAAGCTGGAGAAGGAAGACCGTAGAACATGCTGCTTGCAATTATAGTTATTTTTATAAACAACCGCCATTCCTCCTACTCGGCTTGACGTTCGCGGGCAGTTAAAGTAACCACAACCAGTCGGGGAAAGCTCGGAAAGAGTGTTTAGACTCACCAACACTTAGCCAAATCTTTCCTCAATTTGTTTGCCAGCGACCTAGCGTTTACCAGGCTAATCCTGGCAGGGATTGGGACCTGTCGTATATGCAGTGGCCTCAGGATGTGAAGATTCACCCCGCGCCGGCTGAAACCCTCATCCAAGCCGCTCACTGGTATCAGACAGGCATCAATGGGATCAAGGGAACACCAAGACACAGCGAGGCGAGGAAGTAATTCATGATCAATTCTTGAAGCAGCAGAAGAGCATGCTAGGCAGACCTTGAGCTTCACTAGCCACCCGCTACGCTTACCGCAACAACGGTGATGCTTACGCTGGGGTGGTGGATCTTAGGGCTGGGACAGGTGAGCCGGGATCCCTGAAAGGAGCGGGAGCAAAGTTTTCTCTTCCAGCATTGTCAGCTGTGACCAGATCCTTGGCAGAAAGTCGAAGATCCAGGAGAGTTTGTCGATCATACACCAGTAGAGCCTTGATTTGAGGAGTAACAAGGGTCAAAAACAACAAAATAAAGATCACAGAGACAGAGGTAGACAGCCAGCCACGCATACCGGTGCCATCTTGCATGTCATCCCAACCACTATGTCTGGTTGATTGGACACCATCAGTTTGTCTGTCTGGACCTGGAAGTCCAATAGGATCTTAGCTCAGTCATTCTCAACCACCTTTGTAAGCATCTTCCATCTTGACCCCGCGACCTCCTGTCCATACTCAATGCAAATATTGCTGGATCCTATTACAGCCATTTGGTTGTCATTCCATGTATGTCTTCCCAGCCGTTTCCATGAGCTTCTTCCAAAGAGCCTGAACAGCACCTGACCATAATCCTACAAATTCCAAGACGAAGTCTAAGTCGAACAATTAAAGATGGTTTGAAGGCAAAGGGTGGTTACACCAAATGATTGGATTTAGATTTTTCTTCTGTTAGCTCACTTTGCATTTTGTAAATTGATAAAAAAAAAATAGACAATTAGAATTTATATTTATGGAAGCATTTTTTCACACCTACCTAAAATTATTACATAGTGTTTAGAATGTCTGTTAATCATATATCTGTCTAACAGGTTGCTTAATAGGCTTAAACCTACCAGGAGACTTACTAAGGGCACCAGTGTGTGCAGTGCTGACTTTGACTCTGTTTAGAATAATACATGCAAGCGCTGTCAGTAGAAATTGCTAATGGAAATGTTTTCACTCCATCCCCCACCTGTTACAGGTTAACTGGGCTGCCTGCAGTCCTGATCTGTCTCCTTTGGAAAAGTATCTTCAATTCCATAACGATTAAAAAGTTAAATTAAACAAAATGTTAATGTAACCCAGGCCACATGACCAGCATTGTTGCCCCAGAGCAAGGTCACTGGTTCCAAGGCCAGTTCCACCAAGGGCCTTTCTGTGTGGAGTTTGCATGTTCTCCCTTTGTGCATGTGGGTTCTCTTTAGGTTCTCCAGTTCCCTCCAAAGTGCAAAACCATGCAGAGGTTTACTGGACACTCTAAATTGACTATCAGTGTGAATGCGAGAGTGAATGGTTGTTTGTCTCTGTACATTTGCCCTGCGATGGACTGGTAACCCAACCATAGTGTATCCCTCCTTCCACCCTGTGTCACCTGGGATTGTCATGTAAATGGTAAAGTGGTAGGCAACAGGTGAGTGAGCGAGTAAACAGAATAAAGCAATAAAAATGAAAAACAAGGTTGAAGGTGTCGATATAAAAGAACAGATTTTGGTTTAGTTTTTTATCATTATTATTATTGTTATTTTTTGCATTTTTGCATTTTTAGAAAGTGTCCTAACATTTCTGGAAATTGGGTTTTTAGTGAGACATTAATTAGTTATCATTAAGGGTAAGAAATTGGTAAGGAAGTACAAAAGAATGGAATGCAGCATCCTAACAAGAATAGCTCTGCAAACCTGTGTGTGTGTGTGCGTGCAGAGACAGAGAGGGAATGACTAACTGAGAGAAGACTTTCGGTGAGTTTGTCTGGAAAGTTCTCAGGTGGAAGGATTCCCAGCGCAGGGCGGTTCACTATTGTGCTCTGAAAGTAAGACAGAAAACATACTTGGTCACCCCGAAGGACCACTTACTCAGCAGATATCCTACAGTTTCAAAACACAAACATAAAGTACTCCCTTCCCTTCTTTCTAATGAGTAAAATGGCAATTTATAACAAAAGCCACAGAAAACCTACCAGATTGTTGGGATTGGTCATCAGTTTGAGCAGAGCAGGGTGGTTGTAGCCTGATGGAGGATGGCGCAGGAGTGACAGAAAGATAGAAGAGGAGGAGGCTTTTAGTGGAATATTTTCATTATTGGATTATCTAGGCAATTTTTAGAAAAACAAAAAACAAACAAACTTTGCCTTAATAAGATACTACAGCTTACTTTAAAATTCAATTACCAGCAACAAGTTAAAACACTGCTTTGCATAAAATCCCTACCACACCTGCTTGTGTGTTCACTATTCAATTCAATTTGATTTGTATAGCGCCAAATCACAACATACATTATCTCAAGGCACTGTACATAATAAGGCCAAAACCTTTACAATATTACAGAGAGAAAAGAAACCCAACAGTTCACACAATGAGCAAACACTAGGGGGCAGTGGAGAGAGAAAACACCCTTTTAACTATTGATGTGTAATAAATGTTTGCATTAAATAAAGAACTACAACTCACTATCACAGATTGGTGTGTGTGTGTGTGTGTGTGTGTGCGTGTGTGTGTGTGTGTGTGTGTGTAAATATATAAAATTCTAAGGTACAAATTCTTCAAGTCATCTTTATCAAGTAATGGAAGACTAATTTCTTTAATGTTTTCCTTGTTTTAAGGAACATTACAGTAATGGTTTGGTAAATGGTTTATATAGCTTATATAGCTATATAGTTTAAGTTTTGATGACCATTCAAAGCTGCTTTCCAATACAGTATTGCCATTCACCCAGTCAAACCCATTCACCCACATTTTCAATTTTAACAGCATTTAACAGCAAAGATATTAATTGTCATAGAGGAACAAAGAAACCAGAATACAGTATATTCACATTTCATTAGAAAGCTGAACACTCAGAACTTGCAAAATCCGGTTCCGTCTCTAGGTTACCTTCTCAAACATGTTTAAGTGATATGCTATTTCAATTTAAAAAGATTTTTTTCTGAATGTGGACCACAGCAAATCTGATGAATTCTCAGTTGTGTTGAAAGAAACATACCCACACTTCAAAGTCTGTTACTACTGTGGGAACGTCACATTTTCAAGCATCTCCGAGTTGTAACCCATCCTTATTTCAATTCAATTTCAATTTCAAATCAATTCAAAGGGCTTTATTGGCATGGAAATGTATTGCCATACATTTACATTGCCAAAGCAGATATGACAAAAAAAGAATTTACATATATTTACATCTTAGGAAAATGATACTACTGCACTCTCAGCTCGACAAACCCAGATACAAACCTGAAAGAAAATAGACTAGAAAACTCTCTCCTCATCATGTTTGACTTAGGTTTTCTGCTCCATTCCATACTTGTCCTGAATGTTATACAGTTGACTAATATAGAGACTACCATCCCCAGCTGGGATTATTTTGCATCTAGATAAAGAAAAGAGCATGTTAAAATGTAACAACATTTTTTCGGGTGTAAATCAGCGTATATGGGTATCTAGTAATGTCATTTTTTGATCCAGGCACACATCTGCACAGTTTAGTGAAAAGTATTGAAATTATACATGTGATAAAACAATTTGTGACTTTATGACACAATGGCCAAGCGCTGTTAAAATAAAATGGCCTTGTGAAACCACCTATGATGGCAGTTTCTTCTTTGCAGACATTTCCACAACAGACAATGCAACAATGCTTTGGTTGATGGTGAAAAGAAAATGCTCATTACTTCTGTTTTTAGGCCAAAATATGATTTGCATCCATCATTCCCATCACGTGACACAAATGTACTAAGTGATCCTGTGGCACGATAGATGCACTGCAACACGAACAATCGTATCTGGTTTGAACTCAGCATTAGTCTCCCCCAATTCAGCTCTCAGCCCACTTTCTGCCATTTTTCAAAATAAGGCATTGGGTGGAGGTAGCTTCAGAAGAGTGGGGTTTAGGTAAGCAGAGTTTAAGTCATGCAGAATGCATCAGACCAAGCATATGACTAGTAGTGGAGCTGGTGTGATCTCAGCTCATGCAGGTCCAAATGCATTCTGTCAAACCCAAACTCAAATCAAACAGATAAAGACCTCTTTCTCTGTACAGGAAAATATGATATCTACACTGACTAGCAGTGACAACCCAGCTCCTCTGCTGGCTCACATTAACTTCCTATTGTGTAGCAATGACAATGTTATAATGGTGTGTATTTTCTGGCCGTCTAACTTTGTCAGTGTGATACTACTTAACCATGTCAGCCTTGAAACAATGCAAGCCATTTTTTGATAGAAAACAAAGTATATTAAATGGGTTGATTTGCAGAATGGTCATTATAATACAGTTATATGAGAATACCAATCACAAATAACCAAAGCTGGTTAGAAAATACCACATCCAGAGCCAAATAGGGCTAGTGGTACAACTCCTTGTAGTGAATGAGGTAATGCCAGCCTCCCTCCCCCTCTCAATATACATAGGGTCCTGATGAATTGCATCAGTACTTGGTTTGGCAGGATGCTCATGTGGATGCACATGTGACTGTGGAGCCCATGAGTGGGTGGTGAGAGAAAGAGAAAAGCCCTTTGTTTTTTCTATTTAAGGACATTTACAAAAAACAGTAAAGCGCCCCTTCAAACGGTGGCAGCTTGTCAATTGAGGCGGTGCTCCAACTTTCTAAAATATTTTGTTAGCCTTTTTAATCTTGATTCACGAATTATGCAACATTCCTGCCTGTGAAATGTATCCGAGACCACAAAATTAGAAAAGGAAATTATATTTAAGTATTTCAATATGTATCAAAGCAGCAAATGTTTTCAGTACAGGCAGCTGGGAGTTTAGAAACTTTGCTACCAACCGATTGGGATGGAGGAGATCTGAGTGTAGATATCCAGCATGCGGTTGCCATCCACATCCACCAGGTAGTTCCCCCTGCTCTCCTCATAGTTACAGAAGAAGTGGACTGCACCAACATTCTGAGAAGAGAAGTTTCTGTTAGACAGCAAAGAGAAGAACTCAAACCTCCAGTGCTGACTCAGCAGCAGACACAAATGATCAACTCAGCCAGTCTTCCTCTCTCGGCCTCTCCCTTCAGGGGTCACCACAGTGAATCATCTGCCTCCATTTCACTCTGTCTCGCATGTCCTCATCTGTTAGACCTGTCTGTTTTCATGTCTTTAACTAACCTTCATCACTCCTCTCTCCAGTGCACCTTCCACCTGTCTGTGAGTGCTTTGGGGCAGAGGAAGGGCCCATGTCAGTACCTGCTGCTCGTTGAGAAGTAGAATGATACATGCTGTATATGGCACTCCTTCCAGTTCTATATGCCACTAACGGAGCAGGTGTTTAGCAACCAGTCTGACGTGACATATTCCAAACTCAAAACTCTTCTTCCATAATGTTTGATAACCAAGGAGCTCACAGTCAGCTTAGTAACTGCATTACCTCTACACCTGACTGTCTCATAATGAAAACTAAAGTAAAAATGCACATACCAACTATGAGCCTCAACTTAAGCACACCCCACCTAGTGGTTTAATTTGTAAATGCACTGCTCAACAATAAATTAAATAATATTCTCACATACATACATTGCATATTATGTATCAACTCAAAATAATATTGTAACCACAATATATTGATCTGAAATCCAAAATATATACAGTACTGTGCATAAGTCTTAGGCCACCAGCAGCTTTGTTGTTTTCATGTCACTTTTGTGATCATTGGCGTTCAGATTGAAAAGATGTGACTAAAAGTCAGTCTTCTACTATATGATCAACCTGTCAGTGAGTTGAACTTGTGCAACATGTGTATGTAATGCTCCAACATGTCTGGAGTAAACCAGGTATAATAGACCTTTTTCACAGCAGCTATTTGTTGGCATGAAATAGTAGGAGAAACACAGGTTTGACCAATAACATTAGGGTTCCATTCCAGGTTTTAAAGAGCCATGGTTGTGTTATTGTTCAAGTGGAAATGTAGCTCACACTAAATATTTGATATTATACAAGCATTTTTGTTGTTTGTTGTTCCTGAAAAAAAATGATGTTATTTTCAAACTGCATATGTGTTTCTCCATATTTTCAGGATGTGTTCCAATAAAGTGATGGAGAAATAATTGTACAGTATGGTCAAACAACAAATCTAATGGTGGCCTAAGACTTATGCACAGTACTGTACAAATTCCTCAAAATGGCTCTTACACATGTTTTCATGTCAGAGTCTCCCAAAGTCTCCAATAACACAAGAATGTTTTCCGAAAAAGAGTCACTAAAGGGGTCTGAATACTCACTAAATATGTGTAAAACATCTTACACAGGCATACTTTTCCCCCCATCTGTGCATCAAGCTTCACAGGGTAGTAAGTCGTCTTTCAACTGGAAGGATGAGGGTTGCATTCCCTGCTCCACTAGTCTCCATGACATGTAATGACTGTGCCAGTGAACGTGTATGCAAGATGTGTGACACAAAAAAGCAGTGCTGAATGAACGGGTGTGAATGAGGAATGAATGTCAAAACTCCAGTGTTCATCAAAAGTAGAAGTAAATACAGAGCATTTACCAAACAGTAGGTGAGGTCAAGCCTGCAGCATGCCAAAAATTATGATTCATTATTGATGAATATTTCACCCAATGTCAGCTGGGATTATACAGCTGACATAATCATGCAGAAATGTGACAAACTATTTTACAATCTGTTCATGTAACTGGATTACAGTCACATTTGACTATGTGCATTTATAACTACAGTATATACTTATGGTACACATATTTGCATTCTGCACATCTGGCTGCAGGGTTAGGGTTTCTACAGAGGCTCTGTGTTACAGTGCTTCTGTATGTGGCACAGCATTAATACTCCAGGCTTTATTCAACTAGTTCACTGAGTTAATATAATGAGATTTCATTTCATCACACACACAAACACAGATGCATCACTACAGCCTTTATTATGAGTGACACATTTTCAGGTTACAGATTACAGCTCTATGTGTCACTCGTTGTCTTGTTGGCCCAAGTTTGTCAAAGAAAACCAGGCGCAGATTTGTGAGCAGAAATCATCATATATCAAAGTTCACCTGTGATTCATGAAATGTTCATATCTCAAAAATCTCAGCAAAGGAATGAGCAAACGTTGATCAGTGTAGCCAAAAACAATCATTTGATTATCATGGCCCTAAATATGCACACATTTGATGCCTCACCACTGGAGTTTATGACAATGAGAAATGTCATCAGGAATGAAATGAAACTTGTTGAACTAGTTTTATATGACAGCCTGAGAGGTGGATTCAAGCAAAGTGGGAAAAAAAATGTAGAGCTTAACACAACCCATAACATAACCCCCTCAGATGAAATCACTGTTGCTTTCAAGAGATCTAAATGTTACAAAACCTTTTAAAATCAGTGTAACTGGCAAAACTAAGCACTTTCAGAGGACATATCATGTCACCGTTGCCCCATATGATTATACTGTAGCAATCAGCAACTATTCTAAAAAACATTTGAAAGTACATCAAAATCTTGGAATTTCCCTTTTATAATATACATCCATATATATATATATACGATATATGTATATCATAAAAATATGAATAAAATACATAATATACCATGACTATAATTTCAATCTCCACTTCTGAAACTAAGGTCTGTCATGTTTTTCTTCAGATTGTTCACACTGCACAACTGCAATAATCTCTCCCTCTCTCTCTCGCAGACCTCGGTCAGACCTTGGTCAGACCTAGGTCAGACCTCCAGGATATATAAACTTTTGATCAGGTCATTTGGGTAGTTTCTGTCATCATTATGATTTAAAAAGAGGAAAACACAAATGTTTGATGATAAATGGCTGCACCCAAAAACTAACCATGAGTGATGGAAAAGTTTTTGTGTCATCATTTATATTCTCTGAAAAATGGGCCAAAAAAACATAAATTCTGCCAGGGTATGTAAACTTATGAGCACAAGTGTATGTCTTTTAGAATGCATTAGGTCTGAACACAGTGCACAGTTACACTGCTTGTGAATGTTGATGAATAATGTGTTACTATCACTCACACATAGAAAATGAAGAAAGTGGAGTCTCAGCTCACCTGGATTTCTCCCAGCTGTTTTGTCAGCTCCTACAGATTAAAAGGAAAAAGTTAGTGACAATTCCTCATTTATACCTTAAAATATCTTGTTTTGGATTTTGAATGTTGAATGGGAGTGTGAACGTGCGTCACCTGTGATCGTGGCCCAGGAACTGCTGTTTTCATGGAGGGTCCATCATATTCAAACTCCACCTGAGTCTGTGGTGCTGCTTTGCTGACATATCTGTACCCTGGTAAAAGAAAACAAAAAAATTGTTATGATCACGTGTTTGGTTGGTTGCATATGCATAGATCATACTGTGGTTTCATTTTTTTAAGGAAAACATTTTGAATAGATGAATTAAAACCTTCATTTTACTCCTAGGTTGAATTTGTTTTGCAGAGTTGAATTAAGTACAACAAGAAGCACACATGGCGACATGAGCGTACAAGAGGAAAGAAAAAGAAGCAAATATTAGCATTTTTTATTTATTATCTATATCGTAAGAGACAATGATTTGAACAGGTATTGATGTATGTTTGCACAATTAACAAAATAAGAAAGAGCAAAAAAATAAGCAAGATATAAGGACTAATAGGGCGGCATAAATACATTTTATATATAAAGTGATGTATTTAGTGCTTGGCAACAGGGGAAGAAATTTTTTCACAAAATACTTTTTTATAGCTTTCTAGATCAATAAAAATAACAACATATATCAAATCAATACTTCTGTATACACTCAAATAAAATATCTACTATACGTGATCTGTATGACCTGATCTTATTATACAATTATTATTAATTAACAATTATTAATTAACTTGCACTTCAGATAATGGTTTATTTCTTTAGCTTTTAAAAGTTAAATATAGAATATTTATGTGTGTTAGAAACAATGAAATTGTCTATAAATATGGTCAAATTCTGCTATGAAACAAATAATTGGGTTACAAATTAAAGACAGTACTGAGGGACTTCTTTTAAATATCATTTTTCGATCACTTGTATTTTTGAATCAATGTATATAATACTTAAATTTAAATATTTAGTGTGTGTCACTACTTAATTCAATATAATAAATATAATGATTATCAATGTAAAAGATAAAAGAAAAGATACCCTATCAGGATTTCACGATTATCTAAGAGCAGCAAAACATTTCCCAGCCCTAGATGTATTTATTTTGTTTCTATATTTCCAGTTGTGTAGTACAGTCTTTTTGGTGATGGTCAAAGTGACAAGAATAAAAACATAATCAATATAATCATTCTCTGACTCATTTCCTCGCTACAGTTGCTGGATAAGTAAACCCAGGGTTGAATGGAGCATTTAAATTTGGATGTAGTGATACATGACTGATGACTGTGAGACATATCCTGGCTTTGATCACATTGTAGTTGCTGCTACAATTAAAAAAATGAATTTAAATATAATTAAGGTGCATGTTGCAGCTGAACATACCTCACCTCACCCTTCCCTTCCATCTGTTGGTGAGGAAAATATATGGTATTACTGGTTATTGGCCCAAGCACTCCAGATATATCGAATATCCAAAAAAGTACAATATCATGCATGCCTATTATATACACTCATAAAAGAATTATGCATAATTGAAATATTATAAGATAATGTCATCTAGGTTTTGCAAAATGGAGCTTAAATAAATCAATGTATCCTCTCACACCATTCCAAATGATTCAAATCCAAAGCAGACAAAGAAAAAGGGTTGGGGAACAGCAAAAAGTAACAAAAAGGTAGGTAGTGTCTGGACCAGCCCAGCAATGGCCTGTTGGACCCAGCGTGTCCCTAAAAACAATAAATTAAACTATTCAATTCCCCTACAGGAAATCACAAGAGTGATGTAGTGTGCAGTCTATGATACTATGAAACTACGATGTTGTGATGAATTCATTCAACCTCATACCATTCATTCTTCATCTTGCCCTTGCTGTTGAATTTTTCGGAGACTTGCGTCTCTAAAACGTTTCAGCTCATCCCATTCACCTCCAATAGGGAAATTCTTGGCAATTTTTGGGACTTACATACATCTTAAAATTTGAATGGCGTCTCTAGCTAAAAGTATGCCAAAGCAGTAAATGTTTGAGAAAAGGTGGAAAATGTATGACTTAACAAAGTCTGAGAGAGAGAGAGAGAGAGATGCAGAGACAGTCGTGTGGCACCTGCACTCACGGTTGCCCTGGAGACGGTACCAACATGGCGGGAAAGTGCCTGTGTGAGCCTGTGTGAGTCTCCGCAAGTCTCAAACTACTGCTATTTATTCAAAACCCAAAAATGACCCAGCCCGGAATTTGAACTAGCAACCCTCTGGTTACCAGGCCAGTTCCTTTCCTCGGGGTCACAGAGAACCAGAAGAAGAAAACGAATCAGTGAGCGGTATTAAAGTAGGTGTGAATGTGAGAGTGAATGGTTGTTCGTCTCTGCAACCCCAATTGCAAAAGTGATTGGATGCCAAGTTAAATGGAGATAAAAACAGAACATCTCATTAATGCATATTTTACTCTCAACAGAACATAAGGAACATAGCAGATGTGGAAACTGAGACATTTTACCATTTCATGAAAAATATTAGCCCATTTTGAATTTGATGGCAGCAACACAAGACTACCCGAGTGGGTGAGAGGGAAATTTAATATTAATCTATATATCCTTGTATATTATATCTTGTGACGAAGTTGTGTTTTTATTTTAATGCAAAGAAGCATTTTGTCGCTGTGACCTTTTTTTGTGCTTGGATTATGGAGATCTTTCGTATATGAATGCTTCTGCTCAATGTCTTCGAATGATTGACACTATTTACTTTGCTTCCCCGTTGTTCATTACCAATTGTTACGTGTAGACACACCATTGTGAGTTATGCTCTCGGGTTGTATGGTCGCTCTGGCCACCCAAAGGATCAGTCACTGCTACACTATAAGACAATACTCTGACTACTGCCTACACACATTTGTACCTTAGCTCCTCAGAGAAGTGCTGATCCTTACTCTTTCTGTTCACAATATCATTTAATGCTTTCTGTACTGAATTGGGTGAAAGCACTTTTGTCCACCTTTTGTATGGAATACATTGCAGAAAGAATCTAAATAAATCCAAACAAGTTCAAGTTCTTCAACCCAATCGAATCCAATTTATTTATAACCCATATTTAAAAACTACAGCAGTTGACCATAGTGCTGAAGAGTAGCATAAAATGAATAAATAAACAGATGAAAAACAAAGAAATAAATAAAAACATTAAAGACCTAAAACATGCGAGTAGACATGACATCTCACCCAATAATGCAGAACCACAGACTCACAGGAGAACAGATGAGTCTTTAAAAGAGATTTAAATTTTGACAGAGAAGGGGTCAGTCTAATGTATCATGGACGGATGGTCCATTCCACATCTTAGGAGCTGCAACCACGAAAGCCCGATCCCCTCTGAGCTTCAGCTGTGATTTAGGTACAACTAAGAGCAGCTGATCAGCTGATCTTAGATACCGCAGAAGCTCATATGGCTGCAGCAGGTCAGAGAGGTAACGTGGAGCAAGACCATTTAGACATTTGCACACAAAGAAAAGGATTTTAAAATCCACTCTCTAATGTACTGGGAGCCGATGAAGGGAGGCCAGAATGGAGGAGATGTGCTTGCGCCTGCACGTCCTTGTCGAAAGACAAACAGCAGCGTTCTGGACCAGCTGAAGGTGGGAAAGGGAGGCCTGGCTGACCCCAACATTAAGGGCATTGCAATAGTCCAGATGGGTCATAATAAAAGCATGGACAAGTTTTTCAAAGTCCCCACTAAACAGAACATTTGCCTCAAATGGAAAAAGTTGTTTTTTGTCTTTTTTTTTTTTAAACAGCGCAAATCTCCTTGTCACGTTTTAACTCGCAGTCTATTTTCTTGATGATGACTCCACAACATACACTTGTTTTTCATATTCTACTTGATTGTATTTTTATTGCTTGTGTATTAATTGTGTAAATTTGCAACTGTGCTGTTCTGTGATGTTCTTTCTTCTTTTTGGGATTTAATCGGTTAAATAAAGGTTGAATTAAAAAAACTAAAAAATATTTTTTTTTTTTTATTTTCCTTTAGGCTTCTCCCTCTCTAGGTGTCGCCACAACCCATTTATTCCGGCTAAGACTGGCACTAGGAGTACACTGGATGTGCCAACCATGGCTGGGGTCTATTTTAAAGTGTCCCAATTCCCTTCCACTTGTCCATGGCCTGCCCATGTTTTAAAAGTGTATTATTTATGGTGCTACACATTAATCAGCACACAAAATGTTATGTTTGTCCCTTTGTCCCTGGTTTTAAATCAGACTACCTGATTTATCACTACTTTATTGTTAAAATAATAACAGCTGCAGTCCAAATATTACCATAATTTTTATGCCACTGTGAAACTCTGAAACTGCTGCAATTCTACCTTAATATACATGTAATCTGAAAAAAAAAATGAAAAACTCAACAAAAATACATTTACATAGGTGTCATTTGTCACATCATGGAACTAACTGTGAAATAGTGACTGAAAATAATCAAACTGTATATAAGCATTGGCTAAATAGTTACATGAAGCAGTAATTCATTGACTTACTAATGACTGACATGTGTGATGACCTTTGAGTTGTCCCTCAGTCACCAGTCTCTGACAAATATACATGTTATATTCATATGACCACGTTATGAACACAGTCAGACATTTACAATGATTACAATGAGACTATAATGTTTGCATATTTTTAGGTACATGGGTTATCACGTTCATCCCTATAGGAACATCAGAAATATCAACAAATACTTACAATATGGTGGAAATAACTGTGTTACATGAAAAGTAATACAGAGTCAATGATGAATATTTTTTTTTCTAAATCTGATCTAGCAAAATTTGCTGATGACATGTCACTCTCCAACACCGTACAAAATTAGGAATTAAGTTATTGACCAAGCTGCAGCCGAATGTAAATCTGTAGGAAACCAACATGTCACTGACGGTGTACTGTACGTACCTGCAGCACTGAGACAGAGGTTTTTCTGCAGGGAGAGGGCGAGCTGACGACTGATCAGGGAGGAGGCCATATCAAAACTGCCGACTAACAGGATGTGCAGAACGAGAGGCAGCAGCTGCCCTGAGGGTCAAAGTTCACCAAGTCACCTGTGGACAGAGAAAGAAATACAGCATAAGCAATGAAAAGAAAACATTTACACTGTGGGCTTTGAACTGACCCAACCCATTACACTTCATCTAGTGCTTTTCTATGTGGTTAAGTATGCAGTATCTGCGTTTAATTAATCAGAGGGAATGAAAGCAAAACGCAATATGAAGACACTAAACAAAACCCCCTTGCAACTATCAAAATGGGAATTGGCCGAGCCCTTTAATCAGCCATATAGTACTTTTATACATGTGTAGTTAACTTCAACATTTACTTTTAATGAATTCAACATCTAGTACTTCTTAATCACTTGACAATGCATTTAGGATCTAATACTTCAATCAAGTGAAGCAAGATAAGTACTTTTTAATGTATTCAAGATCTAGTCCTTTTAAACGTGTTTAATTAACCAAAGCACTTTTTGGTCTTTTTTTTAATTATGTTGCTTGTTTGGTAGAAAGGTGGTAAAGCGATGTTACTACCACATTACTCATTCAAATGTAGTGACTGCTTTCAATATTCCATCCCATTGATGACACTTCACTTATTTTACTCTGCTGTGAGTTCTGTCGAGAAAAGATCCACAAAAATCCTCCCCACATAGACAGAACAAGACAAAGCAATGTAATGGGATCCGTAACTTTATTACTGTCCTTACTTCCTAAATAATAAATGATAGTTAAAAACTCGAAAAATCAATTCTCAAAAAGGCAATGAATCCTTTCCTCGTTTGTCACACTATGAGGTATAACTTTAGACGGTCTGCTCGATGAAAGATGAATGTTGAGACGATTGTTGAATTTCATGCTTTGCTTTTCTGCTTTTTCTGGACTCATCTTGCAGTTGCTGTCACAGTCTGTGACAGGTGCTGGTGGCTGATCATTTATAATGGTTCTGTAAACAGTGACTCTCTGATATCAGAAGTAGATCATCATTTCAATTAGGGTTGCAGCAGTGACATTTCGAGCAAAAATGCTATTCCAATTATTCATATTATTTGTCAAATACTCTAAACTTCAGTGCATGAAAACAAGTGAGAGTAATGTCGCGTTCACAGTGTTTTGAGCTAACAGGATGCATTTAAGGTACTTATGCGGGATCTATAGCCGCTGCTACCTTGTGATAATAGATAGAACTAGAAACACTCAGAGAGCAATGACGTCTGCCAAGCAATATAAAGAGTCCTTCAAAAAAATTCCTGGATTCAAATGGCGATCCGGATCACCACCAAAATCTAATCATCTGTTCCTGTTTCATCAAAATCCATCCCTATCTTTTGGAGTTATTTTGCAAACAGTCAGACAAACAGACCTCCTTGGCAGAGGTAATAAATTAGGTTGGAGTGGAAATATTTGTTTTTATAAATGTAATTACTGAAAAAAAAATTTAATCTTTCTAATCTAATATAAAGTCACAGCTACTGGTCGACTTTTGGTATATTGATGCCTATCCACAATCACAGTATACCTTTGCTCAATAACAAGATGCAATGTGTTACTACATCGTGCGATCATAGTTTGAGAAATAACAGTTTTTCTCAGCCTTAAGTTATACCCATTTTCCTTGGTTTTTTTCTGTGTCTTTACCCCTCGTGTCAAGACACCATCAAACAATTTTGGATTGCCTCAGCCAATACTAAGCAAATTCAATAAACCCTGTTATTTTTTTACTCACCTCCCTTCCTCCTGAGTCTGCAATTGTGTCAACTCTGATTTGTGACAAAATGCACAATACAAACAGATTTCTATCGACTTCAGTTTCAATCGGCATCAGGGTTTTTCCTGTTGCACCAAAGATGCGCATTCATCTACCAGCAATTAGCATCTTTTTATAATTTCTTTTTAAAATTTCAGACAGCTGTAATTATTATTAATTTCATCAATCGAATCAAAGTGATTTATATAAAGAGAGAATGAAGACATAGTGGTGAAGTAAAAATAAAGTTACTGGTAATGGGAATGGTGTTAGTTTAGCAGTGTCATGCAGGTTTAAAAATCCTGGGTGTCAAAACATTAGGTGTTAATAGTATGAATTTAATTAGAATTGGTTATTTTGCACCCACCAATTATTGATAGTGAAGGTAATTCCTTTCCTCTTGGCCATGGGCTTCCCCTGTTCTAATTCTTAAGTCGTTAGTGTGGGACTGTGTCAGAAGAATGAATTTAAATGTCAGGGTTTTTTGTTTTTTTTTTTTTTTTGAGTACTGATTCAAAAGGAGAAATGTGATTAAGACTGAGGGAAGAGCAACACACGTTTGTCAGCTCTCTCTCTCTCCTCCTCTACCATCTCCTCAGCTCTTATGTAATACAGGCGGCAGGAACAGGAAAATTCTAGTTATCTGCTTTCACACAGCAATTTAAACCTTAGCCCCACACATACACACACACACGTTACAGCACACACATAGACACACATGACTCCCCAGCAACACAGAGTGAACTGGATGAATCTGGTTTAGAGTACTGGAGTTACACAAGACTGTGTGGGGTGGGTAGTGTGAGAGGACACAGCAAGTCTGAACTGGGACAAACTGGGATAAACTGGAATCACAACACAATGGGTGTGGAAAAGCAATTATGCTGCCTGGACCTTGAGTCCGGGTGCTCACCAGCAAAGGACTTGACTTATGACCAAACCAGCATTTATATCTTCTGGTATTAGCAAGTAACAAATACTGATGTGCAATTACCATTTGAGTTTTCCTGATTTGATATATCTGGGACCTGGGTTATGGTAGCTACAATTGATTGGTATCGTACAACTAGCATTAAGTTCTTTTTCAAAATACTCGTTTCAATGTCTCACTATGGGAAGCAAGCCTCGCTGCGACCCTCAGAAGCACTTATCTCATTACGCCAATCCTGACTGACTGGTGCACGTGTCCATCCGCCTCGCCACATGTAGTGCCACCTGCTACAAATAGCGTGTGCGGAGGACACAACCTCATTCAAAAACCTCTTCTCACCCAAAGCATATATCACGTCAGTTTAACATCGGTTGGCTTAACTGCTCATAGACGGATCTTAGCCTAGCTTCCGTCGCTGGGCACTAGCTAACGTACGGAGAGTGCTGGTGATACTGGAGGGCTTCATGATGCTGCATCACTGGAGAGCCCCTCTTTTTCTGACCCAAGGGGTGCCCATGGGTACCGTTCTGTCCAGAAAAGTAGTCACCACAGAAGCAAGCCTGTCAGGCTGGGGGGGGCGGGGGGGGGGGATACACGAAGGCCAATCTGCGAGAGGGCACTGGAGCATGGGTCTCCAGCGCCCTCTCACATAAATTTTCTGGAGCTCTCGGTTGTGTTTCTCTCCCTAAAACATTTCCTTCAGTCGCTCGGGGGGGATACACGAAGGCCAATCTGCGAGAGGGCACTGGAGCATGGGTCTCCAGCGCCCTCTCACATAAATTTTCTGGAGCTCTCGGTTGTGTTTCTCTCCCTAAAACATTTCCTTCAGTCGCTCGCGGGTCACCATGTTTTAGTGAGGACGGACAATACCATGGCGCTGTGGGCTTGGCTCATGAGTGGCATAATGTGACTGCAGTGGGACTCCCACAGAGTGTTATTGCTACTATCCAAAACACAAGAGCATCCTCCACTAGGTTCCTATATGGTTGTAAGTGGAGAGTGTTTGAGGAACGGTGTCATAAAGAGGGACATATTCCTTATCAGTGTTCGGTGGGAGTGATATTGTCATTCCTGACTGACAAAAAAAAAAGAAAACAAAAGCATTTTCCACTCGACTCATGGGCCTTACTCAGGGGAGTTTCTGTGAGTGACATTTGTGCTGCGGCGAGTTGGTCCTCACCTCTCACCTTTGTCCGTTTTTATAGACTGGATGTCTCAGCCCCGTGCGTTGCACGTACGATTTTGGACTCCTAAATGGAACAGAGTCATTCTCCCCTATGGGTTGGTGGACGCTAGATAAGCTTGTCTGGCAATTTGGGAGCTACCACATTCCATAGTGAGACATCGAAACAAGTATCACGATCAAGAACTTGAGGTTTGCATAACCCCGGTTCTTTGAGTAATATGAGTGAGATGTCTCACCAGACAACCCTTCTTGCTTGGATGGGTGAGAAGAGGTTGCTTATCTTGAATGAGGTTGTGTCCTCCGCACACGCTATTTGTAGCAGGTGGCACTACATGTGGCGAGGCGGATGGACACGTGCACCAGCCAATCGGGATTGGCGTAGTGAGATAAGTGCTTCTGAGGGTCGCAGCGAGGCTTGCTTCCCATAGCAAGACATCACACTCATATTACCAGGGTTATGCAGATAACCTCGAGTTTGTAGTGGTTGTAAAGAGTCACCAGACTGAGAGGAGGGGGGTAAACAGTATAGTACATATAGTATCTTCTGTAAATAAGCACTACACTCACTGTGTTGCTGTTACATGTCACTGTCGAGCAAAAATGACCACTGACTGACAAAATGGCTTAATAACTTAAAAAATCATATAGTAATATGAAGTCTATAGAGCACAATGAGACTGAAATAAGTGGCGATAATTAACAAAACAGCTCCATAAAAAATTGATCCGAATGATAATCTGCATAAACCACATGAAATGATGATTTTACTGTGGAGAACAACCTTATTTTTGCAATGTACAGGTCATACACACACACCGGCAACATGTCACACCAGGCATGGCAGCCCACCATCATAGTCCATAATCAAAGAAAAGAAAAAAGGTGCTTGATTATTTAAGCTGTCATGTCCTGTTACACTTGAGGAGTGGAGTAAGTCTGAGGGTTTTATATAGTAGCAGGGAGACTGTTCAGTCCTGGCACTGACATTCATGCTCAGGGATCAGATCACAAGTGGTCACAGAGAGTCAGTCGTCATGACAAGTGTCAGCAGATAAACTTGGTTGTTTCTTTCATCAGGAAGGATGCTAACACATGTAGCCACAGTGTGAACATAAATGCATCCTGGCCACAGTGAAGCTGCCTCTGACCCACCACAGTTTCATAATGATCTGAGAATATTTGAAATCTGAAAATTTCAAACCCGCATGTGGCCTTTTCCTGGCTCTGCTCTCCCTCTCTCACTCAACACACACTGACTTCTGCATTCATGAGGACACTGCATTCATTTCCTGAAGACCTACTCTAACCTTAACCATCATTACTACTGACCTAACCCTAACCTCAGTCTAACTTTAAAATATGTCTTCACCTTAAAATGGAGTCATTTATTTTATGGGGACTTGATTTTTGTCCCCATAAGGAAGACAAGTCCCATAATGTGACTCTGTAAACAGATTTAGGTTCATAACACAGTACACAGGCACACAAACACTAGATCCATCTGAACAGTATCAATGATTACTAATGGTCACTGACACACATGGAGACTTGAGTACTGCACACACCCACCTTTTCTATTCAAAGCCAATGTGAGAGCAGGTCTGAATGAGACCAGAGAGACAGGAGTCCAATTCGGAAAAAGATGTAACTTTATGGCTGTTGTAACTTTATTGTACAGTGCAATTAAGTTACAACAGCTATGACAATGGTAACAATAATTTCAGGGCAGGGCACATGTCAACACTTCTACCACAACCTAAAGCAGAACTTCCAAGAAACTGTACAAAAATACTATACATGAATTACTAATAAATAAAATGTGTTTTTTTTAAATACAATTTAAAAGTTTTCAGTACTTTCAGCTTCTTAAATGTGAATATTTTCCAGTTTCTTACATGACATGTTTCTTGTATGACAAAGGAATCATTAAAACTGAATACATTTGGTTTGTAGACAAAGCAAGACATTTCAGAACATCGTCATTTTAAGGTTTGGGAAACACCAATTAACTTTTTTTTTTTAACATTTCCTGACATTTTATGGACCAAACACTAATCGATTAATCAATTAAATAATTGACAGATTAATCGAGTATGAAAATGATTGTTAGATGCAGCCCTAGTCTATTTTGTCGTTCACTTCCATGAATACTTCCATAAAAATAAGACCATACATGTCATGTTCTGTCTCTTGGCTGGAGGAGTTTTTGGTTTTGTTTTGTCAACTTTCTTTTGCTCCCTACTCCGTCTCTTCCCTATATTCTGCTTAGGAGGCTGGCGGCATGGCTATGCATGGGACATAATCACCGCAGCTGTCTCCATTCACCTCATGAGCCTCAGACTATTTACACCAGGATTTCCGGTTCCTCCTCGTCAGCGCGTCATTTTTGCAAGTCAGGTAACTCCACGTCACTCTACCTTGAGACAGATCAGATCGCTTAGCCTTTTTACTCTTTGTGTATTTTTTGCAACCCTTTTTTGTGTCCTTTTTTTCTTAGGCCTCTGTTCCTGAGCTCCGCGTTTGCCAGCCGGCCAGCCTCAGCATGTGCAGTTGTACTTTTTATGGACTGGTTATTTTTAGTTTGATTTTTTTGTGAATAAATGATCATTGGACTTTTCTTTAGTCTCTGGCATTTTTGGGATCCTTTAGTTAATTTATCGACCTTAGTCAAATCATTACACTATGCGCTGACCAGAATAGATCCCGCAGAGACGGAAAATTTAAAACAGGCATTCGTGGTGTAAGCCACCGCTGTAACATGCCACGAACAGACTCTCTATGTCTCTGATATCTCCCGCCTAGCCTTTATTAGTTCGTGCTAAAGCGGCTCAATAGATTCATGTTCTATGGGAGGTTAATTGCCCAGTAGTTCATTCTTCAGACTTATTATTTTCTGAGATGATCAAAGTGTTTGACACTCCATTTAAAGATTCTGGTTTTGCTCAACGCTTATTATCCCTGCAACAAGGCAAGAGCTCAGCTTATTTTTTTTAACCATTGACTTCCGCATTCTGGACGCTGAGAGCGGCTGGAATGAGCCAGCTCTCAAGTCAGCTTTTGTTAGGGGGCTAAATGATGAGCTCAAAAATGAAGTTGCTGCTAGGGATGAGCCAAGCTCCCTAGGCAATTTGCATTGATAATCGCATGAGGGAGAGGAAATGTGAGCTATCCCGAAAGGCAACCTCCTCAGCTCAGGCCGTCTGCCCACTCATCATCCTCACCACCCTTGGATTATCATCCACCACTCTCCCAATCCACTTCCCCAGAGCCTATGCAACTCAAAACCACCAGACTGACCCCCGACAAGGTTGTCCCTCTTCCTCGGCAGGTTTAAATTCACTTTTTCCTATTGCCCCAGCTCCCAGAACACAAAACCAGACTCCCTCTTCCGGATCCACAACCCGGTCCACCAAGACCCCGATAACCAGACCATCTTGCCTCTTTCTTGCCTTGTCGGTGCCACTTCCTGGGACATCAAGAGGATCGTGCAAGAGGCCCAGGTAATGGAACCCAACCCTGGATCTGGACCTCCTAAACACCTCTTCGTCCCGACCTCCGTGCGGTCTCAGGTGCTACAGTGAGGGCACTCGTCCAAGCTGGCCTGCAATACCGGGGTAACAAGGATGCTCCATTTCCTGCAGCAGCGGTGGCCCTCCATAGTTGGAGATGTCAGAGAGTTTGTTGCTGTCTGTGCTACCTGTGCCCGAGGCAAGTCTTCCCACTGTCTTCCTGCTGGCCTTCTCCATTCCCTACAATCCCCTGTCATCTGTGGTCCCACATTTCAGTAGATTTCATCACTGGTCTTATCCCTTCAAACAGACATACAGTCATCCTCACCATAGTGGACAGATTTTCTAAGTATGTACATACTTAGAAAATCTGTCCCTCTCCCTAAGCTCCCTTCCTCCCTCGAGACTGCAGACCTCCTCGTCCTCCACATCTTCCGACTCCATGGCATTCCTCAGGACATTGTTTCGGACCGGGGTCCCCAGTTCACAAGTCTGGAGGGCCTTTTTGCCAGGCTGTGGGCGCCTTCCCGAGCCTCACCTCTGGATACCATCCTCAGTCCAATGGACAGGCCAAGAGAGCCAACCAGGACCACGGTTCATTGGACCCTTTGAGGTGGACCAGGTCATCAACCCTTCTGCTGTGTGGATCAAGCTCCCTCCATCCCTGAAAACCCATCCCAGTTTCCATGTCTCCCTCCTGAAATCGGTCTCACACAACACGTCATTTCATTACAATAAATATCCAACATTTATGCAGGAGAAAAAACAGAAGTGAACAATGCATTCAAAAGAATTCCAGAAATGACTAAAAATATCAAAATTAAAAATAAAAAAAATGTCCACTCACTTATTTTCCCCTTGAGTATTTTTATTTTTTTTTAACTTTATTTTAAATGCAAAGTTTTATGGTTTTATACGGAAGAACACAACACAAAAACCAAAGTACAGAATGTTCAGGTCACCAAGGAAGACAATGCAATGATGCCAAAATGAGAGTTGCTGTCAGTCCCACAGCATTAGCTGATATAAGACATCAGTCATAGTATTAAGAATAATAATAATAACAACAACAAATTAATAAATAAACAATATGAAAAGGAACTGTGGTTTTCCTGTCAACACAAACGTTGTTGACAGGAAAACCACAGTGTGTAAGCTATCTATGTTATGAGCGTGTACCAAAGCCGTGTAGCTCAGGATATCTCCACATGTATCATAACAAAAACAACACTTCCATCCTCATTTAGAGCAAAACATCCTCAAAATTCAACTCGCACTAAAGTGATAACTTGCATTATAGGTGTGTTTGTAGCATCAGATGTGCAACCTCATTCATTGGTGGAAAACTCTGGATTTAAACATTTAATTAGTGTCATGGAACCACGCTACAAAATGCAAAGCAGGTCACATCTTACTACAAAAGTGTTTCCTTCCATCTATGATAATGTTGTTGGAGGTCAGTGCAGATTTAGTGGCTTTAACAACAGATTACTGGACCTTCAGAGCAACACAGAGCTACATGACTCCCTATGACTTCTCTTTGTTTTACACTTGACTGGTTTGGTTTACAATTGACTGGTTATTTTTACATTCATATTGTTAATAAATTGTTTAAATTTTGAAATGGGAATTAAAAAATTGAATGAGTTATCATGACATAAAACCAATGATCCTAGACTAAACTAGACTAAAAATGTCAGACCCATCTGTGCTAAGAGAATGAAAAAGATCAAGAATCAAATCGACCCGTGACCTTACAAATTGAAAATCAAACTGAATCAAGGATTTGGACAATCGTGACACACCTAAAATATATATGTGTATATATATATGTTTGTTTGTATGTGTACACACATATATATGTGTGTACTGGGTTCTTTATGTTTTTATGTGATGCACTTTGTGTAATATTGTATGCCTATCAAAGGTGTGATACTAGTGTTGGTTTGTTCGCGAATGATTCAGTGAACGAACTGAACTGAGTCACTTACTGAAACGAGTCACTTACTGAAACGATTCGTTCTGCTGTGACTCGAGTCGGACAGGTGGCAGTGGGCGGGGCCAAAGTGATTCGGTCACTCACTACAGAGTCGTAGACACATTGACCGAATCACTCAGTCAGTGAGGGAGTCTCCGTGTGTCCCAGCTACTGCAGTCAGTGTAAGATGTTACAGTCCACTTAAAGACACACAGTCTAGTTCCCTGTTGTTTTAACAGACTTTCTCAATAAACACTAGATTAAAGATTAAACGTTAGGCTGGTCTGTAATAAGAGGACAGTGTGCATTACTTAAATATCTTAATTTAACTTCACTCAGGCAATTCAGAAACTAAAGTATGTTTCAGTAAATGTTTTCAGTAAATAATGTAAAAAGTTCATAGCGTCAGCAATTTCAGAAACAATGCCGATTCATGCCGAACTGTAAATCAATTTAAAAGAATCCAAAACCCCGAAAAGATGTGTTAATCTCCAGTGTTTATTAAGGAAATTCCTAAATTCTTAACATTTAACAGTGGGGTCTGGTGTATTTAGCGACAGCGCTGCTGACAGTTGGCAACAGTGAGATGAATCACAACCCGTTAAGATGTGTATCAGTTCAGGGAGTGAGTCAGGAAGAAGTGAATGATTTGGTGAACGAATCTTTTGAATGAAGGAATCGGAAAGATTCAGTGCACCTAAAAGAACGGCATGTAATACAAATAATGTCTGCATTGTTTGACTGATTGACATCATGCTTAATGTATGTTGAGTCTTGCAGAGCAGAAGAAGGGCAGCTCACATTCCTCTGCTCTAACACACACACACACACACACACACAGTCACGGTTTGCATGGTAATGACCACACACTTGGAGAAATGTGCACAACCGGATGTTGTTGACAGCGTGCACAGTGAAAAATCTGGTTCCCACTGGATCAGACTGGCTGCCGCTCTGAGTTCACACACATCACCCAGTTCACCCGCACAACAACAACAACAACCAGACAACGAGAGCGACATCATCACTGTGTGATGTAACGTGCGCGTCCGCTGTGCATCACACACGTGAGCGCTGTGCGTGTGCGTGCGTGTGCGTGTCGGTGATGAAGGCCTGCACGACACTTACCGATGATCCAGGATCCAGAAGGTTCCGAGGGTCTAAGCACAAGGTGACAGACAGCTGACTCCCTTCTCTGGGACTGTGTTTGACTCTGAGGCCAGCCGCCTGGAGGAAGAGGAGGAAGAGGAGGAGGAGGAGGAGGAGGAGGAGGAGGAGCTTGCTCTCTCTCTCTCGCTCTCTCTCTCTCTCAATTAAATTCAGTTCTAAGGGATTTTATTTTCATGGAAATCACGTTTACATTGCTAAAGTGTGAAAATAAAAAAGAATTGTGTTTTGAAAGATTATTAAAAAAACATGACAAAATGTGAACAAAATGAAAACAAGATTATGAAGATAAGGCATATAAAAATAAAATGGATAACTATACATATATGTATAGGGGACAATGGGATAAGTGCATTGTGGTGTATTAGGTGAGATTGGGATTTAGTGTCTCCCTCCGTTCTCCTTTACATCCTGCAGTCATTGAGTCTGTTGTGTCCACCTCCATCACTGTGTGGTTTAAAGCTTATAACAGGCAGGATAAAACCCAGACTGCCTCATCGGAGCCCTTCCTTCTATCCAAGACTTGTACTCCAGGAGTCAAAAGACCATAAGACAGGCCTATTCAATTGGCGGCCCGCGGGCCACATGCGGCCCAGAAACAACCCGTGTGGCCGAGTCCATGGTTTTGCCAGGCAAAAAAAAAAAAAACAGAGGAAAACACATTTCTAATTCCTAAATTCCTACAGTGGTACTGACAGTGAATGCAACACTCCCTGTAGCCTAGCAACAGTCACAATGCATCGTATTGTTGCGCGACTAGCAGCAGTGGTAGCATACTGTCCAACATCTGTCTTTATCAACACAGAAACCTAAAATAGAAGATGGAAAACGTAGTTTTAACCCTCTCTGGACCGAAAAGTATTTGTTTATTTTACCAGCTCAATGTTAGGTGTTTTTTTTTCAATACAATCATTAGTGTTGATTTTAAATTTGTTAATAACTTGCTGCTTATAGGTTGGTGAAAAAATTCTTGGTCTGAAAATCTGGCTCAACTAAATTTGTAATTGAATAGCCCTACCATAAATCATCCCTCTCACCCCACACACAGTCTGCTCTCGTCTGCTCTCAGAGCTCCCCAGACCAGGAGGGTAATGTTTGGAGGGGCACCAGTCAACTGCCTACATGGCCTGTAGAGCTGGCTCTGGATAGGTGGCAAGATTTGTGTCCTGACAAATCTAGGCAAATATTCAAATATAGGCAAATATTCACAACCAGCATTCATCACTCTTACACAATAAATTATTCGACACTAACAATAAAACGTGAAAAGAAAACAATTTTTTTATTCCAAAAGTAGACAGTCGTATCTTTTCAAATCAGAATATAAACAGTAAAAACAATTCATAATTACAATTCTGAAGAGCAGTATAAAATAGTACAAAAGTATAAAATAGTTTATAGTTAGCTCTTCAGAGGCAGTTCTAATTGATAGTTTTTCCTTGCTTCAGTGAGGATCTTGGACCAGTGCCACTGCTCTAGCATCTCCGGTGCACTGGGGCTCTTCCCACTGCCTGCTGAGCCTCCTGACCTTTCCCAAGTTCTTCCACAGTATTATGTTTGGGCTACTAAGAGTAAAGCTCTTTCATTAACATCGCAACAGACCCTATGACTACGCAATGAAGCTTTTCCACAATACAGTTGTAGCACGGCTCGGCTCGGCATGGCTTCTACACAGTTTGGATACCAGGCGTGACGTTTTCCATCGTACCTCCTCAATTTTTACATGCGACACACACACACAGAAACAATGGACAAGCAAAATAGTTGTTTTCAGTGAACTGAAACATTAGATTCAATTAATTAAAAAGATTAGTTCAGTACTATGACCTGAGCACAGACTCCGTCTGACTCAGTCACTGGGCTGTAATACGGCTGAACGTGTTGTGATGTGGCTCACGATCGCCGGCTTTCGGCAGTGCTGTGTATTTAGACACCAGACTCGTCTGTTAAATAATGAGATTTTATGACATTTTGAATATCCAGTCATGCCCTTTGGACTGACCAGTGCTCCCTTGTAGAATACCTTGTATAAGTATTTATCCCCCTTAAAATTTTACACATTTTTTCACGTTACAATCAATTCAGTTTATTTGTATAACGTCAAATCACAACATACATTATCCAAAGGCACTGTACATAGTAAGGCCAAAACCTTAACAATATTACCGAGAGAAGGTCATCTGCCTCGACCAGTTGGGGTGAGAGGAAAATGGGGAATAGGGAGAGGTTGTTATGATATAATCTAAGGTGTGTACGAATCTCAAAAATCAGGCGTCCGGTCGTGTGTAAAAAAGGTATTTAACAAAATTTATTCACAAGAAATATACACTAGGAAGATCAAGCCAAGGGATAACTAAAGGCGAGGAGATTGGCTGGCTTGCTGAGCGGATGCCTCCCGGGGAAAACTAGAAAAAAGGAGAGTTGAGCGTCAAAAAGCCAGAATTACAAAAAAAGAGAAACTAAGCATACATTAGGGAAGATATTAGGTGATCTGAACTGTTGAGTTATCGCCGTACAATGAGAGATGCACTGACACCTGCCAGAAAAAATATACAAGCGGTGAAGGAAGGAAGTCAACTAAATGTAGCAAGACAAGAACCAAAGATATATTCTAGCAATAATGGCTTTGGTACGTAACATGTCAAAAGAATATGTAAAACCAGAATTAGATCTGTTTCTGGTGCCTTTAACGCAAACAAGTATTGAAAAAAGCGTCTATGTTGAAATACCCCCGCTTACATCTATTTCGGATTCAGCCCCATTGGAATTCTTTGTTTCAGCGAGCAGCGAAGACTATCTGGATCTAAACAACACTTATCTTTACACACGCGTCAAGATCACCAAGGCTAATGGAGGAAATCTTGCTCAAGGAGATGAAGTGGGATTTATTAACTACCCTGGATGTACAATATTTTAACAAGTCGACATTTCTGTGGGCAATAGACTCAAAACACAATCATCAAACACATATCCTTACCGATGCATTATAGAGAGTCTTCTAAATTATGGAAAGGACACTTTGGAAACACAGTTTGGATCTGGATTGTTTTGTATGGAAACTGCAGGACATATGGACGATATAACAGCTGGAGGGGACAATGAAGGACTGGTCAAGAGAATGAGTTATACAGAAGGAGGTCGCGTGGTAGAACTGATTGCTCCCATACACTCTGATTTGTTTTTTCAAGACAAGCTGTTGATACACGGCGTCGATCTAAAGCTTCAATTTACAAGAGCTAAAAACGAGTTTTGCTTAATGCGCAATACCTTAGACGACTTTCGTGCCAGTATTCTGTCGGCGAGCCTGTTTGTGAAAAAGGTTACTGTATCTCCAGCGGTTAAAATAGCCCATACTAAAGCTCTAATGCACACTAATGTGAAATACCCAATGGACAGAGTCCATGATTGTTCCATGATTCTCTATTATTGTCTTGGAGTAATGAGACTCATTATAAAAGGTACAGCGATACTCAAGAGGGGTAAAAGAAATCCTCCAGACTGATTCAGCAGCTTCTTTTTTTTCTTCAATAGACATTCATTGGCAATTAGTTTAATCCCCGCCTTCTTTTTCTTTAACTTTTGATACTGCCCAGGGTTTAAAGGTACCTTACCTTTTAAAACATTCACGGCTATCTCACACAATGTTAAAATAAGGTCTTCAGAGGCGGATTTATTCGTGCAGACGCAGGTAATCGTGGGTTGAGGTGCATTGTAATTTTTCAGAAAGTCCTGCAGTCTCTGGTCTGTTGTTTTGGCTCATTCCCACTCACATTCCCACATGATCCGCACATGCAATTTGTGTGTCTGTCTAAGACTGATCAGTTTTTCTTTAAACTGTCTGTGAAGAACCCCAAATGCTATATTACTTACAACGTTTTTATTTCCGGGGGGTGTAGCACTTTGGACAACTATGCCAGAAACATCCTGCAAATTCGTATGCAGTACGCACACCATCCCTTTCACAAAAACCATCAACATGATACGGTCCCAATTGTACCTCTCCATGATTCAGGGCCTGCCGAATTTATATATTGTTTTTGAACCCTTCAAATTCCAGCCACTGTATGGATCCGTTGGAGAAGGTCTTGTACTGACTGATGTATGCGCCATCGTGTGTTAATGCCAGTGTGTCAGGGGTTAGAAATTGTGTTTTAAACACAGCCATGCAACATGAAGCAAGTGTTGTGCACTCAAAGGGGTCCAAATTTGTACACTCAAGGAATGCTTCACGATAGATGATGCAGGCTTTGCAGAAAACAACAACATCGTTGATCCCGTAGGAACGAAGCTCAAACTGGAAATCAAAAACCTCATGACACACTCTATTGTACCACTCTAAGAACTCTACCCTCTCTTTTTCTGACATATTGTCATACCCGTAATAATGTGGGTCAGGGTACGATCCTACATAGTCAGCATTCTCAGATGTGTTGAACAAGTGTGGGAAGTAGCCTTTTTTGGAGTCTTCAAAACCTAAGGCTGCAGGAGTTTTTGATAAACGCATTGGAATAAAGCTGAAAGAATCGAGCCATCTTTGTTTAAATTGATCGTCATACATTAACAAGACTTTACTTCCACGCATGGTAAATCTAGGGGTAATACCCTGTTTGGCGAAGTAGTCCAGTAGAATGTAGTTCTATAAATTCTGAGGCATCTCTTTTTAGTATACCCATGTTTTGCAAAACCAAGAATCTCTGCTGGGGTCATTTCAAAATCCTCTTCTTCTAAATCACTAATTTCATTTTCTTCTAATTCTTCAAATTCTTTTTCAATATCAGACCAGCTTTTGTGGGGGGAGAGTGTCTCATTTTCGAGCCAATTGTAGTCTCTGTCTGTATCTGTAGTATATTGGACAAATTCTTTCTCTGCATCAGACCACCTTGTGGGGAGAGGATGAATCATTTTCACCAACATATTCATCATCACTGATTACGATTTCGCATCGCCTGATTTGCTTGCACATTTACGTGACATGATTAAATGATACAAAATGTAATAACAAAATCGGAACAAGGGGCCTTCTGCAAGGAGTTTGCATGTTCTCCCCGTGGTGCATGGGTTCTCACCGGGTACTCCGGCTTCCTCCCACAGTCCAAAAACATGCAGATTTGGGGATTAGGTTAATTGGAGACTCTAAATTGCCCGTAAGTATGAATGTGAGAGTGAATGGTTGTCTGTCTCTATGTGGCCCTGTGATGGACTGGCGACCTGTCCAGGGTGTACCCTGCCTCTGGCCCTATGTTAGCTAGAGATAGGCACCAGCCCCCCCGCGACCCCTAGTGGATAAAGCGGTAGAAAATGAGTGAGTGAGTGAGTAATAACAAAATCAGACAGTTTTTAAAAATTTTAAAGTTTATTATTTAAATACTAAAGATTATTTTCAAACTATCTGCTTGTTTTCCTGTTTAAGATTTGCAACAACTTACGAATGTTTACTATTTCTTTTTGATTTTTATGATATTTTTGATATATCTTTATTGGTTATTATATAACCGATCTGTTCTTTCTAATGCAAATTTTCTAAATTCTTTAGAATCATGGTCCTCAACATCTCTTGATGTATTAGACTGTTCAGTCCTTAACCCCTGAAATGAAGATGGCGTGCAAAGACACTCACTGTGTGTTGGTTGGGAAAAACTGCATTCATCCCAACGCTGACTTTCCAGGTCTGTCCAGTCCAGTAAGTCAGAGACCTCTTCAGCTTAAGAATTAGAGTTGAGAAGAGAGTGTCCAGGGGTTGACAGTTGTGTCGCCTCTCTCAAGGCCGGCGTGTTTGGAACAACACCACGTGTTGAATTTTCAATAACGTTGTCCACTGGAGTGTCAGAGATCAGAATAGGTGTTTGACACAAGGCTGTTCCCGCTTTCCCCAAAGTTGCTGCAGACTCTTTCTGCCTCGGAAAGAGAATCCTGCGTCCGCTGCCTGAGGCATGTGGCTGAACTCTTTGGTTGAAGTTTCCGTATACTCCTGCATGAACATTTTATTTTAGATACAGAATACTAAACTACCATTCTCTGAATTTTTGGCTGGAGATTTTCTCAGTTTTTTGGCTGTGTGTGTGACTGTGTTCATGATTTGAAACCTTGTTTTAAAACACTTGGCAACTGTTTTAATCAGTCAAATTTGGTGAGGTGGTTAGTAACACATTTTTTTGTGGACAAACTCAGAAGAGATATTTTTATCACTTTACTGTGATGATATAATCTTAGATGTGTATGAACCCCAAAAATAAGCAGATATCTAGTCGTGATAAAAAAGGTAATTAACATTTACAGGGACTTTAACCCATTCTTATTACAGACCATTGGTGAAAACCCAGATAAGTGAGATAAGTGAGTGAGCAGCACACTGTATTTAGTAACCTTTAATCCTTGTTTTTGATAATACTGTGTTTTTATATATGCTGCTGGCAGGTAAGTGCTGTTTATACACCTTTCATAACCTTTTCACAACAATGACAATTTATGTTAAGCCATTTTCTTTTACTATTGTAAGAACAACAAATATCAACACCAGCAGTGTTGATATTCATGTTACATCACAGTGACATCATTTCATTCACAGCTCAGCAGAAGGTAGCAGTAGAGGTAAAAGAAGCAAATATTTTATTTGACCTTGTTTTTAATCCAAGATACTGTACATACATTACCTGCTATTAACAAAGTTAAAGTACTTCTACCTTGATCATGTGAGAATGAACACGGATCAAATAAAAAAATAAATAATAAATCATTCAAGTAAATAAAAGAGCCAAATTAAAACAGATTAATTCTGTCAGACAAAGATCCCAGTAGTGATTCTGCCTTTAGTAAATATATTTTATATTTTAAACATTCTACTCTTAACAAAGGGCTCATTGTGTCCTCAATTCATTGCTGCTCACAGGAGAGTCCAGGTCCAAATTTCAAGATTTCAGCTTATCGGTCTGTGCTTGGTCAGACAGAAGTGGAGTGGCTGTCACCTTCCACAGCTCCTGCAGAAATTCACAAGAGTGTATTAAAAAAAGTACATGTTGGTTCTGTTTCTGAAGTTGGACATCATCACACATTTTGGGGTGGGCCGAAGACTGCAGCGCTCGCATAATCCAGAACAGAAAAGAACTGGCAGGGACAGAAAAATGGAGAAAGGTACTGAACTCTTACATGGCCTTTTTCATTTTAAATCTCTTCCAGGCAGCAGAGTTGATAGAAGCAAAGTTATTTGTAACCACTGCAAAGTTGAATTTTCTTATCACCGGAGTCTGAAGTATCAATTAAATGCAATACACACCGTTGAAGCCAGCAAATCACCCATTCAAACAAACAGTGGTGACGTTGGGTGCAGTGTGTAGGAGGAGCATAGACAAACTAAAGCAAGAGAAGCTAACAAATGCTGTGAACTGCAGGCCAATTGGTATTGTCGTTCTGAAGAAAGCAACAAATGACGCACATAGGAGCCTCCCTCAAGATGCACTAGCACAAGAAGAATACACAAGTTGTATGAAAAGGAGATGACTACAAAAGTGACGACGGTAAAACGTGCACCAACTGTTGTGGCTCTCACTGGAGACTACTGGGCATCACTGGGGAACCATAATTACCTTAGAGTTACTGTGCATTATATTCATGAACATTGGGAGCTGTATTTACATGCTCTGGCTGTAATGAAAACAAAAGATAAAGTTGTAACGGTTGAGGATGGTTATTTTGGTGCTATTCCTAATGGAAACACAAAAATATGTATCGTACTGTACCAAACGAAACCAAACCAAACTCTTCCACTTGGTGGAAACATAGCTACAGTTAGCTTCTAAGGATCTGTTTGAGTGATTCTCTTACCAGCTGCTCTACTCGTTCATATATGAAAAATTGTGCAAAGTCACAAGGGAGCTGTTCGACTCGAAAACTGCATCGTCCATCGTCCAGGTCCTGGAGTTGAGACAGACAGCGTGTGAAATAGCTGTAAGCTTCACAGCAAACATCCATGTGGCGCAGGGTGAAGTTCATCCTAGTACAGCAAGACACGAGGACACAGCAGGAAACATGATCACTCATGGGGCTTATAAGTGGAAACACAAGAGAGAGTCCTCACCCAAAAATATAATACAATACAATGAAACATTTTCATCATACTTTCAGCATTCTACAGCACAAGCTAATGAATCTTAGGGAACCTTACGTGACAACAAGGAAAAAAGGCTTGCAGGGTTTTCAGGCAGGCAAAAAAAATCCATAATAACTTCAAGCTTCGCTTGAGGCTGAAACCTTAAATTTGAATAAATAAGCACTGAAGTGGCCGTATGTCTGTTTTTTTGTTTGTTTTTTGTGGAAAATAAACCTACAGAAGATCATCCAGTACCAGAAAATTGTCTGGATGATGAAACAGCAGTAAAACCCAATGGGCAATGTCAAATGAATATGATTAAGTGTTTTTATTGTCTGAGTTGGTGTCACAAGTAACAGTTGAAATAGTTTGTATTGCTGACTTTTGTTATTTTTTTAATTAATTTTATTCATTCATTCAACCATCCACACCGAGAAACAGCAGAAAATAATTCAGAATATCTTCATAGGGGTTACATAAGGCCCTTCCTCATGTTGTCCTTACCGTTTTTCTATAGCGATAAAGGTCGTGCAGGTGTGATTGAAGTTACTACAGAGTCGATGCAGCGTTCGAAAGAGGCCATTCGTCAGTTCATCATCATAGATAACTGTGAAGAAAATAATGTATTCAATGTTTTTCTTTTTTCCTTCAAACTTTTTATAGAGTAATGTTGGAAACAAAAATTCCTGTGTTCTCTTCAGTTTTTACTGGGTTCCGCTTGTGTCATAACCTACCAAATTTGATAGAAATCAGTTTCATAGCTTTTGATTATACAATTTAAAATTCTATTTAATTTAAGACACAGTAAGGTATAATCATGCAACCCTGCTCTCAGACAGACAGAGAAACAGAAAAACCACAGAATAAAAAATAACCTCCTTAATAACAGGCAATACTTAACTAAGAGACTAATAATTCAAATAATTCCCTCAAATGGACCTCAGTTCATTCACAGAGGTGTGTTATCTTCAGAAGAAATGATTCTGTGGAGGCACATACAGTACCTCACTTGTCACTAGGGCTGCAAAGATTTTTAATTAATTACTAAATAAATGTTATGTTCCCTTGGCTCAATATAACAACAAATAAATAAATAAATAAATAAAAGTGAATAATTTTATAATTAGTAGTTTGTGATCAAAACACATCATTTTGTGATTTGGGAAACTGACCAGCATTTTCTCAACATTTTTTGATATTTTATGGACCAAACAACTAATAGATTAATCGAGAAAGTAATCAAAAGATTAATCGTTATGAAACTAATTGTTACCCCCAACTCAGCACCAAATCTTACCTGTTCATGGATCAGTTATGCCTGACAAGTTTTCCATTTACTTGAGTCTCATTCATTTCTCATTCTAAAAAAAAGGCATAATCTCACCATCAGCTTCAGTTTAAGGTGTCAGAACAAATAAATGAAACCTTTTTTAAAGTGATTCTTGGTATTAGAAAGAACTTTAATCCCAATTTAAATCTTCATTCTTCTAAATTATTTAAAAAGTAGATTATAGAGGATGATGTAACTATGAGCTGCAAATGTTTGTTTTAACTGATAGATGAATGTCTAATTTCATGGTTCTCAAGCTTTTACAGCTGTGACCCACCAAACTAGTCAGACTCAGGCATGTGACCCCAACACTCCCACTGGTCACTGGTCTAATTATTGCTGGTATTGTTGTGCTTATTTCCTTATTTTTACTATGGGTACCTATTGTCGTCTGATGTTATTTACTGTTGCTAACATGGTTGTCCAATTGCAAGTACAACTCCAATTCCAAAAGAGTTGGAACGCTGTGTAAAATGTAAATAATAAGAGAATACAATGATTTGCACATTTCATAAATCCATATTTTATTCCCAATAGAGCATAAACCAAATGATCTGGTAACAAAGGCCCAGGACTGTTGAGTAACTAGAATCCTGCATCAGACAAGAATGGGTCAACATTCTCTTCCCAAAACTGCAGCAAATGGTCTCCTCACTTCCCAGATGTTTACAGATAGTTGTGTTCCAACTTTTTTGAGATGTTTTGCTGTCATCAAATTTAAAAATAATAATATTAATATTATATTAATAATAATTTAAAATTTCATGAAAAATTTAAATGAAATTTTAAAATGTCTCAGTTTCAACATATGATATGTTGCTTATGTTCTATTGGGAACAAAATAAAGGTTTATGACATTTGTAGATCATTTTGTTTTTAAGTACATTTTACACACCATCCCAACCTTTTTTGGAACTGGGGTTGTATGATGTTGAAGCTGCAAAAAACCCTGCAAAAAAAGTTTATTAAAAGAAAGCAGACAATTGTTTGAAATAATTATATGAACATGAATATGAACAAAAATTCTTTATTGATTCTGCTCCAAAGTTAAATGGGCTGTTCCATGTCCTTTGTTCCACCTTCCCACCAAGTGTCTAGAGATTTGGTTAATTCATTTTTGTGTCGTCCTGCTACCACACACAGAAGTGAAAGTATAACCTATAACTTCTATTTTTCTTTATTATGTGCTCCCCAATTTCTCACGGTAACAGCCTTTGAAAGGCAGAGTCAGTAACATACCATCAGCAGCAACGATGAAGTGGGTGTTGTCATACATATCTGCCACTTCCTCCTCTGTCCAGCTGAAGTCCACATCAGCTTCTACAAGAATCGAACACGAAAAAAACATGTTGTGTGATGTGAAGGAGGCCATGAACAGTTAAAAAGTCTTTTTATACACCCAAGCTGAAGGTGGGTTTTGATTCAAAGCCATGACTGATGACTTGCAGCACATGGTTGATATGCTTCTTTCCACATTTGTACTCTACACTCCACTCATCATGCACATCAAAAGTCACAAACACTTCACGTGCATCAGAGGTGGCCCTTCTTGAAATGTGATATTTTCATTGAGCTTAAATTCAGCAAGATGTGTAAGTGGTTTTGCACATCATAGATATGTTGTAATCATGGACGTGCACAGACAGATCTCAGGTTGCTGATCAAGCATCTGCCCTTTTGCCCTTTGCAAAGGTTAATTAAGAGTTTATTTTGCTCAGTGTTTAATACTGATATCTGTAATTTTTCATTGGAACACATTCATTAAAAATCTACTTTTTTTTCCAATTGACAAAAACTTTCACTGGATTTTTGCTCCCCAAATTATGTCCATGTCAACTTTTACGCAATTTTACTGTAAAAATATTGAGAAATAAAAAGGTTAATTTTGCACATTGTTCAACACTGCTATCTATAGTTTACGACTATGTAATAATAATGTTTTATGGCCAAAATGTTATTTAATTTGTATTATTTCAGAGACAGCAGTTAGTGTTGCACTTGTTTAGCTTTAATTCATATTAAATATCACCATGACTATAGCATTTACATCATGGAGAAATGTAATCTGGCCCTGAAAAGTTCATTCTCTGATCTGGAAATTAAATCTCTGACATTACATGTTGAATTTTATTTACTAATTTTACATGACAGCCCAAAAAAGTTTGGAATAAAACTGCTGGTATCAGGTCATCAGATCAAACTCCAGCTGAGGTTTGAATAATGAATATTCAGTTGTTGTTGTTGTTTTTTCTCTCTGCTTTGCTCTCTCAAGGGGTCGCCACATATTCGATTTGAACTTTTTATTCTGGATGCTCTTGCTGATGCAACCCTCCCATTTATCCATGCTTGGGATCAGCAGTAGGAGTGCTTGTCCCTGAGCTGCCTGAATACAGGCAGCAATGGCTGCAGTGTAATCTTACGGGACAATCGCAGACACAGTTATATCTGACTTATATCCATAAAAAACTGCTTGTTTTCACCAATAAATGCCTTGGATTGTTATTGTAAGCGTCTGGTGACATTACCACAGCAGTAGTGTCACTCAAAGACTTGTGCGACCCGAGAGTAATTGCAAGAAGAAGAAGCTGGAAACATGAGTTGGAGAGAGGAGTGAGTAGTTTACCAAGAGAAAGCTGCAGGCCAGCAACTACTTTTTTACTTTTTACAGCTCAATATATATATACTGTATATATGGTGCAGACAATGAAGATGAGCCGTTTGAATATGGTGGCCATCCCTGTTTGTTTGAACCGGAGTTCATGGACAAAGAGCCGAGGAGGGTGAACGATGCTAATCGCTGAAAATTCGTGGTGTTTCTGTGAGTTCTGTGAACATATGCCCATAGAGCCAAGAATGCCTCTGCTGTCAAGAGTGGGACCTGCTGATGTCCAAAACTTGTGTGTGTTTTACCTGTACAAAAGGAATGCTGGAGCCAATCCAACAGTCTCACTCGCACCTCACTGCCTGATGGTCAGAAAGGACATGACAGCCAAAAAAATCTGCTTTTGTTATCTCACTTAGTTTAGTTTAGCTTAGCCTGGTTTAGCATAGCTTGGCTTATCTGCAAGAACTGAAAGTAGATGATGGTAAAAAGAAAGTCACTCACCTGCAGACTCAGTCATGTGTCTGTTTAATGAGACATTTCTCTGGCACATGCTTAGAAGGTCTTCTCCCACATCTGTCAAACAAAATAAAAATAAAAACATCTAGAGATGGAAACAAACTGTAAAATGATTTCACAAGATGTGTCTTTGCTCTATCATACAGAATACAGTTTATTTAAATTTGCTGCAAGAGGTGCAGTCAAATTATCTTAATATTGTCTTAATAATGGACATCAGTCTTAGGAATGATCACATGGCATATATAACTGATTCAAAAAATATGACTTTAAAGTATGAAGAAAAAATAAAAGGGAAGAAACCGTATTCTAAGCTTGAACAACAGCGATGAACCAAGATAAACAAAGAAAAATGCAACTTCTGTATGAGCAGAGTAGAAAATGTGAACAGATCAAACTTACTTTACAGTGTAAGCATTAGTGCACCAAGTTCCCTGTGTCTTTGTAGCTCACACATCCCAAAACATCAGTGATCCACCTTCGTGTTTCACACAATGGTCTACTTTTCATCATAGGCATTGTTGACTCCTCTCCAAATGTAGCATTTGTGGTTGTGGCCATAGAGGTCAGTTTTGGTCTCAACACTCCACTTTTTTGTCCTGTACATCAGCTGAAGTTTCTTGTGGGCTTTTCTTTGCATAATGAATGAATTTTCCTAGCAGTTGTGGCTGAAATTTTTGTTGGTCTACCTGACTGTGGCTTGGTTTCAACAGAATCCCTCACTGCTGATTGGCTTTCTCAATTCCTTGGATATATTTTTATATGAATTTTTTCTGTTTTATGAAGTTAAACTACCTTCTCCTGCAGATCGCAGATCATAATTCTTTTGCTTTCTCCATGGTTCAGAATCCAATGTCAGTGCAGCACTGGATGAAACATGCAGGGGTCTGACAAGAGCCCGGGAACTCACTGACTTTTTCTTCAAGCACACTGATTACAAGTAATCAATTCACACTTGATGATGGTTACTTTTAGTAGCCATTTAAACCTGTGTTAACTGTTAACAGACCAAAACCTCCAGAGTATGTAAACTTTGTTTGATAATAAATGGCTTCAGCCAACCGCTAACCATGAGTGAAAGGTTTTGTATTATCATTCATATTCTCTGAAAATTGGCCAAAAAAATTACAAATTGTGCCAGAGTATGTAAACTTAGTGCAACTGAATTTTTTACAGACTTTGCAAATGAAAACTGTTCAGTTAATTCAAAATGCTGCAGCACGAGTTCTAACGGGAACTGGTAAGAGAGACCACATCACTCCAGTGTTAGCTTCTCTACACTGGCTCCCTGTACAGTTTAGAATTCAATTTAAAATCCTCCTCCTCACGTACAAAGCACTTAATGATCAGGCCCCATCATATCTTAAAGATCTAGTTTCACCTTATCAGCCTAACAGATCACTACGGTCCCAAAACGCAGGTTTACTTGTAATTCCCATAAAAGTCCATAAAAGTAGAATGGGAGGCAGAGCCTTTAGTTACCAGGCTCCTCTCCTGTGGAACCAACTGCCAATGTCGGTTCAGGAGGCGGACACTGTCTATGTATTTAAAGTTAGACTTAAAACCTTCCTTTTTGATAAAGCTTGTAGTTAGAGCTGGCTCAGGGAAACCTGAACCATCTCTTAGTTATGCTGCTATAGACCTAGACTGCTGGGGGATTTCCTGTGGTGCACTCACACTCACTCTCACACTCAGGGTATGAATGTGACTTAATTATGTGTCATTAACCTTATTTTTTTTTCTCTCCCTCTGTCCTCATCTTGCAGGCTGCAGGATCCAGATCCAGTTTTGATGATGTTATTATTATTATCAGTAACAATAATACTGCTGTCATTCATTGTGTGAACTGTTGGGTTTCTTTTCTCTCTGTAATATTGTAAAGGTTTTGGCCTTATCATGTACAGTGCCTTGAGATAATGTATGTTGTGATTTGGCGCTATACAAATAAAATTGAATTGAATTGAATTGAAGAACCTTAGACACAGATGAAATGTTAGGTAACGTTGCATGTTGACGTTTTGACTGGGACAAGATGATTATGGTGTATTCAGATAGGAGTTAACTAAGGGCATCCACCTGCCCTGATGGCATCATACCTGTGCAGTACACAATCTTGGCTGTGGTTGCCATGACGATGCTAGTAAAGCCTGTTCCTGCTCCCAGCTCTAGGACTGTAGCTCCTCTAAACAAGTCTGACTCTGAGAGAATGAAGTCAGCCAGGAGGAATGCCCCTCGCCACACCTGATCCAACAAAGAACACATGTTACAGTTCATCAGCTAAAACCTAAATGTGTAATATGTACCTATATACACACACATACACATACACACACAAGGAGTAAGAATCTTTAGGCTTATGGTCACAATTTGACGATATCATCTGCTTTAGGATATTTATTAGTCCCACAACTGGGAAATGTGCAGTGTCACAACAGCAAAGACAGTAAAGGTAAAAGTAATAAATAATAAACATGTATTTCCCATCTATAAATGTAGAAATGTAGGCATATAAACTGTCTCTGCTTTATAGTCCACAGGATACCCTGTATGAAAACAACAACCTAGTTATTGTTGTTATTCAATTGTTATGGAGTTATAAAACAACATAAATATGATGTTCCTAAATATGTCTTGTACAACTTAACACAAAAGCCACTTGGTAGGGATTTTAAGTTAAATTAAAGTTGAAACTGGATGCAAGGCTCCCACACACCTTGGTTGACATCAAATTTAAGGACTTCCAAAGCACTTTCCAGGACCAATTCCCTCAAATTGGACCAAATGTGCTTAAGATGGGAAGGCAACTGGTAAGAGCAGCTACGAGCATGGTGTTCAATTTTATTGATTGTCAATGGAATCTTGGTCAAGCCAATCTTTGTGATTTTCTGTGGTAAGCCATTTTGGAGATCCTGGAATTTGCATTTTCCAGGCATCATGTAATTTGTTACCCAAAAACCTTAAATTCTTTCTTGCACAAAATTTTACTTTTAAAGACCCATGTCTATTTATGGTGCCTTGATTTTTTTTTTAAAACACATATTTTCAAGGGTTTAAAAAACCGTGGGGACCCTGTGGCTGACATGTCAGACTAGAAGAAAAGAGGACCAGTTCAATATTCTATTTAGACATTATTTGCCTTATTGGAAGAATTAAAATCTGTTTTGTCACATCAAAGCACATATTGTTAATATGGATGACGCATAAAGGCTGAGTTTACATATAAAGCATTTTTATTATTAGCTTGTTACTTGGAGAGAGCCTGGGAAAGTGAGGAAAACAACTCTTTATAGAGATATACTTTAAAATGACACCAGTGGTTCTTTGTCATTTACTAATTAAAATATGTTTTTTTTTTGTTTGTTTTCATTTTTTGTGTTAGTTTTAATGTTCTGCTTATTTATGTCTTTTTACAGACTAAATAATATGACTTGCAACAACATAGAAAAGTGATCCACTTCTGAATCATTGTAGCAATGATTTGACTGCTAACATGCAGTGCTAAATAAATATCGGTGGACACAGGCAGAGATAAAGAGGTATGGAAAATGTAGGTTCCTTGAAGTATTTTTAACACACACATGTAACAGTTTTGTACGGCATGTGGCATTTACACTGTAGCCAAGTGGAAAGGAATCAAAACTGACCTGCTTGCCGACATCTTCCAGAGGAGTAGCCATGGTGTGCTCTGTAAAAACATTACATTCATACATTAAATACACAGAGTGTGAGAAATCCCTGTTTAATACAAGGGTGGAGTGAAAGTCTGTAGGCTGACTAAGAAGGAGTAAAACCAGAGAAATGAAACTTGGCATGTATTAAATTCAGCCTTTCATGATACTAACGTTGTTGGTCTCTGCAGGTCTCTGATGAAGTGTGAAAAAATATGAATAAATCTGTGTTCTTACCAATCCTTATAATGTCTTTGGCGCACTTGTCTTCCTCAACATCTGTATTCTCCTTTTCATGTTCCAGTCCAGGACTGGACTTTTTGAGAATGACAGGGCAGACCAGGTCACGTCTATTGTCCTCAGCAGGGAATTGCTTTGGTCTGAGGAATAGCAGGAGAACAGTATGTGAAAGGTACTAAATCATCAACCGCAGGTGTTCACGACACATTTACCCCATAAATATACACAACACAAAAAGAACAGCATGCTACAAATGAACTGCAGTTGCTTAAGGGACCAACACCATATTTTAGTCTGATACAACCTTTAACAGAAACTTTTTTGTGTTTTAGTCCATAAAATGGTGACAAATTACAATGTTCCCTTAATCCCAAATGTTTAATCCCAACTTTTTCAACTTTTTCCCAACTTTTTCATTTTCCAGCTCTTTATTTAAAAGAGCATCTCACACTTATGATGCTGGAAAATATATACTGTGTTTGAATTAATAAAAAATAAAAACTCAAAACAATTAATAAATTATTAATATAGCTGACTATTAATCTATAAATTGAATGGTAAAATGGTAAATTATTTAACCAGCATAAAGACCAGTTTTGGTGACTCTACTGTATAATTAGTGTAGTAATGATCACTTGAAACGTCTAATTCAACTTTGTCAAAGTGTGAGATTAAGAAAATGTAATATTCTGTCTAATGTTACAGAACAAAGCATTTACTGAGTTGCATATTAATCGACTTCTGGGGCATACAAACATTGTTGTGAAATGTATATAATGTACATATCGGGCTCCATATGTGCACATATGGGTGTCTATATGTGCAATTGGCACCAGGATACCCTTAAACGCAAACTGATGATCGACTTCGTAGTCATATCGTCAGACCTGAAGCCACATCTTGGACACCCAGGTGAAGAAAGGGGCAGAGCTGTCAACTGACGGTGAGTTGGCTCTGATGGTGGGGGAGGATGCCGGTATTGTTAGGTCTGCTGGGAAGGTCTGGCAGAGTCTTGTGTCAGAAAGAGCTTTAACACCCACCTCCGGCAGAGCTTTGTCCACGTCCCGAAGGAGGTGGGAGACATTGAATACAAATGGGCCAGGTTTTGTGCCTCCATTGTTGAGGAGGCTGACCGGAAGGTGGTTCCAATTCCAAATCAAAGACCATGGTCCTAAGCTGGAAAAGGGTGGAGTGCCCTCTCCAGGTCAGGAGTGAGGAGTTCAAGCATCTCGAGGTCTTGTTCACTAGTGAGGGAAGAATGGAGCGGGAGAATGACAGGCGGATCGGTGCAGTGTCCACATTAATGCAGGCACTGCAACTGTCTGTCATTGTACAGAAGAAGCTCAGCTGAAAGGCAAAGCTCTTGATTTACCAGTCCTTCTACGTTCCTACCCTCACCTATGGTCACAAGCTGATGGCAGTGAGTGAAATGTGTGATCATTGATACAAGCAGCCAAACTGGTTTTCATGCATGGTGTCTGGGCTGTCCCATTGAGATAGGATGAGAAACTCGGTCACTCGAGAGGCGCTCAATGTAGAGCCACTGCTCCTCTGCATCGGGAGAAGCCAGATGAGGTGGCTCGGGCACCTGGTTAAGATGCCCCCTGGACGTCTCCCTGGTGAGGTGTTCCGGGCACGTCCTACTGGGATGAGGCCCCAGGGACAGGACTTGCCGGAGAGACTAAGTCTCTCAGCTGGCCTGGGAACACCACAGGATTCGTCCAGAAGAGCTAGACAAAGTGGGTCAATGGATGGATGGATGCATATAAAAAGTGCCATAATGTCAATGTGACAGCCAGTTTTACACAATGTACACAACATGATTGAACTAAACTGCAGCAAAAAATAGTATTCTGCCTTTTCTAGTTTTGATGACCACCCAAAGCACTTCATACCACAGTTCTGCCATTTACCAATACATGGCTCTCAGTTTGCACTCAGCATGATCTTCTGTAAAAACAAAAACAGAAAGAAAGTTGTGGGAGTAATTCTATCAAACAGCTCCCCTGGTGGTCTAAGGAGCTCTGCATGGGGAAATCCAGTGAGAGCTAATATAAGGGAGTAACCTAGAATTGTTGACTCATACAATGCTCGACCAAAGGCCTTTCTGTGTGGAGTCTGCATGTTCTACCCAATATTTGGGAGGGTTTTCTCAGGGTACCCTAGTTTCCTCCTACAATCCAAAAACATGCAGATTAGGTAAATAAGACAGTCTAAATTGACCGTAGTGAATGTGAGAGTGAATGGTTGTTCATCTCTGTATGTTGGCGGTGATGGACTGGCAAACTGTCTAGGGTGTACCCTGCCTTTCACCTTATGTCAGCTAGGATTGGTGGAGGATAAATCAGTAGAAAATGAATGGAGAGATGGTTCAATCATTTGCTATACCTTTGTTTATCAATATATGCTTTTTTGGTGCTGCTATCTGTACAGGTCTACCTGAGTGGAGGTGACCTAGAATACAGCTATGCAAGGTTTAAATGAAGGACTATGGGAGATGATGGTGTTTGTGGAAATAATTCCACCTAACAAAAACATCTTGGTTTGATTCCATGTCATAGAAGAGATTTCATTGACTTCTGCTTATCTAACCTTCTACCATGTCACTGCAGACATCTGTAATGTTATCATTATGACCCGTGTTGATCTACTGTTTGTAATCGCCTAATAGGAGATAAGAAAACTGCAGTGAAATGAGCCAATCAAAGCTGGATTAGTCAACATCTGCCCAGCAACTGCTGAGTCATTAGTAACTGCTGTAACAGTGGTTGCTATGGGGACAGGGCAATCCTGTGTGTTTCCTCAATACAGAACACACTCTGTATGTTTGGCCACTCAGCATTATATGGACCACAATCTCTCAATGGTTGAGTATATCCTCAGAGATTAAAAAAAAATCGGCAGTGTATTTTTGGGGTCTTTCACCAGTCGTGTTAATTACACAGAACACATTTTGGCCTGAATACAATGACTATTCACATGAAGTCTCTTTTGTTTGCACAAATACATTGTTTTCTATGCAGATGTGCTTCAGAGACAAATGAAACAGTCATCTGTTGCAACGCGGCATGTTTTTAGGCACATCCATGTCAAATAGAGGTGAAAATATCTCAACTTTTACAAAAGAATAGAATAAACTACAATATATTTAGTGCAGTTGCACATTCACACTGTTGGATACGATTAACCGACTGCAAAATCGGCTTATTAAAACAATAAAATGTAGCAAGAGGTGTCTGCCTGTTTTTTTACTACTCAGGCCAAAGAAGTGAGTCACGCTGGTCTTAGTTCACTTTGAAATAGACTCCGAACCTCCATCATTAACACAAAGCTCTTGAATCAGTGGATAAAGGATAGGATGCACACAGACATGGCATGCGTTTCCTTTTTTTTCCCCACACACCTATTAAACAGCAAAGCTGGAGTGAGGGAAAACACCCCAGTATTTTCAAGTCACTATCTTGATTGTTGATATTATCTTGATATCCTTATTCCTAATTCTTGTCAGCTCTTTTGAATCATGATGTGTGATAAAATCTTTTATTGAACTAACCCTATTTGACACACATCCTCATTGAAGAGGCCAGCATATATTAACTGATTAAAAACAAAATGTTTTCATACCTACGTGTAATGTCAAGGTCTCCATCCTCATCTAAGCATGGTTTCTCATTTTCTTCCTCACCATCTTTTTCTTGAGTGGGACTTGAGTCTTTTTCACAGCCTTCTACTGAGCTGTCACTTTTTTGCTCCGCTGATCTTTTCCCAGGGCCAGTGTTGTCGAGCTGTTCAACATCTGATAAGATCTTGAAGTTGGAGATGAAGACTGGAGGGATGCATACAGAAAAGTCATACAGTTCAGTTCAATACTAAGATGAATGCGTCACCTGCTTGCAATGCAAATACATTGCCTGGCCAAAATTTTTTTCATTTTTTCATTTCATTAATTGTTCACCAAGATCTTGTACTGATGATGGGAGAGTCGGATCACTGCACAAAACCTTCTCCAGCACATCCCAAAGATTCTCAATGGGGTTAAGGTCTGGACATTTTCACACATGGTGGACAGTCCATGTGTGAAAATGATGTCTCATGCTCCCTGAACCACTTTCACAATTTGAGCCTGATGAATCCTGGCATTGTCATCTTGGAATATGAAGAAAAAATCCAATAATGGAATAACCTGGTCATGCAGTATATTCAGGTAGTCAGCTGACCTCATAATGTTGCTGAACCCAGACCTGACCAACTGCAGCAACTCCAGACCATGTCACTGCCCCCACAGGCTTGTGCAGCAGACTCTAGACATGATGGGTGCATCACTTCATCTGCCTCTCTTCTTACCCTGATGCTCCCAGCCCTCTGGAACAGGGTCAATCTGGACTCATCAGACCACATGACCTTCTTCCATTGCTCCAGAGTCCAATCTTTATGCTCCCTAGCAAATTGAAGCCTTTTCTTCCTATTGGCCTCGCTAATTAGTGCTTTTCTTAAGGCTAAACAGCTGTTCAGTCCCTATCCCTTGTGCGTGTGGAAATGACTCATTGCATCAGTTGGGTTAAATAACTTGTTGCCAGCTGAAAGATAATTACCCATGTAGTAATTACACAATAGGAGGCTCTTAACTATTTGCTTAGTTAAATCCAGTTGGCGTCTTTTTTTTGGCCAGGCAGTGTATAATCTTTGATCATCAGGAAACAAAAAAGTACAGTTTAAAACTGCACCACTACATTTCAAGTTTGTATATAAATGATAAAGAACTAGAAATAAATACTAGAAATTAGACTTCAAATGCATCATAGCTTTTGTATCGCTTTTTTATCGTCTTATTCCTGTCCATGAATGTGATACACTCAAAGACAGGTTAGGTTTTCTTGACATTTTCAAGTACCTAAAAACCAAACAGTGAAAAATTAAAAAATTTCTCTTCTTTTGCTTAAAAACACTCCAAATTCAAAATATACTCTGTTTGATATTTACCGCTGAAAATAATAGCATTTTCCTTTTTTAAAGAAATATTCAAAAAGACTGATCATAAAAATATCTGCTATTTCATTCTCTCAATCAAGTAATTAACAATCATAGCAGTTTTGTTTTGAACTAATGATACCTGGCTCCCACAATCTTCTCTTGGTAGACATTGATTATAAACTGGTACCAGTTCCTCATGGGTCAGTACTAAAATATCCAGACAAAGAGTACTGCTATCAATACTCAATAATAGAGCTGAATGCTTTGGGTAAAATATCACTGTAATTTTAAAAATATAGTTTTTAAGTCAGGTTTCAGTTAAATGTTTACTGACAGATTGCTGCATACCTAACAATAAAATATACATTTAATTTGCTACTTGCATTTTTCTAAATAGCAATTACACTTCAAAGATGATTGTCCCTAATCATCCCCTTATGATAATGGAATAAAAGCATCTGGAAGTTATGTTTATTCCCCAGTCATCATAACAGGTAAGAGGGCTAACTTTAAAGGTAACATAGAATGAACCAAAAATCGAGATTACTGATGTCTACTTAGATAAATTAAATAATATTTATGGTCAAACACCTCATAGTCTCTTCAGATTAAGCCAGTTTATTGCTGCTCTCTGCCAGCCTCTGAACAGGGGCTCTGTTTCTAAGCTAATGCCCGCTGTTGGGGGGGGTTCGTTGCACAGCAAATGTGCTAGTTACGTAACTAAACTCGACTTTTCAAAACCACTTGCTTGTGTGCAGGTAAACAGAGAAGCCCTTTTTTCTCACAAGTGGCTGAAATGTTTATTGTGACACTTTAGTGATGTTTAGATACGGGAAGGACACGGGGACACACTAAAAAACATCAGAAATTTGATTTTCCAGTCAATGTCCTCTTTAATGTAAACACAGTGATAATATATATATATACATACATAAAGATGTAGTTTCAATAAAATAGAGTTACACTTGCAAGAAACACCTCCAAATCAATTCTTGATACTCTTCAGTATTGGTGTCATTTAGCAGCACCAGTATCAGTATTGGTATTGATAAAATCCTATCTATAAGTGATATAAATTTTGGATGGTTGACTTATCTACGACATGTGCATTAAACCAAACATTTTGCATGATATTTTTACTTGAATAATACAAACCTGGTTGTCCAACATGGTTGAGGCGTGTCATAAGGCGGCGTGCATTAGGCAGAAGCATGTGAACATCTGACAGCACAGTATCATAATGAAAAGTGATCTGGTCCATGGCTGGTCAATTATGGACAGAATAGCGCTGAAGCTCTTTCATCTGCACCTGAGGAGACTGGACACACAGACGGACAGTTAACATACAATGATGACTTATATGCAGATAACCTGACTAATACTGCCTCCACTCATTTATAGTAATCTGAGGCATCAGGGATGTCAAACCCAAATGACCTATGGGCCAGTGATCATCTAGCCTGGTCAAAATGGGACCAGTTGTACAAACACATTTCCCAAGTTCAAGCACTTTTAATGCTTTTCCAGCATCTTGCAGCTGTAGTGAATTAATATGAACATGTACAGTACATACTCAAAAATATTATTTCACAATAGAAGTGGTCTTATGCTATAGACTAACAAAATTGTGTATTAAAATAGTCACAGTAACACTCAGTCCCAGTTTTTATTTAGACTCACTCCTGTATCTATGTATCCTGTATCTTCAGCCAATAATATATGTATATTTGTTAAGAAATACAGTCAGTATTTTGAGTGTTTTTAAACAATTTATACAAGACTCCTGCACTTTTCAAACCCTTAAAACATAACAGTAAAATTCAAGCATTTTCATGGATTTCAAGCACCCTTATGAACCCTGAGAGAAAAAACTGGGAAAGATGACAGCTGTTTAGTAGGTGGTGGGAAATATGAACCTGGAATTCTAACACAATATTCAATCATGATATCGAATGATGTGTACTTCACACAATAAACATGTTGGGGGGAAAACGTTATTGGCAATAATTTGATTGTTGATAATAATTAAATAATTATGATTATTATATGAATAATTATGATTCATAATTATTTATTTATTTATTCAATTAAATATTTAGAAAAAAAACATTCATTTTACCAATTCAGGGCACCACCCTAAAACAGGGGAAAACAGTCATCTTATGCCTGTGAACTCATAAGTTGATTGTTTTTATACAATCACTGTAATGGACTATAATATTAAAAGATTTCCCAATTAACAGTATTGAAGTAACAAATTCGTGCACTGGCTCTCTCAACCCACATTTGTCACACTATGCATGTACAAAAAGAAAAAAAAGGACGAAAGATGAAGTGATGGATGGAAAGGAAGTGACACGGTTCATAACCAGGGTAACACCACTCCCACTTCTGGAACCAAAATGGCGGACCTTGGGGATGAAGCATGCACAGTAGCTTCCCACACAAGATGGCACCAAAGAACAAGTTAACAAATGCCACTGATCGGCCGGAATGGATGCACAGCAGCGAGGCTGTAGGCCCACGTGTTTGATGCAAGGTGGCTTCTGTGGGGGATTTCTCACAAGAAAGAATGAATGAGAGAGAGAGAAAGTTATGCATGGTGCACGGCATGTAGTGTGAATGAACAAAGGATCACGTACAGCATGAGCCGATGGAAGTTTAACCACACAGACTGACAAAGGCTTAGAGGGGTAGCATCCAGGAGGGGAGTTCAATGAGACGGGAGGATTCTGCCTTGTCAGTACTTCACACATAGGTGTTAAAGTCTTTATAAACAGCTCTCTCTGTTGTAAAGGAGTCCCTTTATTAAAATCCCCACCTCTCAGAAGGCTTTGTCTCTCCATGTAGGCCACGCTTATGCAGGATAATGGCAATTACAGGTTACACTAGGTTGCAGCCCCCAACCATCCTCCCTTTGGTCTGAAGGCTGGGCTGCCGGTCGCAGGGTTCAAATCAACTTTAGGGCCTAGGCACCTGTGTGGACTGCCAGTGTTCAAGGCTGTCAGCAGTCCTGGTTTGAATGGCACAGTTGATACAGGAGCAGGTGAAGAAGGTAAAGTCAATCAATTCCTAGAGTGGGGAGTGAGCACAGTTCGTAGGCTAGAGTTGACAGTTCACAGCCAAAAGGTTAACAGTTTATGACAGTTTAACTGTTCAAAGAAGAGGGTTGTGTCTGGGCAAACCTGAAGCACATATGGACAGATGACTTAGCTAACCAGAGGGAGGTGCTCAGCTCAGAGAGGCAGGTGCTCAGCTGAAAAGACCACAAGCAGAAAAGGGACAGGATAGTATGAGGCTGGCTTAACCTTGGAAGGGTTAGGAGTAGCCAAGGGGAGAGTTTCAGGCTGTTTTTATAAGCTATGTGCACCAGCCAAACCCAATGGATGCTATCTTTGGATGCACATGTTCAGGTCAGGAACCTGGTATATAGCAAGGGGTCCTCGTCAAGAAACACAAGGATGGGAGGCGTCTTAATTTGCGCATGTGTGGCCCTTCTAAAACCAAAATGAGAATGGAATTCAAACAATACACATTCTCTCATTCGAGGATTGGAAGGTTGGGTAGGAATCCTGTCTCTTAACCTTTGGAGTTCACAAAGGAATTGCACTGTGAAAACTACAGTATATGCCAGGTTTACCTGAGAGGACTGAACAACCGATGTAGTGGATGAGGTAAGGATCTGCTTCACCAGGTCAAGTGGGACTAGGTAAACAGGCATTTACCGATACTTAAACCGCTGATGGATGAGCTGACTGCTCCTAGCTACGCACACTTAGGTTAAGTCCTCTTGGATTACCTCTGACAAGGTCCCTATGGCATGTAAAGTGATATGAGGATTGAGCGGCGGTTAATCCAAAAGAATTACCGAGCTGGGTTTTATTATCAATGGGCTAATGCAGTGTCTCCCAAATCCTGGTCCTCAGGGAACACTGCCCTGCATGTTTTAGATGTTACCCTGCTCCAACACACCTGATTCAAACAAAAGCTTTGTTATCAGGCATTTGCTTGATGATGAGCTGACCATTTGAATGAGGCATGGTGAGGCTGAGGGCAGGATGTGTCTGCTCACGTCCCTGGTCTCCCCCAGAATGAAAGGGATACCTCTCTTACAGAGCTTGGTCTCCCCACCCCCAGTGGAACATACCACTTTAACAGGTACCTTGAGGGTAGACAGTTAAACATGCAACCCCAGACCTAAAATCAAACAAATACACTGCAATATAAACACCACATGTAATGCTTTTGTCATAAACGCAAACCAACCCTTCCAAAAGAGATACATAAATTTAACACACAAATTGAGACCGATTTGTGCAAGCAGCGCAGCGCGAGACATTTACGTGCATTAAGACCTACCGGCATAAAAGCCTTACAGTCAGAATGCACGCTCCCCTTTCTACAGCCCTCTACCTGAATGAAGGTAGAGGGCTGAATGTTTTTCCCATTTTACTTACACCCAACATAACTGAGTGGTGCCTGTATCCTCGCACAAAGCACACTACTGGTGTAAAGTTTAATAGTATCGCTGTTGTGTTGGTGCATGCGCTCACTCCTCATATAATTTTTTATGAAATTGTTCACACAGTGTGTCGCAGATCATCTTTACATCTTAGAGGCTCTGGATTGCTCCTTTTAGATTTAGGTTTACGTATTTATCAGGGAAAATGTACAAAAACATTAGGCTCAGCAGAGCAGATGCCTGTACCAGATTCTAGCTAATTTCCATCTGTAGTCCACAACATTCAGTAGTCATTCAGTAGCAGCTTCCATGACATACTGTACACTGATTTCAGTGGGGGATGCTAATGTTATGCAGAGGTGACATGTAAAGCCATACTTTTAACCAAGTCCAGCTACTTTGAATAAGGATCTGGATGACAGGGAATCTCCACAGGCATTAGATGTCAAACAGCTCCCTCTCGAGCCACAAAAGCCTCTACACAGTATTTTTCCTCGCGTGCTATCAAGCAAACTGGGGAAGGGCATTTTTAGCAAAAATGCTACTACAATATTCGATGCTATTATTCATCTAATGAATAATTATTCTAAAGTCCAGTGCATGAAAACTACTGAAAGTAATGGAGGATTCACTAACAGAAATAACTAACAAGATGTATTCACTTCTGTGGGCTCCACAACAAGAACTCACTAAAATTTCATTACCTCTACAGTACAAACACACATGAAGTCTACCAGTTAAATGCTTATTACTGCTGCTGCCACCTACTGGCTGTTCAGCTCCATGTCATCAATGCCATTGTATGATTTTAAACAGTATATGTTCAATTTTCAACCTATAAAATGCAGATTTCTATAAAGGTTGCAAATTTGTCATTATTAACAGCAGTATTAACATGTTTCATCAAATAACAGCCACATTATTTAGTTGAGGCTACAGCAAAACACACTAAAAATGAGAAATGTGAACAATACTAAAGATATCCCCAAATAAATCAAATGTGTGTGCATATTACATATCATTGACCCAGCAAAATATAAATTTACTGATGTGTCAAATTCAGGATGACTGGGGGATTTCCTTTACAGCAGTGAGTCCCAAAGTTTGGGCCTGCTGCCCCCCTGTGGCCAACTATTCAATGTTAAATGGTAAGTGTAGAGGCCTAATATTTCAGTACTATTCTCAAGAGGAGTGATTATTAATCTGCACTGAATTTTTGTATCTAACTTTTATTATAATATTGCTTACCTGTTTAGTATTACTTCTTTTTCTTGCTGGTATAGGTATTGTGCAAACATCTCCCATGGTATTGGTACTTGTTTACATGGTGATTACGGTCGATGCTTGTGTGTTCATGTTTTGTTTGTCTGTTTTCTAATACCTTTAAAAATGTTAATCACAAACATAGGGAGCTGGAAGTCAAAATATCAAAACATGCTCCCCATATATTCTCACAGTGGCCATAGGGGGAATAGTTACTTTGTACATAGTTATTTTTAGTGGAAGCATTATTTGATAGGCTACTTTGTTCTATCAGGTTATGCTACCTCTGAAATCTTTATTCAATAACCAAGTAATATTATTGCCAAGTAATAAACATACATGGGATTTGCATAAGTGAACTTAAAATACATTAATAACAATATTTAAAGATCTGATTGATTGTTATACTACAAAAACATGCTCCCCGTGTTCTTACACCACATTCATCTCCGTATATAACCCAAAGCACACCATAAATATGTCATAGCACGTATCGCGGTGAGAGTTAGATCATTATGTGATGATCACAACTCTAACTGGAAAGCCAGGAGAGCGCATTTTTCGACAGAGCAGCAAAACTCGACAGAACCCATGTAAGCGGAGCGTTTTACCTGTGAAAAGTCCAGCGCCGCCTCAGCGACACTACAGTGACAGCTGCACGAACACGGAGCAAACACGGAGCAAACGCGGAGCAAACACGGAGCAAACACACCCCCAAGCCCAAGCCCAAGCCCAAGCCTCTGACCCCACACCCCGCCAGCACCGGCTGCCATTTGTGCCAGTCCAACCCCAAAAGTCGTCCGGTTAGCGACAATTCGGTTCCGCCCTTTCACAGGAATACATTGAAATCAAGCAATGAAATGAAAGCATTTTTTATTGATCCAAATAACCGTGATTACATTTTTGCCCATAACTCAGAAGCCCTGTTGTGCTAACAAATAAACATATTGTTAACTGAGAAATCATATTTCATTGGATATAATTTAATATTTTTTCACAAACAACAAACTTCTGTTGCTTTTCCACAACAAAAATAAACCATCACTTGCCAATTTATTAAGTACATTTGGTCTACAAATAACATTACCAGCTAACCAAGTCAGCTAATCATATTTCTCAAGTTGAACTAGTGGGCCAAATGTTTTACCAATAACATTAATTAAAGTTCTACTTCAAACACTTCAATCATGTGACAGGCCTCCTCTCACATCAACTAAATGTTTCTTTTGTTTCCATTTTGTGTAGCCCCAATTCCAAAAAAGTTGGGATGCTTTATGAAATGTAAAAAAAAAAACTAAATGTAATGATTTGCACATCTCATAAAACCATATTTAATTCTTAATAGAACATAAACAGCAGAACTTGACACCATCTTCTACTGAATGTACAGTATGTAAACAGTGCATTTGAATTTGCAAACTTTGCATGTGGTTGTCAAATTAATTTTGCGTGAAATCAGTGAAAATTGATTGACAGTTTGGTCCATTTAGATTTCTGTTTGATTGCGTGAAGCATTTTAGACAACCACTGTACTGTAGTGAATACTGTAAAATTGAAAGCATTTGTATATAATCTGCCTTTGCAGCAAGAGGTCCCGGGTTCACAACCTGGTTGGAACAAGGGGCCTTCTGCAAGGAGTTTGCATGTTCTCCCCGTGGTGCGTGGGTTCTCACCGGGTACTCCGGCTTCCTCCCACAGTCCAAAAACATGCAGATTTTGGGGACTAGGTTAATTGGAGACTCTAAATTGCCCGTAGGTATGAATGTGAGAGTGAATGGTTGTCTGTCTCTATGAGGCCCTGTGATGGACTGGCAACCTGTCCAGGGTGTACCCTGCCTCTCGCCCTATGCTAGCTGGAGATGGGCGCCAGCCCCCCCGCGACCCCTAGTGGATAAAGCGGTAGAAAATGAGTGAGTGAGTGAGTGTATATAATCTATATACAAACGTATATAGATTATATAGAAACGTATGACACATGAATGGTTAAGAAATTAATGTTTCCTGTAATCCATCAAGAATGTATTAGCTTGTGATTCCTGCGGCAGATTCTTCTTTCACATCCTGGAGGTGAACTCATTTCTCCTAACCAGAGATCTGCTCACCTCAGATACAGAGCGACAACCTGTACACACGAACACACACACACACACACACACACACACACACATGCACACACGTAATGTGTACAATTCAGTGTTAGTCCAAGGAACCAGTTGCGTGTACAGCATTTATTGCTTGTACAGAATGTATGTACAGTATTTCCAAACTGTGAAGCCTGTGTGTTACCTGACAGTGCCATAGCCAGTCGCAGCTCCTCTTTTAGAAGTTCAAGGACCTCAGTTACCCCCTGCTCCCCCTGGACACACACACACACATTATAGATGTTAACATTATAAATTTTAAATCCACTGAAAGTGAATTAAAATTGCACAGATAAATTAGGGCTTTCAAAAAAAAAACATTTCACATCAAGACAGATATATAGAGATTAACTGCTATTGTTTTGTGGCAAATAGTTTTCTATGGCTGAGAACTGGTTTAACATGTGTTTTAGATTTTTCTTCTGTAGGAGCTATAAGTGACTGGACATACTTAAGTTAAGGTGAAGACGTTTCAGCTCTCATCCAGGAGGTGGGTTGCCATGGTTGCCATTTCTGACTAACTGGTGGAAAAACCAGATATTCAACCTCTCAGGCTGAAACCTGTCTTGAGACTTGTTAAGATGAACAATGCAGATCGTTCACCTCTGACAAATACCTACTACTTACTCAGTCAACATCTGGTTTTTTCACCACTTAGTCAAAACTGAAGAATCCTCTTGGATGAAGGTGAAACATTTTAAACTTCAGCTGCAGTGAAAATGACTGTGCTTGAGCAATTGAGATAGATCACCTCATATACCTGGATTTGTTGATGGTGACGTTTGATTGCATGTTAGAAATCGTTAGCCTCATAGTATAATTGCCCAAGTCACTGTTTGGCCAAATATGACTTGGGCAATTATGCTATGAGGCTAACAAAATATGGCTAAGTCAAGAGAATTGTCCGAATTGCACAAACAAGGAAAAGGATACAAAAAGATAGCAAAGGCACTAAATGTTCCCAGAGATAAATTTAGGGTTAAAGGAACAGTGGCTACTCTGTCAGGGTCCGGTTTCCTGCCTCTTTTTTTGGTTATGTTGTTGCTTCCTGTCGCGTTCAGGTGACTTGACTGGTCGGCCGGGCGGAGCCTCCTACCTCGCACCTGCCTTCAACCTCCTGGTTACCTGGGAACTTTCTTGTACTCTGGTCTGGACGAACTAACCGTAGATCCAGTCCTTGCTCGGTTTCTTAGTTCATGTTTTGTTTTTGATTCTGTTTTTTTTCCCCCTAGTTTCCTGGCAGGCTCATTCTCTGCAGACCAGCCAGTCTCCTCGCTTTTTGTTACCTTGGCCAGTAAGGCGAAACTATTAGTAATAATACTTGTGTTGAGCTATTTAAATTGTTCTTGTTTGATTTGTTTATTGTAAACATCTGCTAGTTTGCACATTTTGCCAATAAACCTAATTTTCAAAGGGGGGCTTGCAACTGTAACTCATGCAGGCCCAGTTGCCTACAGCTAACCACAGAAGATGACTATGGCCTGGATGGCTGAGGACCTTCACAGACATCTGTTTTTGATGATCTTATGACAAGTGGACTCTGAGTTCACACATTAAGGCAGCATTTGAGATCTCATCATATTCAGAGATGTCTTGGATCATTAGAGATGGATATAACAGTAATACCAGGTTTCAGACCAGGATCTAAGCTAATGCTACCAGTGAGCATGTGTGGGTGGTTGGGACTGTCACACCGTCGCATGACTCAAAGGAGATGAGTGTGATGTGCCACCTGACAAGCGAGGCCCCACAGCACGGGTCGACCGATGAACACGGCCCTCACTCCCAGGGCTAAGGCCTTCAGGACGTCTGTCCCCCGCCTTACTCCTCCATCCATGTAGACTTCACATCGACCGTCCACCGCCTGCACCACCTCCTCCAGCACATCCAGCTATGCGAACATAAAGCATATTTGTGTGTAGCTGGTTGTAGATTTAGGTCATACACTTCATGGAGGAGCAACCAGCTGGTGCCTGTGTCCTTTCTACTGTCCCTTATTATTTACCAGTGACAAGCTGAAACGATGTTTTGTGTGTTCACCTCTGGTGTGTATTACGTTTGTGGCAAATACAGATTCAATAATCACTATGACAGATCGGTGTGTGTGTGTACAAATATAAGAAATTCTATGGTTTACATTTTTAAAGTCAGCTTAATCAAGTAAAGGAAAATTAATTTTAAGTAAACATTTCTTACATGACAGAATTTCATTGTGATAAATACAACTTTCTTAAATTTTGACAATTTTTCTGTAGTTTTTATAGTCTGTTTTTCCTCACAAGCAAATAAAGTTTGCCGTGTAAGAAATGTTTACATAAAATGAGTCAACCTTTTCTTATTTAGGACACCTTGGAGAATTTAATTTGTGAATTTTACTTCTGTATTTAACCCAAATCGAATATGTTCATAAATAGTGAACACACAAACCAGGAGCAGTTGGGATTTCATGTAAACCATTTTTTTGGTTTACTGTTGACAGGTAAAGCTTAAAGTAAGATTTAATGTCTTATTAATAACTAGACGCCTTCAGAGAATGCAGACCTTCACCAAGCAATGATAAAGAGTCCTTCAAAAAATTCCTTGTCCCATGACACACCTTTCCTGAAAATTTCATCAAAATACGTCCATAACTATTTGAGTTATTTTGCTAACACACAGACAAAAACCAACACTGGCAAAAACATAACCTCATTGGTGGAGATAATGAACTGCAGTACCATAAATTGCCACAAGTTGGCAGGACATGCACATAAATGAATGTAGTGCTGCATGTGCTTCGCTTATAATGATAAAGATATTCCTGTATCCAGACGGCGTTTTGGACCAGCACCAAAATCGAATCATCTGGTCCTTGTCCCGTGACACAACTTTCCTGAAAATTTCATCCAAATCCGCCCAGAACTTTTTGATATTATTTTGCTAATAGACAGACAGACAGACAGACAAGATATGGTCAAGGGGGAGAAGGTAAATGTGAATGATGTTAACTGAATCAGCTTTATTAAGACAAAGTCAGATGTTTGTACCTAAAATGGGATCATTTTTGTCCTCAGAAAAAAGCTGTCTATGTAAAGTAGTGGACATACTGTATGCTACAGATAGTTTATTATTACCAAACCATGTTCAAACACTAAGTGATAACAACATCAGATTTCTGATGTTTAAGAAAAAAGAAAACGAAACACAGACCGTGGCAGGAACCCCATCCAGTTGCCGAGCTCCGTGATTGGACACCAGGATTCCACTGACTCCATGGTTCACAGCCTGGACAGCATCCTCACCTGGCCTCACACACACACACACACACACACACACACATCCATGAAAATATCTTTATGTTAGTTGAGTTCACCAGTTCATTTTCATGTACTGTATGTGAAGTGACATTTCAGTGGGCAGGCCTCAAACGGTCTGTATTTATACACTGTAGCTCTTTTCTTGTCTTCACACTTCTGCAGATTTACACTATATCGTTTTTCCATTCACCAATTCAACCCATTTACTCATTTACCCATTCATACGCTGCCTACCCATCAAGACCGAGGCTTGGTGCTTAGTGTGCATGTGCACAACTAAAAAAAACATCATTTTTCGGGGTTCAGATGACACGGCCATCATTTTATCATTCTCTCCATCCAAGTGTTTTGAAAAAGCTCCCTGGATAAACCTATGTGGAAGCACATTGTGATGGGGTAGTTTTCATCAACAGATCATACCTTTACTTCCTGCTTCCCTTGTGAGCAGACGCTTTTGTTGCTCGCTCTTTTGTTAATCGCTTGCTCAGCTTAGAGATTAGTTTCTATTATTTTTTTCCCATCCTACCTCATTCTGTAACATGACTCCCCTATTCATTTATTTTTCCTAATTGAGCTCCAAGTGCCTTTGACTTTTTAATACATATGTCCATTACTAACTGAAGTTGTATACCTGATTTTTCAAACTTTGGATACTGGATTCTTTGTGGTGTGGTGTCCATTCCATCGCGCCTCAGGTTAGGTCATACTTCATTCATCTTATTTTAGTGGCATCTTCACTGACTTACTTACAATTGTTATTTATTGTATAACTATTATTTATTCAGCGATTATTATTTATTTTTACCTTCTCTGTCCATCAGTGTTAATGTGGTACCACACAGTATACTTTTAGTTACTGCAATATATTTTTTACTTTATTCATTTATGTTTTTATATATGTATACATATGTATACATGTTTTCTTCCCTTTTTAATTCAATACAGTAATATTGTTAGAATGTATGACCTTGTTCTGAAAGCAAAAAAACAAATATTGAAAAGAAATGCTGTGAGAGAATGTGTTCTTGTACTTGCTGCAGAGTGAGGACCAAAAATCATAGAAACCCTACAAAGTGTGAGGAGATTTTGACAAAGTGAGGACATTTTGTGAGACCAGGGATCAATCCCCCACAGAAGCAAACCACCAAGACAGGCACGGGCCCTGGACCAAAACCCCCTGGCCGCCCCACGAGGCTCATTTTGAGGAAAACTCTCCTAAATTGTAAGAAGGGGCCAAGTGCTGTACAGGTTAAAAGTGCCCATGTGTGCAATAAATAGTGTAAGTGCTTTAAACGAGTTAAGATTATACTGTATATATAAAAATAAATATAATTCAGGTGCCCATCAAAACAATTACACATCAAAACACCACAAATCGTCCTAATAATAAATTATTAAAATGTTAATTAATTATACACAATAAAAGATGGCAGGCACTTAAAAACATTAAAAAGGCTTTATTGCTTTAGGTAAAAGGGTCTGGTTCATATAACATGAGAATTCCAGTTAAAACCAGTGAGGAAAATAAGACACAAGTGGTGAATACGCCAACCTAATTCCTAAAATTAGGTTGGCGTATTCAGGTTAAAACACATTCTATGAGGTTCCTGTTGGTCCAAGGCCCGGCCCATCCTGGTGAGCTGCCGTGGAATGGGTTAGTGGGTCTGCTTAAGGGTAAGGGTTAGGGTTAGGCAAAAGTAGGAGGTTAAGACCTGGTTTTAGGGTTAGGGTTAGGGTTCGGCATCTAGTTGTGATGGTTAAGGTTAGGGTAAGGGGCTAGAGAATGTACTATGTCTATGAGGGTCCTCACTATGATAGAAGCACAAACATGTGTGTGTGTGTGTGTGTGTACCATTCAGTATTCCTTTGACAATCACAGGTAGAAGTGTGTGTTTCTTCAGCCAGGTGACGTCCTCCCAGCAGAGAGTGGGGTCAATGGCTTTAGCAACATAAACAGCCAAACCACTGTCACTGCCGTAATTTCCCTCAGAGAATGTCAGGGAGGCTGTAGTAAAGTTAGACATTCTACACACACATAGACACACACACACATAGACACACACACATTAACACACACACACACACACACACAGTGGTGATCATGTTGGAATATAGGAGATCATGCTGTTGGTTCCTACCTCAGGTGTGAGGGAAGTTTAAAACGGTTCCTCACATCATCCAGTCTCCTCCCTAAGTATGGCGTATCCACGGTAACAAAGATAGCCTTGTAGCCCGCCTCCTCTGCACGGCGTACCAGTGACAGCGTGAGCTCTCGGTCCTTGTAAATGTAAAGCTGCAGCCACAGCACTCCTCCACCTGGCGAGGTCGTCATTGCTGACATTACTTCCTCAATAGTGGATGTGGCCCAGGAGCTCAACATCATCCCTGTCCCCACTGCTCGGCATGCTGGGTAGACACATAATATCACCGGTGTGAATATTATTTCCCAGAGTGATGTCATTTCCTCAATTTCCAATTTCTGTTTGTAAACAGCTGATGTAATGTAACGACGTGTCAAACTTTATCAACAGCCGCTTATTCAAGATGTTTCACCGTCCACGCAGCATTGTGGATTCAGATTTCATCAGAGCCGGATTCTGGCCTCATTCATATGTGGAAACAAATCAGAAATGAATCATATGCACTGCCGTTCAAAAGTCTGGGGTCACCCAGACAATTTAGTGTTTTCCATGAAAACTCACACCTTTATTTATCAAATGAGTTGCAAAATGAAGAGAAAATATAGTCGAGACATTGACAAGGTTAGATCGAACCCACAAATGTGATGCTCCAGAGACTCAATCAGCTCAAAGGAAGGTCACTTTTAGAGCTTCTCTAAGCAGCTAAACTGTTTTCAGCTGTGCTAACATCATTGCACAAGGCTTTCTAATCATCCATTAGCCTTTTGACGCAATTAGCAAACACAATGTACCATTAGAACACTGGAGTGATGGTTGCTGGAAATGGGCCTCTATACACCTCTGTAGATATTGCATTAAAAACCAGACGTTTGCAGCTACAATAGTCATTTACCACATGAACAATGTAGAGAGTGTATTTCTGATAGTTTAATGCTATCTTTGTTGAAAAACTGCTTTTCTTTCAAAAATAAGGACATTTCTAAGTGACCCCAAACTTTTGAACGGTAGTGTATGTGTATTTGGGTCAATCTAAGAAGACAGAACAGATATTCCGGTCAGTGCAAGTTGTGCCTCCTTAAAAATAAGACGGAGGCAAACATCTATAATCACATGACTCTCTTACAAGCCCACCCTGTGGTTTGTGCTCCCAAGTCTTAACCAGTATAAATGAAGCGTTTTGATATGGGTCACTTTTGAATGACAATGTAAGCAGATCTTTCAAAAAAAAGAAAAGAAAAAAAAAAGATTTAGGATTTAGATTTAGATCAGAAGTGGGCGTCAAGACCTACAGTGTACACGTTCTCACAGTTCCACTCTAAATCCTGCACTTTACATTTACACTCTGCAGCATTCTATCATTTTTCCCTTGATGATTCTAGATTTCACAGTTTCACTCTATAGATTTGCAGCTTTTACTGTCATAAAGTGGAATAAATGTGTTATAAATGCAAACATGGCTGATTTGGTTTTAATGTTAAAAGATGATATATACTTTATATAACATATTTCTACAACAATGTGTGTGTGTGTGTGTGTGTATCTGGTATTCCTTATGTTGTGGGGATCTAAATCTGTTTACAGTCACATTATGGGGACACAAATCAAGTGTTAGGGTTAGCGTGACTCTAACAAATCTAGGTCAATGCAATGTCCTCTGATGTCATTGAAACCTGTGTGTGTGTGTGTGTGTGTGTGTGTGTGTACCTCTTGCTGTAGCTGTCTCTCCCTCAGGATGAGCCATCCTCTGCATTGCTGTGGCTGCAACACAGACAGGCATGCTGAGCCTGTGACCAAGCACAGAGACACACAGATCCACCGTGGACACATTCCTCATCACCCGAGGGATAAGATACCACCTGTATACACGCACACGCACGCACACGCACACGCACAAACACGTCGACATAGTCATAGTCATGTGATGAAGGTCAGAGCAAACATACAAAGTTTATGTGCACTGTGGTTATGACAGCAAGCACTGGTTAACACAGGAGTCATTTTTTCCCCAAAACTCAACATTACTCTGACCCTGAAAACTGACTCTAATCACCAACATGTAAAAAAGCATCCGTGCTCACTCATAGGACACTGCACTATAAATGACATGGAGAAATACTTGATTGAGCAATGCATTGATTTCTTTCAATACGTTTCAAACGTTTTATTCTTTTCTATATCCACGAATAGATGAATTCACGTGTTCAAATTGAAGAAATTGTGGGGCTGCAATAATAATTTACAGTTGATATAAAAATATATATTCTCCGCCAACACTCTGTCCTAAGTTTAGCAGTTTTATTTCACTGTCGCAGTTACTGTGTCAACAGCGATGATTCCCTGCACAACTGAATATATTCACGTCACCACAAAGATCACCTCTGTATGGAAGAGAATTAGGGCCACATTTGAAAAAAATGGCTGGAAGTAAAATAAAGCAAGCAAGCTGTGATTCGTGCTCAGGGTTTTTTCTGGCTTTAGCAAAAACAACTTTTCAGTGAAAAAGTCCAGCATAGATTATTACGGATTTATTCCTCTCCTGTTATAATCTATAAATGTCATCCTTTCCCTCCCAAGCTCAAAAAAAGGTTAGGAGTCTACAAATATTGTAGAGATAATCATTTTGGAGACCAAGACAGCAAACAAGTAAATAAAAACTAACCAGAGATTAACCAGCAGTTGCTGTATTTGTGTGTGTGTGTGTGTTCTTGTACTTGCTGCAGAGTGAGGACCAAAATTCATATAAACACCTACAAAGTGAGGACATTTTTCAGGGTTAAGACCTGGTTTTAGGGTTAGGGTTAGAATTGGGTTTAGGTTAGGGTTAGGGTTAGGCATGTAGTTGTGATGGTTAAGGTTAGTGCGTGTGTGTGTGTGTGTGCATGCGTGTGCGTGTGCGTGCGCGTACCTGTTGAAGGCGCTCACATTGTCAGCCAGTGTGTTTTGTCCGTCGGCTCCTGAACGGTAATAATCATACACAGCTTTAGGAAGAACTTTCCTGGCTTCCTCCTCAAAGTCAGACACACACACACACCGTCCTGACATGACTGTTCAGTCACTCAGTCACTAACAAACACTGAGGGGGTGACTGTCACTCGGTCCCTCAGCACAGGCTCAGAGGTATAATCATTAATCTGATGGAGGTCATCGGTCCAACCTGGCCTCCTATTTTCAATCATTACTTGTGTTACTCGTGTTTCGGCTCTGCTCACTTCACATCAGAGTAACTTTGTGAAGGTTTTACTCGTTCAGAGGGTTCTGAGACCTTTTCACTCAATTACATTTTTTACATTATATTGAATTTTTTTTTTAAGCAATGCAAATGTAAACACACAAATAAGAAAATCTCAAAACATGAAGGAGCAGGAAGAATAATAATCTTATATTATCTGCCCTTTAAAGCGACACCATGTAGTATTTCAATAAATAAACCTTCAATAATGTCTCCAAATATTTTGTATATTTTGAACTTATTGTCTACTTACAACAGTTTGAATAGCGCTCTTGTTAGAACAAAAAACTATAAAAAAACTGTGTCGCTTCAACAAACAAAATAAAATCAACATAAGGCTGACACAAGCTCTTACATCTGTTGCTCAAATACCTTGCACAATATTCTACACAAAATGATTTACCTGTCACAACACAAAAGAGAAGAAATCCTTCATAAATATCATTATATTATCTCAACAAAAAATTCAATACATTACAAACCTCTATTCATTGAAGTTGGAGCATTTAACAGCGGAAGTCGATTATGATTGAAGGTGGTGCATTTTATCATCGGCTCTGTGTGAAACAAGCAACTTAAAGAAAGATATAACTGAATTTCAACAGTATTTATTCATAGTACAACTATAAACTCTGAAGAGCTACGTACAAGAATAAATAATAACTAATAAGAAAAAAAACAAATAGTAAAAAAAAAAAGCAAAAGTAAATCAAAGTAAATTTGACATTCAATTAAGAGATACTGTATTAATAATAATAATAATAGTTGCTGGCCAGTAAATGAGTGTATTAAAATCATCTTTGAATGATCATAGTTTGCTTTGAGATCGCTGTGATCCATTCACTGAATTGAGTGAGTCAGCTTCTTTTTCACTTTTAACCACCCAGCTTTTATGGAAAAGTGTTGTAGGCAACAAATTAAAAATGAGTGGATTTTTGCAAAAAAAAAACAAACAAACAATAACATTGATCAGTTCGAGCTTTAAATATCTTGTCCTTGTAGTGTATTCAATCGAATATAGGTCGACAAGTTTGTAAAAATCGTTTCGTTCTGTGCTTATGCACATTTTACACAACGTCCCAACGTCTATGGAATTGGGGTTTGTAAAAATAAATAAGCAATAAAGCAAATAAAGTAAATAAATACTACAAAAAAAGGACAAAGAATAGTATACTACCAGCCTGAAGGAAACCATAATCCCCACTGCAGGAGGATGTACGTTAACATGGAGCTGTAGAAAGTTGTAAAAGGGCAACCAGATTTTAGAAAATGTAGACGATGAGTGAGTGAGTGAGTGAGTGAGTGAGTGAGTGAGTGAGTGAGTGAGTTTTCCATTCTATAGTTGTAACTCAACTCGTTCTTTGTGTTTATTTGCTTTTCCATTGGGGTTAGTATACTAATACTTGATACTTTTTTTAGTGGCTGCTCTGGCGAGGGTCCAAGCGAGCCGAGCTGATACTAGAATGTAACGTGGACAGGCACCTGCGGCCTCGTCTGGCTCTCTTCTCTTCCTTTTGTGTGCAACAAAAAGCCAAAGACTGAGCAGAAAGTATACCATCGCCTCCATTTCCTCAGTTGCTTGCGTGCTTGTGTTGTGTACGAAACGATGCCATGGCACTTTCTCGCAGCTGTGAAGTATGAAGCAACGAAAAACAACATGCCTGATACCAAACTGAGTAGAGCCAAGGCGAGTAGAGCTGAGTAGTGCTAGAAGTGTAGAAAACTTTTCTTCTGTCTTCTTTCTGCTTCTCCCTTCAGGGGTCACCACAGCAGATCATCTGCCTCCATCTTGTTCTCTTCTGTCCTCGTGTCTTCCTTGAAAACATCCATGAACCTTCTCTGAGGTCTTCCTCTTTTCCCTCATGCCACGCAGCTCCATCTTCAACATCCCTTGTCCAATATAAGCACTATCCCTCCTCTGCACGTGACCAAAACATGTCTTCCTCAAGATTTTTCTGTCACCATCATCATCATCATCTGCCGTCAACATTATGTTATAGTGCTGCTCCACTTTGAACCTGAAAAACCTGTAGAACCTCTCAAGAGCCAAATGTTTTTGGGCGTCAGAGAGAAGAACACTCCGAAAACAAAACCAATTGTGTCCATTCATAGGAATTCAAATACATGCACTGTGTGTAGAAAAGCTCAGTATGATAGAACTTTGCCAGGGGCAGCACATGGTCAAGTGGACAAGATACTTGCTTTGTAGCCAGAGGATCGCGGGTTTGAACCCCGACACATTAATCGCTGAGGTGTTCCTGAGCAATATGCCCAACCCCCAATGCAGAGAGGAATTAACCTACAAAGAAAAATATTTTACTACTTCTTTAAATCAAAAGCAGATAAAATGTTTTCAGTCAAAAATAACAATTCAACAAACCAGATGTTAAACTTAAGGTCAGAGGTCAGGAGAGTTTCAGAAATTTGGACTTATCCAAGTTATTTGCCTGAAGTCTAAGTCAGATAATGAGCTCAAACTGGTCACACTAGAACCAACTTCACTTCTTTTTTTTGTCCCAGTTTTTTCTGTACACTATGCCAGGCTGCCACAACTTTGCAGTTTTCTTTTTAGATAATTGAAAAAAAATGTATTAAACTTAAGATTATTTACTCATTTTTTTGGTCTGAGTACATCAAAATTAACAAATTTAACAAAAAACATGGCTGGCAATGCTAAATGATGTATATCTTGCAGTAGGTAATAAGCAGTGTGAAGTTCTTAGCAGCAAACACACAGAGGTTAATCGGACACTCTAAGTTGACAAAGTGAATAGCTGTTCATCTCTATACACTGGTCCTTCTATGGACTGGCAACCTGTCCAGGGTGAACCCCGCCTTTCACCCTACGTCAGCTGGGAGTGGCTCCGGCAGCCCCATGACGCTCATGTGGAGGATGAAGAGGTGGACAATGGATGATAGTACATCAGTAGCTGATTTGATTACATATTTTACAACCCCAATTCCAAAAAACTTGGGACGCTGTAATAGTACCTCTTGCTCTGGAAGTGCAGCTCCTTCAGAGTAGCTGAATCTAATTTCTAATCTCCTGCAGCAGTTCCAGCTGCTCCTGGCTGCGAGGCCTGGCCTGGACCACAGTGAATAAGACCTGTCCTGTGCTCAGATGAATGAAAAATTGAACTACTTTTTGGAAACCGTGGACGCTGTGGACTAAAGAGTAGAGGGACCATCCAGCTTGTTATCAGTGGACAGTTCAAAAGCCTGCATGTCTGATGGTATGGAGTTGCATTAGTGCCTACGGTGTGGGCAGCTTACACATCTGGAAAGACACCATCAATGCTGAAAAGTACATAGAGGTTTTAGAGCAACATATGCTCCATCTAGACAACGTCTCTTTCAGGAAAGGCCTTACATATTTCAGCAAGACGATGCTAAACCACATACTGTATCCATCACAACAGCATGGCTTCACAGGAGAAGAGTCCTGGTGCTGAATTGACTTGCCTGCAGTCCAGACCTTTTAACAATAGAAAACATTTGGTGCTTTGTGAAAGTAAGAATGTGTTAGCAAAGGCCCAGGACTGTTGAGCAGCTAGAATCCTGCATCAGACAAGAATGGGACAACCAGCAACTGGCCTCCTCACTCCCAGATGTTTAAAGACAGTTGTTAGAAGAAGAGGAGATGCTACACAATGGTAAACATCACCCTGTTCCAACTATTTGAAATGTTTTGGTGCCATCAAATATTTTTCATGAAATGGTAAAATGTCTTAGTTTTAACATCTGAGATGTTTTTATTCTGCTGGGAATAAAATATGGGTTTATGAGATGTGCAAATAATGGCATTCTGTTTTTATTTACATTTTACAGTGTCTTGGAAATGGGGTTATATTATACAATTAATCAGAGGTAAAGTGAGAAGTGTACTATATTAAGACATAAAAAGATAATTGAAATACAACAGTTTATTTACATAATACATTTTCATTTGCAGGTCAAAAACTGTGCTTGGAGCACAAGTTGAAGTAGACTTTTGATCAGGTTCTGCTGGGTGACCTGTGGGTATGGTTTTATAATAATTTCAGTTTCCAAAGAATTATAAATGAACAGGGCCCCACAGTCCAATTGAAAATCACTGTCGCATTACAGCAGAGGGGTTGCTGGTTCACATCCTGGTCTGGTCACTCTAAATTGACCGTATGTATGAATGTTATTCGTCTCTGTATGTTGGCCCTGTGATGGACTGGTCATCTGGTCAGGGTGCACCCTGCCATTTGTAGATCATAAATAAATAAACTTCAACAATTTTCAATTCCATGTTTATTTGGCATCCAACAAAATCCACTAAAAGCTTTAAGAATTAACATTTTACACCTTCACCAAAAAAAAAAAAAAACGAAAAAAACAACAACAAAACAATAGTTTCTCCCACTAAAAATGTAAAACTAGAAGGTCAGGATTAATAAAACGCAAGCATCAGGGTTGGGGAGTGATTATACATGAGGTGAGTAACGGATAGTGAGACAAAGCAAGTCAACCAAGGCAAAAATCTTTTCCTCCAGCTGCATCTACAGAGGAAGAGACTGAAGAGTTTCACTGCACAACAGAGCAAAGATGCATACTGAAGAAAAAAGAGTCAGACCTCTTTCTCCTCACAACTATTCACTTTTATCCACGAGACAAAAATAAAGTCTGTGTCATGGTTTCATCTGTGAAATCATTTCACTGTTCATCAACCCAAGTACAATGTGATTATTCATTTCATCGTGAATTTCTCGATTGCAAGTTTCAGCTGAGTGCCCGTGTGTAGCCGCTTGAATTGCTGTCAAACCTACATTTCTCATCATTCCTGCTCATCCGTGTCACTCTGACCAATCAGACAGAATCACAAAACTGCTGAGGAGGGAAAAAAAAAGGTTAAGAGAAAACAGGTGTGGCTGTGGAAACGCCCCATCCATCTGAGCGTTTGCCCCCTGGTGAAGTCCAGCCCACGGTGCGTAGACCATGTGCTTCAGAGGGAAAGCGCTCACGTCCTGCTTCATCCTGCTCGTCCTGCAGGTGGAGTTTGATCGGCTCAGCAGGAAGCAGCGATGGTGTTTTTGGGTACAACTTGATAGTGAGCTATGCAGGTGAAGAGGGAAGGGATCTCCCCCCCCCCCCCCCCCCCCCCCCCCCCCCCCCCCCCCAACCCCCCCCCCCCCCCATACACTGCTTTGCTCGATCAAACCCCTAAGAAAGGGAGGCAGGGCCTGCAGGCCCACTAAGCGTTGTGTTAGCCCGATCGCCGATGGTTGCAGGAGTGTGGATGCAGCGGAGCTGCAGGATCGCTGCCCCAGTTTGGGTGCCCAGGAGTTTGGGAGGGCAGACTAAGCATCCGCTTCCCATTTCCTCCCCCCAGTGTGGCCCGGTGCTGCTGTTCGGACACCCCAGACCTACTGGACTCTGGTGGATTTCCAAGCCTTCGCTGGACCAAAGACATGAAAGCAGGATAGTGTTCACACCCAGGCAGTCCAGCCCTCGTACAGCTGGGCCAGGTTGTCCATGTTGGTGGCTTCTTTGATGACAAAGTCCACCTGAAACCAAACAGAAGGACAAAAGCTTTCTCTCAGCTCAGCATTTACGTATATCCCATACAGAAACCTTTTCAACAAGCACAAACTGGTTAAAGACCTTTGCACACTGACAATTTTTATTGAGCATCTTAAAGTAAAATTACAAGTTTCAGAAGGAAAAACTGTCAATTATCTTTTATTTTTCTTCCTTTTTTGGTCAATCAGAGTCCGTTCATATAGAAAAAAAAGTTTAATTTCCTGGACCTCTAGTACTAAGGCTGGGTATCACTGCTGAGTAATTTGATTCAGGTAAACAAAGTTCAATATCAATTATTTAGAGATATTTCACTTTTGATACTCATTTGTCTTGGTTAAAAAAGATTTTACAGAATTAATTAGGGGCAGGAATCATCAGAGACACAGACACCAAATGATGCTATCATCATATTTAGGTCACAGTACAACACACAATATTGCAAAAATACCTGTTGAGTATTTTTTTAAATTATATATTGCATTATACTCAGACAGCAAACCTAGTGAGAGGGAGCACTTGGCACCATTTACTGGACTGAAAAATGTTTGATTAATTGACAGTTTGCCCAGCAGAGGGTGCTGCAAGCGCAGCATTTGCTCATCAACAGTGATGTTATTTTATTTTGAGCCAGGCTGGGCATTATGGGCAAAAATATTATTACAATATATGTTTTTATAGAATTCGATATCAATATATAATCAAATCAATATTGTTTTGCAAACAAACTAAAATGTCCTCCTGAGTGGACAGTCACAGCAAAGCATCTGAAAAATGGCAAATGGAGATATTTCTGGTTCTGAAGGAGATTTGCACACAGGAAACAGCATCCATTAAAGTACTCTAAGGCCAGGGTTGTCAAACTGTGGTACGTGTACCACCAGTGGTACGTGAGCATCTTCTGGTGGTACTTGGACGAAAATCTGAAATACTTGACTTTTGTATATATCAGGGTATGTGACCGAGTGTTTAGAAAATGAGAATCTTCACAGACAAAATAAAACAAATAACACACAAATAATAAGAAATGATTAGATAATAATAATAATAATAAGAGTCACCTTATCTCACTCCATCTTAATCGAATTTTTCCATACCAGTGTCTGAAGTATATGTGAGGAAGAGGAGGATGATCTTATTGGGAATAAATTGTCTCCTGTGAAAAGTCCATAGCTGACTTTGCTCAACCTATTTACACCAGTGTATTTTAACTTTGGCCATAATGATGTTGCTTCCAGAGCTCAATATTTCCTCAGGTGGTACTTTGTATAGTATAGTATAAAAAGTTCGAGAACCACCGAATATGATATGAATTTTTTTTTTTTTTTGGGGAGAGGATAAGAATAAGAACTATGATAAACAACTTCGAACTGTGGAGAGCAGCATTCCATCTCATAGTTTGCTGGAAATTATAGAAAGAGTTAGTACAATTTTTTCTATTTGTTTTTTTTCTAACCCAGCTCAATCTTGTACCATAGAGGCTAGAAAAGCTGTTCATGTTAAAATACAGACTCTCAATCAAAAATGCAGAAACGATCCATGTTTTATATTGGTTATAGATCTGGGTCTAGACAGGACTCTTGGTCCAGGTCTCTTGGTCCAGATGTAGACCCCGGTCAACCATTTAGTGATCTCTGCTTTGTGCACTGTGCTTAAAACCTACTATGAAACACAATATGCTATATAGTGAGGATTTAACTGCAGGCACATACAGCACATTCAGAAGAGTAAAAATGTAAATACGGTGTCAGGCACTGTTTGTATTTATTAAATGTTTATATTACTAATAATAAACTTGTGTTCAAGATAAAAACTTTTAAAGCTGCTGTGAGGGACAGCGTCTGTCAGCTTCTGTTGCTGCCATTAGCATTCCACTTTCTCTCCTTACATTACATTGTCAACCCATCTGTTGAGGGAGTCAGGGCATTTATTTGCTAATTAAGAGTCGACCACCTCTTACGGAAACTGGATATTATGGGATACTGGAAACTTCCCTCTTGAAACAGGTTGTGGTGGGTGTTACCTGCTCTGTGACACTCATCCTTCTGTTGGGATCAATGTCTCTTCCTTCCAGCTTGGCCTTCACTCTCTTCCACACACTGACTGCATACGAGTTCCTCTCCTGAACAGCTGTAAAAGAGTTAGGCTACTTTAGCAGAGCAGTAATCATTTTGTCAATCTAAACCTAATATTCAACAGTACAGTAAAGCAGATTGGGAGGAGTGACTGGGCTAGACAGAGTCAAACATCAGTTGAGATAAATATATACTGTATATAAAACTCTTGCCCACTCTGTAAATACTCACTGCCTAAATCAAAAGTAGGGCTGCAGCTATCGAATATTTTAGTAATCGAGTATTCTATTGAATATTCCATCGATTCATCAAGTAATCGGATAAAACATACTTTTATCCTATTCCTCCTATTACTTTTACTTTTCTGCGTTTGCTCATTTTCGCTGTATTCACTGTTTTCGGTCCTGGCGTCTGCCATTCCGTACCGCTAAACTGTCCACACACGTTACCCAAAGCTCACTCCGTCTTCTTCCACTTTGTAGGGGACGCATAGCCTGTGACGTACGCACGTTGTATCACACTAATAAGAATCCGTGCGAAACGTGAGCTTTACATTTAATTAAACGAGGCTTCGAGGCAGAGGAAATTCCTCTAACATTTTTTGTGATCGAGTTACTCAGGGAATCGTTGCAGCCCTAATCAGAAGTAGTCATTGGGTTATATGGAAACAGTGGAGTTTTGGATTAAATGTAGGCATGATTTAAATACATCTCTGTTTAAAGTGGATGTTTTGGCTTCAGCTGCTGGTTCAGTGATGTTTGGATGTAAAGAGGACAAAATGACATAGTTAAACTCTTGGCTTTTTCATGGTTGTGTTGTTTTAGGTTGTTGGAATGAGGCAAAAATGCTCTATCCTCATACCCACATTTTGCTTGCATATAGTGTGTGTGTGCATTTTTACAATATGGTGATTGATTTTGTTGCTTGGTGTTGGAGATGCAAGTGACACAAAGGTTACTCCATGTGCTATGCACATTGTTTTTACATTTCAAATTAAAAATCTTTTCTTTACTGACAACTATGAATGTCTGAGTGTCCAATCACAGCAAGTATCATCTTAATACAGACTGTGTTTGAGGTTGGGGCTCAGGGTTAGGGTGTGTTGCTTTTTTCAAATGTATAATAATGCCTTCCATGTATTTAGCAGAAGAGCTCAGTCCAGTACCTCGTCCAGTTTTGGGGTCTCGTACAGCTCTCTTGGGGCTGGGGTTGAGGCCTCTGCTGTTCATCAGCAGGGTACTGGGTGGGGTGTCAGTGGGTGTTCCAAGATTGCGTGGCAGACCCTTGCGTGCATTCTGGGACATCGACTCTGGCTGGGTCTTCACCCCGCTGCACCTCACAGCTGAAGTCAAAGCACATGACAGACACACTTATTAGACAAAGAATAAGTTTTTATCTTCCTTCATGGTCGAGAACAGTAGCTCTGGTTGTTGTTAACTTAATGAAGAAGGCCCTTTTTGTTTTGATGTGTATCTATCACTACATTTGTAGAATTGTAGAAAGAAGACACGTCTCTAGAACAACTTATTCTGCTCAGTGTTTCAGAATCACAGAATGAGCTTCCTGTTTACATGGGCACAAACATGCCCAATGTACCTGAATAATCATGTGACAGTCACTTTCAGGTGTGTTTGTGTGAACAAACTTCAGATTTAAAAACACCCCTCTGTACATGGACAATTTTTGTTTGAGAACATAGCAACATGGACATGCTTTGCATAACACAGCACTTACACAATAAAACCCAATGTAAGATTTGCTCTCAGGGTCCTGCCCCAGTAGGTTAATGGTATCATTTATTACAACTGTCATAAAATATGTTGAGGTAACATGCATTGTTTGGCAAGTCAACAATACCTGTGAAGTCTGAAGCAGGTAATATACAAACAACCATGTCTACAGACCAGGTATGGTAGCCTACATAAAATACAGTAGTATTTTATACAAATATGGGTACACTGTATTATTTTTCAGGATTAGAAACAAAAACGAACCCTCAAAAAACCCCCACAAAAGAAACACTGTTTTTAAAGTTTGCGTGCCTTGCATCTTCAGCCCGGCTTATATAACCTATTGCTTGTTGTTTGCACATTGCATGAATCTCCTACTAGTCCAACATTTACAGACAATTTGTCCCCAACTAAATATCCCTCCACTAATGGAGTGAAAGCAAACACCAGCGAGTGAAAGCTGGACCAATATCTCCCTCATTTGAACTGCCTCTATCATGACATCCACTCAATGAATAGTTCCACCTGTCTAACGTTTTTGCTTCGTTCATTTTCTTGTTCAAGTGGTAGAATGTTTTCCTTTTTGTGGCATAGACCTGAAACAATAAGTTCCACAGTACCAAGATCTGCTTTGGGCTTTGACAGCTGACATTCACCCTGCTGTAAACCGATATAACAAAAAAGAATTTTTATTTAAAGACTAAAATCCTATATTGTGTCACCATTCAAATGGCACCCTCAGAAGGTTCCTCAGAAAGAAACCTGGTGTTGAATCAATGTAATCACAGAAGATTTTTACCAGACTTGTATGTCTCCCTGCTGCTGCACTGGTATAAGATGATTCGGTGGATACTTTTTCTTACTACTAAAACTGCTTGCCACTGAAATGTTTTGTAGCTGCATCCTGCAACAGTTCCAAATCAAAAAGACAGCATGGGGTGAGAAATCTACAAATGCAAAGTTGTACCTGCTGCAAAGCTCGTCTGTGCTGCAGAAACAGGACTGGCACATTCACTTTCTCGGTCTGTCACCAGGGGGGAGGCAAAGCCCACCAGGCCATTATACACACTGCAGAGAAACATACACAGAATTAAACCAGGACAGACATAAGTTTATTAGCAAGTACATACTGTGTACAGTGTGAATGGGAGTACCTCTTGCTCTGTGAGTGCAGCTCCTTCAGAGTAGCTGGAATCTCCTCCAGCAGTTCCAGTTGCTCCTGGCTACGAGGCTGCCCGCTGGCCTGGACCACAGTGAATAAGACCAGCTGGATGTTGTCCTGCCATGCTTTGTACTCCAACAGGAACTGACGCACACTGCCCTCATAAGCCACCTCTTCACCATCTGCTAGTGCTGCCTCCTCATCCTGCACAACAAACGTAACACAAACACATGGGTCAGAATGAAGTTGAACTAAAAAAATAATTACTACACATACACCTTCACTATTTGAAAGGTTACATTTTTAAAAAATGGGAGATGACATGGGCAAAAAATCTTATCTTACAACCCCAATTCCAAAAAATTGGGACACTGTGTAAAATGTAAATAAAAACAATATGCAATGATTCACAAATCCCATAAACCCATATTTTATTCCCAATAGAACATAAACAACATATCAGATGATGAAACAGACATTTCACCATTTCATGAAAAATATTAGCTAATTTTGAATTTGATGGCAGCAACACATCTCAGAAAAGGTGAAACAGGGCTAATGTATACCATTTTGTAGCATCTAGTTCGTTTCATGATATGCCAAATGTTTTCTATTGTTAAAAGGTCTGGACTGCAGGCAGGTCAGTTCAGCACCTGGACTCTTCTCCTGTGAAGCCATGCTGTTGTGATGGATGCAGTATGTGGTTTAACATTGTCTTGCTGAAATATGTAAGGCCTTCCCTGAAAGAGACGTTGTCTAGATGGAGCATATGTTGCTCTAAAACCTCTATGTACTTTTCAGCATTGATGGTGTCTTTCCAGATGTGTAAGCTGCCCACACCATAGACACTAATGCAACTCCATACACTCAGAGATGCAGGCTTTTGAACTGTCCACTAAAGATGGCAGCGTTCCTGGAGCATGTTTATATATGGCTTTTTCTTTGTATGATGCAGCTTTAACTTGCATTTGTGGATTGCACGGTTAACTGTGAAGTGTTCCTGAGCAGTGATTTCCAGTAGAGAGTTATGCCTGTTTTTAATGCAGTGCAATTTTATGTTGAATATTTTTGCTGAAATTGTTCTACAATTTTTAGATGCACAGGACACTAAATTGCCTGTAGGTGTGAATGTGAGAGTGGATGGTTGTTTGTCTCTATGAGGCCCTGTGATGGACTGGCAACCTGTCCAGGGTGTACCCTGCCTCTTGCCCTATGTCATCTGGAGGTAGGTGTCAGCACCTCCTGCGACCCCTCATGTGGAGAATAAAGTGGTAGAAAATGAGTGACTGAATGAGCTTGTCACAGATTGGTGAACCTCTGCCCATCTTTATATCAGAAATGCTTAGTTAGTGACCTGTTGCTGATTAACCAAATTAGCTGTCAAATTCTCCTCCAGTTGTTTTTGATTTGTGCCATTAACTTTTCCAACCGTTTGTTTATTAGTTTTTTGAGATGTTTTGCTGCCATCAAATTCAAAGTGAGCTAATAGTTTTCATGAAATTATAAAATGTGTCAGTGTTACATTTGATACTGTTTATGATTTATTGGGAATAAATTTCTGTTTTTATTTTCATTTTACACAGTCACTTATCAAATCAGTATTTCTGTAAGGTTAGGTGAAATGGCTTATAAATAATATCTGAATATTTTAGACTATATGTGGGGATAAAAACCTGCAAACGGGTCGTTTCTCTGGGCTCAAAAAGGGTTTCTTTTGAGATGTTTGTGCTTCTCAAAGGAGCATGACAATACACTGTAAATACACTAAAATAAATATCTACTGTTAATGATTTGTATTATATGCTTAAAATGAAGTTATTACCTTTCATTTCAGATTATAGTTTACTTTTTAATGTTAAACGAAGGATATATAGTGTTAGAAACAATGAAAATGACTATACATGTAGTCATATTTTGCACAAACACAAATAGAACAAATATATAGGGCTTAAAATTAAAGAAATGTAAGTTACTCTTTTAATATATTAAATGCAATTCTGCCCATTCCATGCATTTTTAATCACTGCATATAATATTTAGCGCGTTTCACTAATTCTTTTAATACATGATGATTATCAATTAAACAGGCTTTAAAACAAGGAAGTCATCATAGATACCTTAGAATGATATGTCTAAGTTAGAATAGAATAAGTCCATATCTTGTTTCGTGTCACAATATATAGATATAATATCGATATATGGCCCAGCCCTCATGTCTAGATTTGGTTTTTGCACAGCATACACAGACTCACAATAATAAGAAAAAAAACATCATAGTTGGGTGTTGGGTTTACCTTAGCCATGGCTCTCAGAAGGTGTTTCACATCAGTCAGTTGTCGGTTGTGGTTGGAAAGAATGGTTTTAATGGAGTCAACCAGGAGCTGCAGTGTCTCTCCACAGGACTCTAGCTGCTGTTCTCGCTCCTCCTGAGTCCTCCGCTCAACACTCAGCTCCTCCTCCAGCTGTCTCTGGGCACAGCTCAGCCAATCAGGACTGCCAATGGGCAGGTCCAACGATGGAGTCTGTATAAAGAGATTAAAGGACAGATGCCGAATTTTGGACCTGTATTTGAAGTAAAATGCAAAAAAGCACCAGAAAATACAGGAGTCCTTCATCCTAGCTACTTGCACAGGGGCTTATTCACTTCCTGTGTTTTTAGGGTCCTCTGCACAAGGTGAAAATTTACTTCTGAAAGTGGTTCGGTGAATAGGGGTGAAAAAATGGAATTGGGAGGAGCTAAAAATTGACGCAAAAAACAAACAAGCTGAGGATCTAACAACAAGCTGAGGATCTAAAGTTATTGAAAGTTTTTCTTAATGGTGCATGGTCTACGAGATATGCGCACCAAAGTTGGGGAAATCATGATTTCTCGCCACAGACAACGAAACTCTGGCAACTCTTCACAATGGCAGGGTAATGGTTAGGGTTAGGGTTAGGGTTAACAGTGCCCCCTGGTGGAGACAGAAAACATGACATTTTTCAGTTTTTCATGCTGCTCTAACAGGAATTATCGTATCCACCTTCATTGCTACAGAAAGTGGAATGTCCAAAAGAGGAAGTGAACTATTATTTTGCCATACATTGAGCGATTTGCATCAAACTTGAAATGTGAAACAAGAAAACTGCACTGAACGTGTTTAGGGACATGAGCTTGACCCAACAGGAAGTCGGTCATTTTAAACAGGAAGTGAACTTTAACTTTGCAGTACGTTGACCAATCTGAACAAAAGTTGATATGAGATATGTCGAAGAGAACTGCCCTGAACATGTTTAGGGACATGATCTTGACCCAACATTTTAAAGAGGAAGTGCCATATAACTTTGATGTATATTAACCAATCTTGATAAAATTTGATATGTGAGACAAGGGGACTGCCCTGAACACTTTTAGGGACATGATCTTGACCTAATAGGAAGTCTGCCATTTTAAACAGGAAGTGAACTGTAACTTTGCCGTATATTGACCAACTGTCTCCAAACTTCATACGGGAGACCGGAGACCCTCTCTTATTCAGTTGCTCCACTCTGAAAATAACTAGTACCGCAAGCGGAGCTGGACGCGTGCGGGCTGAGCTCGGTTGAGCGAGGACCCGTCCAGAACCGTTTACGGTACTAGTTATTTAGGGTCCGAGGACCCTATTGAAACTCAAGGAGTAATTAGGGCCCGAGTGTAAACGAGTTTGTGACCTATTGTTATCCTTCAGATTATTATTATATTATTAATATTATTATTAATAATATTATTATTATTATATCCGTGGCTTCTCGCTCACTTTTGACGGGGTTAATGTGCATAAAAACTGGCATGGAGGTCAGGTGTGGCGAAAATGCGATATTGGCATAGTTTGTGGACCCGTGCGATGCCCAAAGGCTCTATAGCGCCCCCTTAGTTGCACCAAATTTTCTGGTGTTTCATCTTTTTATCGTTTCAGGTCAAGACAAACAAAAAAGTCCATTGGGACTGCAGCCTCAACTCTACAGGAAGTCGGACATTTTGAATTTGGCGTCCACTTTGTAAATGGACAAACTTGTCCCAGCACATTTATCATACTGACATAAAAATGCATAATTTTGTACAAGAAACATCAAAGATGAAAAGTTATTGAAAGGTTTTTCAGATTCCAAAGGGCGTGGCACCGGCAGCCATAGGAAATATGGCGAATATTGACCATTCGCCAAGAAACAGGAATTGCTCTATAACTTTGTCATACATTGACTTACGGGCTCGAAACCTCTTACGTGACACAAGAGACTGACCCTGATCATGTCAAGATGCACAGAAAGTCCTTTGGGACCGTGGCCTCAACTCAACAGGAAGTTGGCCATTTTGAATTTGGCGCCCATTTTGGCAATCTGCATGCTTCGTAAATGGACAAACTCGTCTGAGCACGTTTATCATACCCACATAAAAATGCATGTTTGTAGCAGACACATTAAAGGTGAAAAGTTGTCGAAAGGTTTTGTGTTTTCAAAGGGGCGTGGCCACGGCAGCCATAGGAAATGTGGCGAATTTCGACGTTTCGCCATGAAACAGGAAATGCCCTATAACTTTGCCATTCGTTGGCCAATCAGCTCAAAAATTCTTCTGACACAAATTCTTCTGACATGTTTACGAACCCATCTTGATCCACCATGAAGTTGGCCATTTTAATTTGGCGTCTATCTTGATGATTTGATCTCTTTATGAATGAACAAACTCATCTGAGCATGTTTATTGTACCAACACAAAAAAAAAAAAAGTGAGTTGTACTAGACACGAAAAGTTGTGAAAAGGGCGTGGCCACAGCAACCATCGGAAAACTGGCGAAGTTTGATAATTCGCCACGGAACAGGAAGCGCCCTATAACTTGCCATACATTGACCAATCGCCTTAAAAGACAGACCCTGGACATGTTAAATACAAACTCGACCAGCCATTTTGAATTCAGTTTACAGTTTATCAGAAAACAAGAAGTGCCCTATAATGGCTGTAAATTGACCGATCTGCCTGAAACTATGTGTTACCAAGGACCTGCCCTGAACACAAATGCAAGCCATTTCATAAATATGTGCAAAGAGGTCAATCAATTCCTTGTAATTAGACAATTATTTCATGCTCAAATGTAAATAACATTTAAAAGTTAACAATAATAAATATATAAACAAATATATATTATATATATATATATAAATGTGTTATAAAATATGAAGTGCAGTTGCTGACATGTAACACTAGTAGACTGCATAGAGACTCTAAGGGAAACCCACCAGTCTGTGCAGTAGTTGGAGCTCCAGTGGAGAAACTGCACTGCTAAACTGAGCAGCATAAGAGCAGGTTTGCTGGCAGCGTTTCAGTAGCTCAAACAGAGCTGCATCCATGTTGAGGGCCTCAGGTGATCGAGTACGAAGGCCTTCAAAGTTCAAGATGGTGGAACACAAGAAGGTGACCTAAAAAGAAAGCAAAAAAACTTGACTTTTTTTCTCTTTGCATCTTTTGCAAACACTTTGCATCTGTGAAGTTAAATAGACACTTTCACAGATTAAGAATCAACCCACTAACTTTTGTCTTTTGTCTGCAGTGGGATAAGATCACTGCAATAGATGCTGGTTTTTATTGTCTGTGGCTGCTATTGGCAGTAATGTAAAATGCTAATTTCACCATCGACTACTTCAACTTGGTAGTGTAGCTGTTGAATCTCCACCTTTTCCAGCAGTGTTATGATGCAACCCATTCAAACAGTGATCTTGACTTGACTACATTCCCAGTTACTTTCTGGGTTTCAATAAACCAGCCTGACTATTTCCCATAAACTGTCAGACAAAGATGCTCTTTACTCAGTGTCTGTACAAGTTATAGAGTATTTAGTGAAGAATAACAGTACATAATTTAGTGGAGGCTGTACACAGAGCGATACATCAGTGCTCTGCTGTTGTCCCCTCACAACACTGAAATTGAAAAGCCTTTTTTATTCTAGGCCATGTCGCATCCCCCAGGGCTAACTAGTGAAACAACTACTTGAAAACAATGAAAATGTTTTTGATCGATATCAGTTTAAATTTTTTTTAAAAAGTCTAATATTGTCCACCTGAAAATGTCCAGGTTTCCCCTTAGAGACGACTGTAAAGAAACTGGCTGTATCAGGAGTTGTAAATGACGCTCCGTGCATATAGTCAATTGTTCAGCGGGTAGCAAGTTTAAAAGAAGGACTAAAGATAAATTGATAAGAACTAGATAAATATAACCACTGTATAATGTCAGTGCTCTGATGATACTTTTTTCTGTGGTGGTTGTACATCTGCTCCACCACCCTGACTGTTTATGGCATGTTTGAGATACTGAACATGAGTCAATGTAGAAAACAAAAACAGACAGACAAACTGGCAAAGGAAAAGGAGGAACATAGAAGCTATGTTACCTGGCTGGTGCGTTGGGTCTCTCTGGCCACTATATTACGTTTCTCCCGGATGGTCATCTCAAAGTCCTGCAGAACCGGGGCCAGTGCTGGGTTAGCTCCACCAGCCCATTTCAGACGTTGCTCGATGCTAGCCTCCAGGGATGCTAGCTTTTCCTGAAGACACCAGCAAGTCAACGACACAGTATATGAATGGGTGTGAGTATTAACTTAACCAGAACCCACTGTCATTTTGAAAGGTGACACAAATACCTACAGACATCAAAATTTGGCATAGTAACTAAATATAATGTGCACATAACTTCTTTAAGGATGTGATATCAATAGAAACAGTGGCCCTTAATTTAAAAGTAGAAATGTCAAGGTAAAAAATGTTGGTTGTATAAGTTGCATATTGGTTGTACATACAAAACCAAAAGGGTGGGATTTTGAGATTTTTTCCAAATATTGTTTTAGGGCTCCCAAAAGGCTGGTTCCATGTGGACAAAAAATGCCACACTACAATACTTATACTTATATACTATATACTTGTTCTTGTGTGTATGGGCGCTAAATGTTATATGGTGGTGTCTGTGTGCGAATGTTTAACTGACCAATGAGTCACATGGTTCAAATATACTGACCTGTATGGAAACAATTGCTCCCTCATCCTGACTCAGCTTGTACAGCTTCTTCTTCATGTTGCTAAGTATGATGGAACGGGGAGGGATGCTCACACTGATAGGCTGATTATTGGGGCTCAGAACATCCTCATGCTGCCACTGAAAGCACAAACAAGTTCAATGTATGTCTCACATCTCTGACATGTTGTATTTAGTGACATATGATCCAGTGGAATGAAAACCTTTTGGAGAGCCAATGTCACTGTGCACTTTTCTCTCATGTCACACACCAATAGAATTTTCTGGAATGTCATATTTTGTCTCGCAATTTGCGTGACAATATACTGTCTCTCATGGTCTCCATGAGACCATTCCAAGACTTTTCATTAACTTTCAGAAAAAAACAGTTAGCCTGTGTTGCCCTTTTTATTCAATCTGAGACTCCGAGCACCTCTACTTCCTGCACTCTTCTGTGAAAGAAAATTTAGTATCTATTTTTCCTCATTAATAAACAAATTCACCAAATCAATCTGCATCTATAATGTGTCCATTATTATCAATGAATCAATGATCGGTCCATAAAATGTCAATAGAATGTCAGAAAATGTTGATCAGCATTTCCTATTTAGCTTGAATGATTATGTAGAGTTATATGGAGCAAAGAAACCACATAAATTTCAAATTTATAAAGTAAACCAGACAATTTATTTTAATTATTTAGAAAAAACTAATGATTTATCAGTAATCAATATAGTTTAAATTTAGAAACACATTTATCGTAGCCCTACCCAAAGCAGAGACAAAGACAGCACTGATATTCATACAAATAACAGAACGATGCAGCCTTAAGGATGACATAATGTTCGGTGACTCAAAGAGGCAACCGTGAGAAAGAATTTGTTTATGGAGACAAATGAAACATTTTGCTTAAGCATGGTTTGAATCACAGTGTCACTCCGGGTTTTGATTAGTAACATTTATGAAAAGTGTTGAGCAACAGGGAATTATTAAGGCCATAGTCTTGCACAAGTATGGAATTATAATGCATTACAGGGTGGTTGGTTTTGGGTGCTGGTGATGTAAAGCTTACACTTTAAATCAACAAGTGGAATACTTTTGTAAATCAGTGGCAATGGATACAAAAATGAATCATGCAATTTCAATCTCACACACACGCAGAGACTCTTCTGTGCCTACCTGGAACATGGCCATATGCAGCTGTGTCCTCTGCAAACTGGCCTTAGCAGCATCCAGGTTGGCATCAAGTCTCTTCAGCAGGTCCAGTTTCTTCCAGGCTGCGTCATAGGAGGAGGCCAGCACTGTGGCTCTGTTCAACAGTAGCTGAGAAACCCGGCCTGATGCCAGGCTCTGCTCTACTGACTTCTTACAGAGCTCATCCAGGGACACCTTTAGAGAAGGGACAGGCAGTAGATTAAGACACTGTAAAGCTGGAGTGGTATGGCCCAACCTGAATTAGAGATGCTCAAAAAACTTTCAATATAGACGATTTAAAAGAATTCTCCAAAGAATCACTCAACACAGGTTACCACATGCTTTTAATTTCAGCTGTTGCAACCAAGACTACCAGAGAGGAAAAAAAACTTTTTTAGCCACATAACTAAAGGCTCACGGAATAAAAGCTATGCCTGTCTGTAAGTCTAAAATACAGTTAGGTACACATATTTGGACAGACACATTTTGTCATTTTCCCTCTGTACATCACGACAAAGAATTTGAAATGAAACAATCAAGATGTTGTTGAAGTGTGGACTATCAGTTTCAATTTGAGTAATCGTAAAAAAAAAAACGCATTAACCTTTGAGGAATTATAAAAAATTTTATATAATGTATTCCATTTTTAGGGGCTCAGAAATAATAGGGCAAACTCAAATCATGATAAATAAAAAACATGTTTTATTACTTGGTTGAACATCCTTTGCAGTCAATGACTGCCTGAAGTCTGGAACCTATAGACATCACCAAATGCTGAGTTTCCTCCCTGAAAATGCGTTGCCAGGCCTTTAACTGCAACTTTCAGCTTTTAGTTTAGTCTTCAGTAAGTGAAAAGCATGCTCTGTTGGGTTGAGATCAGGTGACCCGACGTAGTCAATGAAGAACATTCTGTTTCATTACCCTTGAAAGCTCTTGTGTTGCTTTTACAGTATGTGTTGGGTCATTATCCATCTGTAATGTGAAATGTTCTGCAGCATGTGGCTTCATTTCAAATTCATTGTGATGGTGTATCATTGTGGTGGTGTACGGAGGCAAAATGACAAAAGGTATCTTTTTCCAAATACATACGTACCTAACTATATGTTTGCCATTTTATCTCATCATCAGACAGCATTCTCAGACTAAAAAATTTAAGTTTTTGTTGATTGTAAATCTCTTATTTCCCATAACAAAGTATCACTGAGATAATCAGTTACTTTACATCACAGCACATAAGTTGTTGATCCACTGCTGCCTCCATCATTCAGTTCAATTGTGTTATTTTGTGAGTTAAGTTTTTTGAAATTCTTCACTCTGATAAAACTAAGTGACACAAACACCAAATGAGGTTGTAGTAGACCACCATGCCCTACATGTAAGCTAAAATCACTCATTTTCTCCATGTACTTTGGTGCAGGACAGTCAGGAAAATACTTTATAAGGTGAGCCTCTTGTTAGGCAGCTACAGCAGTTTTTTCCTTATATCATCCATGACTGAGAGCATGCACGGCAAAATCAGTGTTTTAAACAAAAGAATATTTGACTTAAATGTTTTGTGCTGTTGCTTCACTGTAGAGATCAGTCCAGCACATCAATCACACAAAATTTACACACTGGCATTTATATACACACGCACACATCCAACCTTGCTGTCTGCACCAAAGTCTTTAGCCTCCACTTGGGTGACGATGTCAAGGCCGAGGGCAGACACTGTGCTACAGATAACCAGACCGAGGGCTTGGCTAGGCAGACCCATAAGCATCTGCTGAAAAAACTCTGCTGTAAAGGCCTTGATGGGGCGGGTCATCTGCTCCTCACTCACCACTGCCCCTGGGGAACTGGGCCTTTGGTACAGTGGCTTTCCAAGACCAACTGGACCATTTGCGGGCAGTGCATCCTCGACCGAGGGACACATACCTGCATACATGAGATCTGTCACACACTGCCTGAGAAATGCTCAAATACAATTTGGTTCAGGATATAACAGATACATAGAACAGAAATGATATATAGGAATGAGTATTCTGCAACAAAAAAGGCAGGTAATTAAATTCAAATAGTTTCTTTCACTGTGCCTTTCACAACTCCTCAGTTCAACTAACAATGCATCTGTAAACTGGTGATCAGGCACATATTGAGTGGCTAACATTGTTGACATGGCAGCACGTGATCAGACAGCAATCGGATCTTGATGTGGAAACCAGAGACACATGTTAATAACAGGTCTAAATGTATGTGGTGAAGCTCTAGCCGATTGCTTTCCAGTCACAGAAAATACATTCTAACGCCAGGTGTAAATCTGGATCTAAAGGAACTGGAACTAAAAAAGAGGGTGATTTTGTGGTGAGTAAACACTGCTACTGAAATAGAATAAGACTGAGTATGCATGTAGAATGCTAGACTGATAGAAACCCTCATGTAAGTATGAAAAGAACTGTGTGTATGGGAACGTGAAGCAGCTGTCCACAGATGCAGAAAGCATTAAGTGTGACCCAGCCCTTGGATTTCATGTGGCAATGAAGACCGCTCACCAGACAGAGTCTGAGCAAAGGAGGAGCAGAGCCTGAAGAAATCCTGGATGGTTTGCAGTCTCTTGAGGAAGAAAACTTCTCCCATCAGCTTCCACTGGTTCGGGCTGTCAAAGAAGTGTAGCTGCGATGCCCGAGCCTCCCACAAAATATCAACCTTCATCCAGGCTGAGGGTACCTCCAGAGAACTCAACTGAGGATGAGGAACAACAGAGATAGTGTTGCACTTGTATTGGAAACCATTCATAACCTTTCCTCAAATATAATAAATATAAAATAATCGCTTGCTAACATGTATATCAATTCAGATGTTTATGAATTGATAAGACAGCAAATGCTGTATTAGTAGTCTTGAGACAAACATCCAGGGTGCAGTGCTAAATCCACTTGGTGGCAGCAGAGGTCAATTAACATGAAGAGCAGCTAGATATAAAGTCTTTGAAAATATAGTTTCCTTGAGTAATTGTGAGCAAATGAATAGATGATAAAGGCTTTTGAGTGTAATAAAGATTTTTTTTTAAGTTACCAACATCAATCTGTAATGTTTTAAAATTATTTTATAAAGTGGGATGAACATATTGTAGAAAAAAGTAAATGATTAATACATCACAAAATGTCAGTTACCTTCTCTGTGAGCTGTGCAAATGCTGTCTCTAGCTGGCTGAACATGCCATCAAAGGCTACCAGCAACATTTGACCTGCAGACATCTTTGGTGTCTCCTGGCCTGGTCCATCTATGCTGCGAGGCTGGATCAGCTCAGAGTACTGAGCACGCAGCATCCTGAGCACATGAACACACAATTTTCATACATTTTAGAAATGTTTAAAAAGCGAGTTCCACTATTATCACCACATATACCAGAACAACTATGCGAGGAATTGCAGAAAAAGTGTCCAATCAGCACTCACTAACTTGACCAAAAAATGTACTGATAACTCTAGATCTACTAAATTCCTTAAGGCAACCAAGTTACAATTGTGGTGGATAATTAGCCTCAAAGTTTCAACAAACCATGCTAGCACATTGATTGGAAATATGCCAGAGTCAGAGTAATATAAATAGAGAGCCCTGACAGTCGCTTAGACTTCTGTTGCAATTGCAGAATTAAAGTTCCAAACAAGGATAGTTTCTGGATTCAATCTTATTTTCAGTGGTTCAGACATCCATGCCTATTAAATTTTATTACAGAAATCGAGTTAAGTGCATTTCCCAATAGTTTGTTCATTCCCTCAAACTAAAGCTGAGAATCCACCCTTAATCACGTCTTGATTGTTTCATTTCAAATTCATTGCAGTGAGTACAGAGGCAAAAGCCAGGGTTGTGTATCTAGAATTGAGATACATGCGAGATGTAGAGGTCAGGTTGTCTTACTGTGTTGTCAGTGGCAACACAGTAAGACAACCACAGACCCACCCAGGGAGTAAACCCAGAGGAGCCAAGCATCAACTGCTGGCCGACAGTGCAGTCATGAAGGACTGTAAGACCAGGAACACCAAACTGTTCACTGCATGGAATGACTATAAGGAAGCCTATCACTCAATGCCACACACACATGGATGCTGCAATGCCTGGCGCTGTACAATATCAACATGACTCTTAGGACCTTCATCAAGAACTCAGTGGGACTGTGGGAGACAACTCTAGAGGTCAACTGAGAGCCCATTGCTGTATGCCATGATCCATCTCACCATGGTCTACAATGAAGACACTGGGATGTCATTCAGACTTGATAAATGCAACCAAATGATATCAAAGAGAGGGAAGATAATCAGAACTGAGGGAACAGAACTACTTTAAGGCAGCATAGCAGATGGTGAGGATAGTTACAAATACCTTGGGATCCCACGAGCAAATGGGAACCAGGAGAGGCCACAAGGAGATGTGCCACAACCAAAAAACTACACCTAGTAAGACAGGTCCTCAAGCATCAGCTAAATGGTTGGAACAAGATCCAAGTGCCATGCAAGTAATAAGATACCCTGCTGGCATAATTGCCTGGCCAAAGGAAGAGGTAGATGTCACTAAAAAGACAAGAAAGCTCCTCACAATGCATGGAAGCTTTCACCCTAACCAAATTCATCTCTGATCTCATTCCTGACAAATAGAAGTGAACCCCACAGTAACAGTAGCTACTGACCTGGAGATGTGGTAACAGTGATTGTGACCATCATGCTCCATGCCTGTGGTTGCCTGCAGACCATCGACCAGGCCCTGAAAGCCAAGACCATCAGAGCACTGCTCCACCAGCTGCTCCAGTTCTGCCAACATGGATTCCAGAGTGGGCTCTCCTTTGATCATACAGTGTAAAGCCTCAGGGAAAATGATCTGACGAAAGTTGGTGTTCAGTTCCTGCAGTAAACAGGGAGACAAACCAGAGCTAGAAATAACTTTTTAGAAATAAAGTTTTTTATTGTTTTTTTTTTTTTATCCAGGGGACAATTAATGTGGTTGTAAGCAATTATTTGCATTGTGTTAAGGATTTACCTGTAGGCAGGTATATACCGCATTGGCCAGGTACATGGCCTGTGCTGTAGATGAAGGTGCAGGCAGATCCAAATCATGTGGCAGAAGTGGGCACAGTTGCAGTAGTGTTGTCAAGGCACTGACATTTCCAATCATACTGCAGAGTTCCTCCAAAAACCATGCCCCATCCCGAGACGTCAGGTCTACCAGCTTCTCTCGGGCGCTGGCTGCTGCCCCTTCCATTACCAGGTTCCGCCTGGAAAAGGAATAAACATGGTGACTTTCTCTTTTCCTCTTCAATTTTCAAACTACAGAAGTGTATTGCTGTCACATTAGCAAAATAAAAACCAATCAGTATCAAGTTATAACATGATAAATGTATTTTTAAAATAAATTATTATTAAACAATATATTTTATATTATAATGTAATAGTTAATGGTTAGAACAATATACATATATTGTAAAAACTGTACACTTAATTTGTAAATAATAGGGCTCCCAAAAAATGTCTCCATGAGAATAAAACAGTGAGGCAATAAAAACACTGCCCCTCCAAACTGGCCTGTGATTGGTCAGGGGCTCATAATCTCTCAGATCAGATGATTTACATTACGCTGAAAGGTTATCACGGAATTATAGATGAATAACTCCACAAACATCCTTTCTACTGAAGTTTTAAGTGCGAGTAAACAAGGACTGATATATTATTTATTGAATAATGAACCTGCAGAGTGTGGAGAGGGCAGAGGTGATGATTCCAGCCAGGCTCAGGGAGCCCTGCTCTCCATTTTCCCGCAGGAAGACTGTGATGCAGTGTTCAATCTCCTGGAGTTGCCCCTCACAGTCTGCTGCAGTTGTACCCTCAGCCTTCAGTCGCTCTGCTTGGTGTATCATGCACTCGTTGGTGTCGGCCACTTGGTGCTGCAGAGTCAGCTCAATGCTGGACAAGAATTGGCAGGTAGCGGCAGGAGGCTGGGGTGCAAACAGCACCTCATATCTGCAGAGGGAGGGGGACATGTTGCTCATTGGTGGCCATTGAACAATATATAAATAAATAAGCATGAGACAATGTTCCTGATAAAAAATATTAATCGAGATAGATTCACAGTGAAAAGCATATTGCAGTCCCTTACTGTCTGTATATGTGCTGGCAGTGCTCCACTGTCATCTCTGTTAGCAGTTCCTCCAACCATGTCTTCCACTGGTGGACACGATGGTGCAGCAGCATTGCCCGTGGGTACAGCAAAGCCACTGTAGCATAACTGTGCAGCTGTTCTAAACAACCATGTAGGGCCCCACGACGCTGCTGAAGCAGGGAGCTCAGCTCTGCTTCCAGGCTCTCACACTGGCTGATCAGGTGGGCCTGACCTGCATTCTGCAGGAAGGCTGTAGCTGGCACGTAGCTTGGAGGACCTGGAAGAACATAGAGGAACATGTATAGCTCAAGGAAAGTGAAATTAAATGCTCCACACAGGGTGGGTTCCATACAGTTTTTGTTGGTTACAGCACAAATTTGTCAAAATCATTCATAATGTGGGTCCTTTTACAGGCACATTTTCACATCTGAATGTACATAAAGTCTATAGAAAGTTAAAAACAGAAAATAAATTAGAGACATTAAGTTCCCAGAATATATAGTATGAACTTGATATTTACAGCATAAAAGGGATTACATCTAAGATAATGTACATATGTACTGCACTTAAGTGAGTGGGAGAGACTGGCCATCAGAGATGATAACTTAGCAATCATTCTCCCCACCTCCAACCTCTCCAGTCTCTTACTGTCCACAGCTAAAATGCCATTGCTCCAGTAGATCACGCCAAAAAAAAAAAGAAAAAAGATGCCAATACTGAGTTGTGGAAGTTCTTGAGTGCTCCCAGCACTCCATAAGACCTTAGTCTCTTCACAACAGGTAGAGTATGCTATGACCCTTCCTGTAAAGCCCAGGAGCATGGTCAGACCAGCCCAGTTTATTGTTTATATGAACACCCAGGTAGGGCTGCAGCTATCGATTCGAGTAATCTGATAAAATATACTTTTATATAACATACTCTACTTTCAAAGCCCGCTTCCGTCTTCCACTTTGTAGGAGACGCATAGCCTGTGACGTAAGCACATTGCATCATACTAAAAAGAATCCATGTGAAACGTGAGCTTTAAATTTAATTAAAGGAGGCTTTGAGGCAGAGAAAATTCCTTGAACATTTTTTTGTAATCCAGTTACTCAAGGAATCGTTGCAGCCCTACACCCTCAATGTACATTTCCTACATGTTAACAGCATCTTAGTTTTCAAATGACTGATAAAAGGTAGATGATATGGCTTATAAATAACACAACATTTTTAGGCTAGATCGTGTATATCGAGATATAAAGCTGCACACAGGTTGTTTCTCTGGGTTAATGAAAAGTTTCCTTATAAATGTTGTGCTTCAACCGAGAGTGACAATACACTGTAAATAGACTGTAAATATGTGTGTCTACTGTTTGTATGTATTACATGCTTTTAAAATACACTTATTACATTTAATTTCAGATAATACCTGGTTTATTTCTTTGGCTTTTTAATAGTAAATGAAAGATATTTACATGTGTTAGAAACAATGAAATTGTCTATAAATAATTAGCTATAACACAAATAATTAGGCTTGAAATTTAAATGTTAAGGGACATTTTAAAACATAAATGTCTGTTACGTGTATTTTTTAATCAGTATATATAATATTCAATTTATTATATTTAATATATTTCACATTAATTCAATATAATAAATATAATGGTAATCAACTCAACAGCCTTTAAAACCAATGACGATATCCAAAATCTAAGACCATATCTGGTCTCATATCACAATATAGATGAAATATCAATATACTGGCCAGCCCTAAATATACAGTATATTAGCTTTTTTTCCCATCATCTAGCCCACAAACAATATTTTACCAAAATGTTTGTGGGTTATTCACATGATTCACATTAATTAATGTTAATTCACATTAAGTATATTCATTATGTTGTCATTAATAGGACTATACAACTAAAATAAACCTTATAAAATGAATATAACCAACGCCACCGCCAATGAAAAAAAAAAAACATAAAAACAAAAGCATATATATTTCAACAGTCATTCTTTTGTTGACTGCTCATCCTGCATCATATACTTACCCAGATCTATGGGACTGCTAATGTCCTGCAGCAGGCTGGCAAGCTGAGTGGCCTCCAGGTTGGTAAATGCTGCCTGGTATTGGGAGATCCACTGATCCAGGTCAGCCAGTTTGCTCTGAATGGCATCCTGCACTGTCCGCTGCCGTGACTGAAGCTGAGTGTGTTCAGAATATCTGTAAACAAGCAGAGGGTGGGGAAGATTTCAGGATATGGAACGGTATTTCAACGGTATTTGTATGATCCTTCTGACAAAAAACTGCAACTAAACCTCAAAAGGTTGATTCTTTAAATATTTCCTGTAAACTTAAGGGTGACAAGCTAAAAATAAAACATGTTTATATATAATTATGTATTATATATTACAGTAGAACACTGTATGCTATAACAAATATACTGGTCCGTTTTAAAGATTTAAACACAGTTGATCATAACATTACACAAGCAATCTTGTAGTTGGGAAAATAAAAGAGTTACAATAGAAATTAAATCAAAAAAGATACAATGGAATGGAAGATACAAAACAGTATATCCATTTATTTTTAAGTCCCTTGGCAGTGGGTTGAAAAAACATTGTGCTGACTCAAACCTTTGTTCCAGTGTGAGGATTAGGTGGTCTGGATGGTTTTCAGCTCCATCCAGGAAGCCTATCTCCTCCTGTAGTTTGCCTTGCAGTTTTTCCCCCTGGAAAAGCAGCTCCTGCAGGACCAGGTACTCCTCCACGGCTTCTTCCACCTGTGGCAGCACTGCCAGCATTTCATCCCGGTTCTTAAACCAGTTTACCTGCACAGCAGCCGCACAGTCAAACTCAGCATTTTCAGCTGCCTTGCTTTATTATCATTAGTGTCCCTCCAAATGGCCCACATTCATTCAGTGCAAGAGAGAGGTGGGCATATGACAAATTTGTTATGCTAAAGTAGTGCATAGGTTCTCTACATGGAAGCCCAGAAGTGGTGTTTGGAGATTTTTTGACTTTGGGAAATGTTTTCAAGAAATGCTATTTTTTGATTTTTTTTAGGGATGTGTGACAAATTGTCTGTCACACATCCCTAAGTCCGTACTGTAGCAGTGAACTGGTTCACTCTCTTCTTCAGTGTTGGCAGTATCCAGATTTTATTTATATTTCCTTACAACTAATTTTCATCACATTCATTGTGAATGATGAGGGTGTGTTGAATTTCATCTGCAAACAATTTACAATTTGGTGCCATTTAATTGCATCGCACACCTGGAATTTTATTCTCACGAGACTTCCCATCAGACAATATTCATTATTCATTGTCAACTACTTTATCTCCACATGGGGGTCATGGGACCAATCCTAGCTGACAAAAAGCGAAAAAAGCCGGGGTACAATGTGGACAGGTCACCAGTCATCACAGGACAAACATACATAGACGAACAACCATTCACTTTCCCAATCACACCTATGGTCAATTTAGAGTGTCCAATTAACCTCTGCATTTTTTGGACTATGAGGGAAAACCAGAGAATCCGGAGATAACCCACACACACTTCCTCTTAATATAATGGTAGGGGAAACACTGTGCCTGTACCTTAATCTCAGCCACCCTGGAGGAAAAGAGAGAGCGTGTGATGTCTCGCTCCATCTCCCGCTTGCTCTGTTTGTTGTCAGCCTGTTGGCCTCCACCTCCATATACTGCACCAGCAAAGCCCACCTCACCCCCAGCGGTCCAGTCCACCAGGGGGTCATAGACAAAGGCTTCCAGCAGGGTCAGTAGTGTCTCTCTTCCCCGACGCATCATTTGAACCACCTGAAATGAAATGACATGACACATCAGCAACAAAACCAAATTCCAATACACAAGCTGTCTTTAACTATGCATTCAGTGTTTGATGTGTGAAAGTAACGAAAGTAACCTGTTCACAGGACAGTCTGAAGATACCCTCCACCCCAGTGACTCCCAGTGCAGACTCGATGTTGTGCGTCATCCTGAATGGGACCTTCTCTGGCACCCGCAGGCTCTTTCCTAGTATGACAGAAAAAAAAATGCACACAAACTGAAAGCTAGAGCAGTTCAGATATTTTTTTGGTAATAATTTCTGTGCTTTATTACCATTCCATCATGGCAGATTATATACTGCACAAATATAACATACACATTAATGTTCTAAACGCATAACACAATGGTTCATAGTCTAAAGGCTGATTTAGACTCCATCTCACAAAACTTGTGATAATGGACGCCTAACAAAATTTTAAAGAATCACACATTTTCAATTTGTGCTTTGGCAAGAGTTTCATTAATTTCAATGATGCACACACTATCAGAGCTGGATATTTAAATATTGTAACACAAAATGTAAGCTGTATTTGTATCAACAGGAGAAATCGAGGATTTTTCTGTAGCTGATGTCAATCTTTAGACATCTGTGCAATGGATGGGTGACAAATGATGCCAATTTTGGCCAGTTCTTATTTTTTCATAGCTCTGGTAAACCATAAACAGTATAATAATTACAAATGATACACAAAAAAAATCTTAAAATAAATGTCTCTCCAATCTAAATTTTGTGACAGTGTATTACTTGATTTTAAAGGAGACCTATCAGCAACAAAACATCAGCAATGAACTTCTGGTTCAAAAATCCTCAGCATGGATAACCAATAACACACAATTTTGATGTAAGTTATTTTTTCTTTTTTTCCTTTTTTTTTTCTTCTTATTTTTCTCTTTTTGATATACTGTATATGCTGCTGGTTATAAAGGTCCACAGTATGTATGTGAACATTACCTATTCAATTAGGCAAATGGTGATTTGGTCGTGTCACATCAGCTATTTGAGCTCTGTATGTGACTTTATGACTGGCTGCCATTTGATTTGGTAAAGTTGTTGATACTATGTATTAGGTGGAGGAGATTTTGAAGCTATTCTTACTGACTTGCTCGACACAATCAAGAGGGCGAGAATGTTTTGGTCCGAGTCCAAGATGATCACTCTAGACGAAGACACTAACTGCCAATCAAAATATGAATGTATTCCATCACTAAATCTATGAGTGTGTGACATGAGAGGAAAATCAGGCTTAATTATTTGACATTAATTGCTTTTGTTTTTTAATGTCACTTTTACAATTTACCTTTTTCAAAGCATACATTGTAGTCAATGTGCACCACCTCTCCAGTGGTCATGTCAATTAACACGTTGTCAAGGTGACGGTCACCAAGGCCAATGATGTATCCTACCATTGACATGACAGCCGTGGATCTGGCATAGGACTGCAGCAATAAAGAGAAGGAACAATCACACAGAACACTGACATCATCAATAAAGAAGTTTCTGAACATCCCACACAAACTGTCGAAAGCATTTTTTTCTTTTTTGGAATAAAGGCAACACATTTATTTAAATTATGTTACGACTTATTTAAAAAGATGAATGGTCTGTATTTAAACAGCCCCTTTTTAGCCACGACAACCACTCACAGTGCTTGCTGGGCTCTCCTAACACAGTTGGTTACCTGAGTGACTCTCCACCACTCACTGGGTGTCGTACAGGAACACCACAACTCTTTGGCCAGCAAGTTGGAGGGAGTAGACTCCATTAACTCTTTCAGCACTTCCTTCATGACACTGAGAGGCCAATCTCGCCGCGTCACATCAAGACTGAGCCCCACTGCCTTTAGTGCTGGACCAATGCGGCTGTAATAGAGCTCACTGGGACGGGGTACTGGAGGTACTGGCTGCTGCTGGACGGAGTCTTGAGCCTAGTATGTGTGGGGTGGGGTGGGGGGATAAGTCTGTTTAGTTGTGGAAATGTAGCAATGAACTAGGATGTGGATTAGCTACAGAACTGAACAAATTGTTGATGTTTCTATGGATCAGTCCACTGCGCGAGTATGTTACCTTCTGGGCTTGCAGCACAGCCTCTCTCTGCTGCCAGCGCTTGTAGAGGCCAAACAGTGGTGTAGCTCCATCCACCCACTGGATTAGACCTGATCGGGTACCAAGGGGGGTGACGGAGTAGTGGCAGGCATGGAAGTGCGGCTGTTCCTGCTGGTTGATCTTAGTGAACATGGTGTTGACAATCGACAGGAACTGCATGATGCGCTCATCTAAATGCAAATCCTCCAGACCTGAGACATACAAGATATTACTAATATGATATTGCTGACACAAAATGGTGTGCTTAACAGCAGTTGTCATCTGCAATGTTGCTTGACTGCATAGGGGGACACAGGAGCTGCTGGTCTACTTCTGCTTTGTTTGGAAATTTTGTTTCAAATATGCAAATAAACACCAAACTTAAAAAAATAACTAATTTCTACTAGTTAGCACCTAGTGAAGGGATTCTTTATTATATTAGCTGAAAGCATGGTTAGTTAATGTTCAACAACATTTATGAATCCCTCACTCGTGTTCTTTGCTGTGACACGGTCTCCTACCTTTAAAAAGGTAAGGGTATTTGTGTCCATCTGATCCCTGGAAGAAGAGCTTCTTGGGCTTGGTCTTGGTGGGCAGGATGGTGATGGTGTTGCCAACGCTCTGTATGGTGACTGCGTCTGATGCGGACACCTCTCCTGGCAGAGCTATCTCTGTTGTGCTCATCGATGACAGGCGAGGGCTAATCTCACTTAGATGAAGTAGGTAGCTGGCTCGCTTTTGAGCTCGCTGCTGCAGACTCATCATGATCTGGCCAGGGCACACAACATTAGAGTGAAGTTGAGTGAGTCTACTAAATACAATGTGTGTGTGTGTGTGTGTGTGTGTGTGTGTGTATATATATATATATATATATATATATATATATAAATAATGTATATATAAACTACAAAAAATGTATTTTATAAGTGTCTAAGGGGTTATTTTATCACTGCCAAGAACAGCTGAAGTAATTTATGTTTAAAGTATGAATAATTTGACCAGACGAACGTGGTCAAGTATATTTTAGAGCGGAAAGATTTTCTGTGGTTAACTGTAATAAAGGTGAAACATAGCCATCCTCCTCTTCCTTGCTGCATAACCCCTTGCGAATATCCAGATTCCCCTTTACCTGCGATTACTTTGGATTAGCAGGCCAATAGCTGCATCAAAAGATGACCTGCATTAAAGCCTGATATCCATAATGATTTCAAAATTTCAAACTCTGTTTAGAATACCATAAAAGATATTGTTTTTTTGGTTTCAACTGTCAAGGCCATGGGACAAATATGACAGTGTCTGAAATACTGTCCTTTAAAACAATAGTCACCTTCAAACATTTTCTCACAGTAATCCAATCAACACAAGATTAAGACAATGGCTATCTACACTGTGTTTTCAGCTGTACTGACTTATGAATGATCATCCAGTGTGCAAGTTAATAGCTCAGGTAGCAACCAAATGAGAAGCATACATAGAAGAAACATGGACAAAAGGCAGTAAGAAATAGACATTAGATTAATAACCACATAAGAGAAGATGAGAAAAATAGGAGCAAACTATGATGTCTCATGTAATATTATTAGACTTTATCTGTGCATCTGTCTGACAGAAATGCTGAGGCCAGGTTCACACTGGGCAGTGTGTAACTCATCTGCTGCATCTTTTGCAGCTCTATTGTTCACATTGTTCACACAAGGTGTGTGTCTCCCTGTAAACATGCGATTTGGCTGCTATGGAGCTACTGCAATGATTTAAATAAATCACATCTTCAAATACTCTAAATAATCCCCAGTACTAAACTTTAAAACAGTACTAAACAGTACTAAACAGAACTCTTCAGTATGAAGCCATACTCCCACTGGACCTGCAAATACAATACTTTACAAAAAAGCTCCACAAAAAAAGGGAATGAAACACTTGAAACTGAAGAGCATATGTCGTCTTTGTGACATGTGACAGACGCTGAATCTGCAATGAGAGATAAATTTTACTGTCTACAAGAGGTCAATTTTCAAGCAGTGTGCTTTCATTAGTTAATGTGTAAATGAAAAGCAAGATCTTCCCATCCAGCCTATGTGAATCAAGCACATGTAGAGATGCACACATACATATACCTGTTTGAAAGGAAGCCAGCTGCTGGCAGGGTTGGCAGGGTTGGCGGGGTTTCTCAGGCGCTCCAGGGCAGAGGTGATGGAGTCACCGTAGGTCTGCTGGAACCACGTCTCATGTGGTGTCTCTGCTGGAGCTGTAGTGATGCTGCAGACGTGATCCAGGGCAAAAACCACGGGACGCATCAGAGCGGAATGCTTCTCACGCATGATGGCAATCTTTTCATCCCTGCAGCCCAACAAAGACTGTAACTAGACTTGCAAGTGACACCAGGTGACTGAGAATACAGATCATTATTAAATAGGATCTTATTTAAAAGGTGGTTTAACACACAGTTACTGTACAGACCTTTTGGGCCGGTGAGGAAAAAATGGTAACATAAAAACTATAATTGACTGATCATACACCTGACTATAATCCAAAATCACAACATCACTGACCTTGTGCATGTATAAGAGTTAAAGGTTTGGTTTGAGGGTAAAGGGTGGCACTAGAGGTAGGTGGGTGGGTGGGTATATTATTTTCGATATTATAGTAATTTGCAAATTGACATTATCGAGTATATAAATGACTTTGCAAAAGCAGATGAAACACGCACATAAGCTCCACACATTCACTAAATGCATGCAGCAGAAGTCCTCCTCGCAGCAGCATTGAGCACTGAGCAACAGGATTCAGTGTCACATGACCAATAGTAGACTTGCAAGCTCTTTCTCAGTGACTCGACAGCCACATGGAGAAAACATGGAGACGCCAGCTTCCACATCCCAAGAAAAGCCCGGTAAACCAGAAAGGCACACTTAACAAAGCCTCACTGTATCATTCAGAAGAAAAGTGCTGTATAATATAAACACCTGAAAGGGAGCCACACTTAATCCCAATCAAGTTGACAGACTTGTGTTTCTATGAATAGGGCACTGGGCAAATTATCCTTTTTTTCCTCTTTGTGTGATTTTTGCACAACCTGAACAGGACTTGAAGTTAGTCATTTCATTTGTTTAAGATAGATTAAGTCTGTGTGCAATGTTATGCAGAACATGCATCAAGAACTTTGTTTATTGTATTTGAATATTTACTTTAATGCTTACGTTTAAAGACAAGAGTTATTGGCAGAAATTGAATACAATTTGTATTCAATTTCTGCACATGTTTTGAAAAGTGTATAATCACTTTAAATTATGTTTTTTTTTTTTTTTGTTTTTTTACAAGATTTTCTTAGAATAATATACTTTACTCAGCTCACCTGCGCAGTGTGTTGTTGTTCTGTACCCTCTTGACCTCATCCTCCAGTTGCTGGATCCTACGCAGCACATGCATGTGTTGCTGTTGTAACACACCGAGCCACAGTTCATCCCACAGTAAGGTCACTCTCCGCAGCTCTGCCACCAGCTGCTGGACCTGATCAGCACACAGTACCCATTAGACCCATTCTATTCTGTGGTGGTGAAAACAATTCTTGGACTCTGGGGGTGCACACACACTGCTTGATTGACAGCTTCCTCAGGATGATTTTCCTTTTCTTTTTTTTTTAGTTAAAACATTTTAGAGTAACAGTAAACTATAACCAGCCAATAAACAATCATTACAGATGTACTATTAAAAAAATCACTTCTTTCAATAAAATTTAACAAGTGTTCAATAGATAAATACAAATAGTAATGCACTGAGAAAATGTACTTAGAAAATAGCATATAAACCATACAGTTGCTATTAGGCCTGGGCAAAAAAATAAATAAATAATAAAAAATTACAATACTTACTGTGATAGAACATTTCCTCAATATAAAAACAAGATACACTTGATAGAACTTCGATAAAACTAAATTCATCCAGGTTTTCACAGACCTTAACTTTACATTTCACTTGAGAGAAAGAAGAAACTTTTAGCTTGACAGAAATATTGATTTGAACTGTGATATCCTGTATATCGACATTGAATGATATAAAAAGTATCACTAGTTATATGCTTAATAGGAGTTTCAAGCAGGGCTGCAACTAACAATTATTTTGAAAATCAATTAATCTGTCAGTTTCTCTATTAATCAAATACTGGATACTGCTAGCACAAAGTAGCAAAATATAATTGTCTCAATATATAGATACTGTTCTCAAAGAATTGGAATTTACAGATGTGTGGAGGGAACTATGCCCATGAATAACAGGAAAATGAATACAGTATGGAGAATTAATGTTGGTATACAAAATAATTCAGGATTTGTACGTACAGGGTAGCAAATTAAAATTGGAAAGTAGGTTGCCCTCTTCTTTGGGATGCCATGAAAGTAGTTATGCGGGGAAGACTAATATTTTGATCAGCATACCATAAGAAAGCTAGACTGGAACTATACCAGATTAAATATCTTAAAAAACTGGAACATTACATAGAAATTCAAATGATCCAAACTTTACAAATCAAGGAAGTGAAGACAAAAGTGAATGAGATACTAGTGGACAAAGTAGAAAAGAAAATTAGGTTCCTGAAACAAACTTGCTATGAATCTTGCTCCTAAGATACAAAATTATTAGCTAGACAATTAAGGAATCAGTAATTCATGAATACAATCCGTAACATCAGAGATCCCACAAGCAGTACACTAGAAATTGAAGTAGGAAAAATAGATAAGGTGTTTAAAAATTATTATACTCAGCAGACTAGGAGACAATTACAAACTTTTTAAACCCATTAGATCTTCCAACAATCAGAAGAACGGAACAAATGTATAAATTCATATATCACAGCAAAGTAACTAGAAGAAGCCATTAATAAGTTAAAATCAAATAAAGCCCCAGGAAGTGATGGCTTTCCAGCAGAATGGTCCTAAATATTTAAAAAAGAGCTGGGTCCAATGTTAATGAAAACTTAACTTAATGAAAACTTAAGTGGGAAGACCCCCCCCCTCCTGGAGAGAAGCCATAATTAATGGAGGGGAAAGACATAGAATTGTGTGAAAACTATAGGCAAATATCAATATTGAACAGCGACTATAAGATATATACTTCTATTCTAGACAAGACACTTGAGTCCTTTATGAACAGAGGTTAGAGTTAGGGGTTAGGGTTACACGCTCTGTGCTTTTGCTGCGGCAGTCACCTTCCCAGCCCCATATAGTTTCCCCCCGGCCACCCAAATTGCTTAAGCCAGAGAATAAATACGAGGAATGACTTATACAGACCTAATAATAATCAAAACTACCACTAGAAGTGGACTATTAAATATCAGGTCACTTCCCTCAAAATCTTTCTTCTGTTATCTGCAATTAAATCGTGTAGATTTAATTGCAGATAACAGAAAAATGGCTACAGGAAGGGCAATATGCAAGTTTAAATGAATCCACTCCCGCTACTCATATTAAAACACATACAGCATTCCACAAAGCATAGGCCAAGGAAGAGGGGTTGCAGCAATTTACATGAACAGTCTGCTAATTAAATCAAAACTAAAACAGAACTATAAGTCATTTTTAACTCTTATTGAGTCCCTCATCCAAACCGGAAACTAAAGTAACCCATCCCGCTAGTTACTGTCTTTCGTCCACCTGGCCCTTGCAGATAAAGTAAATACTATGGGTGATTTCAATATTCATGTATACTAGATTTTGACAGATATTGAGATATACCTACACACACACACATGGAGTTTGCATGTTCTCCCCTCATGCATATTGGGGGATTAGGCCAAGCGGACACCCTAAGTTGCCCGTAGGTGTGAATGTGAGAGTGAATGGTTGTCTGTCTCTATGTGTCCCTGTGATGGACTGGTGACCTGCCCAGGGTGTACCCCACCTCTCGCCCTATGTCAGCTGGGGTTAGGCACCAGCACCCCCTCGCAAACCTCAGGGGCTAAAGAGGTAGAAAATGAGTGAGTGAGTTCAAAAAATATTTTGACAATAAGGCCCTAGTATGGTACATTGGAAAGAAATTGACATTACATCACTCATGACACCATGTACAGAATTCCCCTCCTGGAGCCACCACCTTAACGTGGTGAAGGGGTTTGCGTATCCCAATAATCCTAGGATATCAGTTGCCGGGGGCTTTATGCCCCTGGTAGGGTTACCCACGGCAAACAGGTCCTAGCTGAGGGACCGGACAAGAGGGCTTCACCAAGACCTCCTATGATGATTAACACAAATGGACGACACTCTCCCTCGTCCGGACGTGGGTCACCGGGGCCCTCCTCTGGAGCCAGGCTTGGGGGTGGGGCACAATGGCGAGTGCACGAGGTTGAGAGGTTCTGACCTAGGGGGAGTGCTCTGAGAGTTTGGGGTACCAGACCCTTTGATAAGGGCCATTCGGTCCCTATACGACCGGTGTCAGAGCCTGGTCCGCATTGCCGACAGTAAGTCGGATACGTTTCCAGTGAGGGTTGGACTCCGCCAGGGCTGCCCTTTGTCACTGATCCTGTACATAACCTTTAAGGACAGGATTTCTATACACAGCCAGGGCATTGAAGGGGTTTGGTTTGGTGGGCTCAGGATTAGGACTGCTTTTTGCAGACATGGTCCTGTTTGCTTCATCGGGCCGTGATCTTCAGCTTTCACTGGAGCGGTTCGCAGCCAGATGTGAAGTGGCTGGGATGAGAATCAGCACCTCCAAATCTGAGACCATAGTCCTAAACCAGAAAAGGGTGGAGAGCCCTCTCTGGGTCGAGGATGAGATCCTGCCCCAAGTGGAGGAGTTTAAGTATCTTGGGACCTTGTTCAAAAGTGAGGGGAGAATGGAGTGGGAGATCGACAGGCGGGTTGGTGCGGCGTCCGCAGTAATGCGAGCTCTGCATCGGACTGTCATGGTGAAGAAGGAGCTGAGCTGAGAGGTGAAGCTCACGATTTACCCGCTGATCTATGTTCCTACCCTCACCTATGGTCATGAGCTGTGGGTAATGACCGAAAGAATGAGATTGAAATGAGTTTCCTCCGCAGGGTGTCTGGGCTCTCCCTTAGAGATAGTCTGAGAAGCTCAGTCATCCAGGAGGGGCTCAGAGTAGAGCCGCTGCTCCTCCGCATTGAGAGGAGCCAGATGAGGTGGCTTGGGCATCTGGTTAGGATGCCTCCTGGACGCCTCCCTGGTGAGGTGTTCCAGGCACGTCTCACTGGGAAGAGGCCCCGGGGACAACCCAGGACTCGCTGGAGAGACTATGTCTCTCGTCTGGCATGGGAATGCCCAGAAGAGCTAGACAAAGTGGTTGGGGAGAGGGAAGTCTGGGCTTCTCTGCTTAAAGTTGCTGTCCCTGTGACTGGACCTCGGAGAAGCGACAGAAGATGGATGGAAGGACACCAAGTACAAAATTGAAATGAGAATTAAAAAATTAAAAAATAAGTTATCATGACATAAAACCAATGATCCTAGACAAAACCAGACAAGTCCAAAAACGAGGAAAAAAAACAAGATTAAGAATCGAACCGTGACCTCAGTTTCATCAAATACCACTAGAAACAACAATGGTTAAACATAAGAGAAGCTATTGTAATTTGACTGACAAAAAGTTTAATCTGAAATTCAGTGACAAATGCCCTTCTTGTCATTGAAGCCGGTCATGGAATAGTGAGTGATCAGTATCAATCAGGAAGTGAATGTAGTAACTGTGTCATCTTTGTTTCTAAAGGTTTCAGTTTCTGCCAGTCATGATTAAAGCACTGTCCTAGAGTTTATAATGCTAAACTTATTTAACAGGTACCTTACATTGGTAAGGAAAACTTTAATGTACATTGACCTTTATATTAGAGATATGCAGATATCTGATACCAGGATTGCTTGTGCTGATAATCGATAATGAGTTACATACATTTTTCCCTGCGCCCAACTGCAGAGGTCCTTTAGTCTCTTCTGTATAGAAATTAAAAAATATATTTCGAATACTTGCGTCACAGCAGATGTAAATATACAGCTATACTTTCATTGTGCAAAATATATAAACAAACAAAATACAATTTGGAGAGGGCACAAGCATAGAGGTCAAGGAGGCAGCAGCCTTTTTAGGCCACTCTTTTAGTCAGTCATATTGGGGAATCTTGGCATGTTTGCCAATATCCAATAATACCTGCCAATACTGATCATGCTGATAATATCACACATCCCTACTTCAAATTACAAAACTGCATGCAGTATCTTACCTGAAGCACCATGGTAGGGTTGGCTAAGGACAGCTTCTCCACAATCTGGCTATAGCAGTGCTGCATCATGGCTTGGTCTTGATTAGAGCAGAATGTGCTCAGGTCTTCTGAAGCTCCCTCTTGGCCAACTCCTTCAGACTGCTCTTCCTCCTCCTCTTCCTCTCCCTGCATGCTACCCAGAAAGGTGGGCAGAGCTGATGACATCTTACTCCCTGTCAAAACATCATTATTATTAAACATGTAACCAGTATTTACATCTGTAATAGCAATGTCTTTACCACAGGTCAGGAAGTTTAAAAAAAAAAAAAGACCCTGAACAAATGCCTTTATTGGTATATTGCAATTTTCTGTTTCATGTTCAGTTTTCTTCTATCTGGATCTTTCAACAATTTGGGGTTCAGTGTCTTGCCCATGTTTCCTCAGCATGATGATGTTCTCAAATGTCTTGATGTTGATGATTAAATTAGTAAGTGATTAATGATTAATTAGTCAATTAATCATTGCAGCCCTAATGGTGTTAGGTGGCCTTTCTAGCAGGTTCACAAAGCTTGAATGTTCCTGCTAAATTTTGTGTCAAAGCAGTGTGCAAGTGTGTGATAGACTTTTATGAAAGCATTTTTAAATGTGATATTTTCACTTCCTGGAAAGGCAGACTTAGTGAATAGAAATGCAATTTAACCCTGTAGAGCACATGACTGTGAAAGCAAAAGAGAGCTCACTCTCCAGCTACTGAGGACTGAAGAGTCAAAGCCAAAGACAATGGATTAAGAAAGCCAGCAAAGGCAGATTTGAATCTTTGACTCTCAGGAGGGTTTAAGACTTACAGAGGATTTAAACAAGGAACTGCATATAGCCAGGTGAACAAAAATACCTGCACTCTGAGCCTCTCCTCCAAGAGAGAGCGAGCCCACGATGGCTGGGTAAAGGATCAGATGAGGGGAATCCTGGGCCACTCGACATAGCAGGCTGCAGATACTTTGCCTGATATAAGCCTCTGGATGGTTGAGACGGGAAAAGAGCTGTGGAATGATACCTGCGGAGGACACACATTATCAATATATTAAAGTATAAGTGTGCTCAGTCATTAATCTCAGACTCTTATTAGCTGATATTTAATAAGGGTTATATCTACTGCTGGGAGATTACATTCTGTATAATCTGTGTAACACACAGGTGCTTGTGACTGCGAGCACGTGTGTGTGTGGGAGAGCGAGAGATAGAGATTAAATATGTGGTTACAGCGTTGCCTTAGGCTCTGAAGTTGAAATAAAACATTTTCTATGTAGTGGAATGCAATTTTAAGAACATTTGAATTTATGTATTAGTTTATGTATTAAGATATGAGATACTTTAGTTTAGTAGCAATGTCAGAAGTGATCAGCTCCAGTAATCCAGGCACTCTGAGCTCACAATGCCCAGCACAGAGCAGTTTTACCTGGGCCTGTACTATTGAAATTAGCTGCTGGTTCTGGCTCAGGAACTATTTAAATGATTATTCAATCATTTAAATAGGTAATCTTTTATTATTTTAAGATTATACAATCTTAAAATATTTCTCCCAGGATTGTTTTAAGCTCTTCAAAACCTTCTGGCTTGTGGTCTGTCACACTCAGCAGCAACACAACTTCAACTGCATCCTGCATCGATAACACTGGGCTACCTGTGGACACGCTTGAATATTAATTACACTGCCGATGGATTAAAAAATATCGGCCAACAGATATGTCAGAGAAATTTGTTCACGATGGGTTTTGACTATTTTTAATGTCATCTCTGTAACAACTAATATTACTTCAAATAGACTAACAAGTTCCCAACTCACAAAAGTGTCGCTTGACAGGTTTCAAACTTGGAAGGTGACTGACTAAGGGCATCAGTGCGTATAGTGCCAACTTTGATAATGCTAGGATAAAACAAATGCAAGGTAAAGTCTGTCTGTCTGTCAGTGGCCATTCATCATCCATGAGCAAATGCCTGATCTAGACAGACATTATTGTAAATAATAAGGCATACCTCTCCAGGGCGCAGTAGGGGTCGAGGCCAAGCCCAGTTCAAGTCCTTCCCTAAGTTCACCAGCATGTTTCACCAGCAGACGCAGGAGACGCAGAGTTGCCATGACAATTACATCATCATTGCTCTGTTTGCTGTTGTGACAGGACAGCAAGAGTTTTGGGTCATCCTCATCTAGAGAGACCTAAAAAAATATGACAGACACCCAGATGAAGGACTGAATGCAAAAACTAGCTGTGGTCTACAACACTGCTTCCCACAATGAATCCCACCTGCCCCGCATTCAGCTTGAGGAAGGTGAAATATGCTTGGCAGGAGACCTGGTAGAGTCCAAAGATACGGTCCACCACCTGTCTCCAAACTTGAATCAGACCATCTGTGACAGGCTGACCCACATCCACAAGCCAGGGACATGAAGCAACGAGCTGTCGCGCAATTACGTCCACCATGTCGTCCTCATCGTCGTCCTGCTGCAGAGCCATGTCTTCATCCTGAGACAGACCACAATAGATTCAGGACACTCTGCACTGCAATTATGTATAATATGTGTAAATAAAATTAGCACAACCACAATCTGGAATACCCAGGACAACTTTTATGGAAAGTCAAGTAACACATTCAGTAAGATCACTAAGATGTTCCAATCAACGTTTGACAGTCTGGTTTAAAATAGCAATAATTTACCATCAGCTTATTAGCTCTAGATGACTCTCTGTGTTTCCTAGTATAGAGCTCCAGATGTCACATGACTGATTTTCTATGAACTGCATGTTGGCAACCTGTCAGAGTTCACTGCGCACTTTAAATTCACAGAGATTGACCAATATGTCACAAAACTTGACACACTGAATATAATCTGATCCTTAAAATGCACCCGGGGTGTTTTTAACAAGTGTGGAAACAGCCAGAGAGGACATTATTCCAGACCCGCAGTATCCTGACATCTTCAACTTCCTGATTAACTTCCCTTCACCTTACTCCAGAGAGACAATGAAAGTTTACAAGAGCCGGGAGGGAATCAAATGGAAGCAACCTGGCTTTGTGACAAACATTCAGCTCTGGAGTCTACCAGATAAAGAAAGCGTTGTTGGACACTGGGAAGTGTCACCTTAGCATAATGTTAGCATTACCAACAGACAGTGTAACGTAAATAATTGCAGCGTTAACGTTGCTGTGCAGATTAGCTCTTGGTAAATTTAGTCTGAGTCCATGATTTACCAAGTTTTATTCATAAAACATGTTGCTTGTGGTTCCTATGTCTGTCGTCTTCTGCTCGCTGTGAGCTTCTGAACTTTCAGAACATGATATAACTAAAAACAACCAGTTTAATATACAAGGTACATTATACCCTTGCACCTCCCCCATTAAAGGAAGGAAGTACAAAAACAAGCCCCACTATAGGTGACGTAGTTATACCACACACATAATGTCATGTCCGCCTTGGGGGGGAAACCTGTGGAACATGGATGTACTGTATGGGGTGTGTGTGTGTGTGGAAACTAGCCTTCTGGTGAGTTTGCATTCTTGAAATGTGCATTAACATCCACTGTCCCTTCCAAAGTAAACTATATTAGCATGTTTCATAGCAACTATTCATTTCCACTGTCTCTCTGGATTTGTGGGGATCCAGTAAAAGGCTTGCCCATTAGCCTGTCTCTGATTGTTTAAGCATCCTGGGGCACAACATGTATCCACCGTCTTCATTTATATGATGAAAACTAAGAGAGCAAAGAGACGAGTTGTCTCACATATTGCAGAATTTTTCTGTTGTATAGTATATACAGTTATGACAGGTGAACAGCAGAGTTACCTGCCAGGGGTCATTACCTTGGTTGTGTGAGGTCAGCTACCAGAGCTCTATGCAGTGCTTAGTTCTCATGTCACCTGACATTCCCATAGTACACAAAGGAAGTGGTTTATTTAATTTAAAGACAGTTGGATGCAACAGCAAAGTTGCGCTAGAAAAGTGAGATGGCTGCAAACAGGTTGGAGTATGATCGAAAACACAAAGCAGCATCCCAGTTTAAAAGTGAATTCTACAATTCAAAAAACCTGGTTGTTCAACAGTTTGTATGGTATAAACTCTTCTTGTACCTGTGCAGCCCTGCACGGCTGCTGTATACACGCAAACAATCCCTGAGTCCGGTCCGATTGTATTGTTTGACATTATGTTACAAAAAAAAAAGCAAATAGAGGCATCAAAATCAAATTTTTTACCTGCTGACGATGTAACTTTGATGTTAGAAAAAAATTGTAAAACAGACATATTCGGAGATAAAGAGATTACAGAAGTTCAGATGAACAAAAACTCGGTAAAACCATCTACCTGTATGCCTGTAGGTCGACACATGGCTTGTCCAAGAATGCTTAAGATGGTCTCCTTGTCTTCTTCACTGGTGGTTTCAGGTAACAACTCCTCTACCTCCTTTTTCTCCCCAGGAAGCAGAGGCAATCCTTCCCCTTGACTATGGGGAAAAAACAACATCAAAACAAATACAGTGCATTGTTCATAGAACTGATTACCATGAAAATAGCAAACAATATAACACCATCACTTCCTACATCAAAAATTAGTGGGGAATTACACTTTTCTAAAAACTTCACAATATATGGATAACATAAACATTAAGTGAAATATCAAAATGAAAATGTATGCTACTGGTTCCACTAACCTAGCATTATCCACCACCTTCCTGCCCCAGCGGTAAGCCCAGCTGGCCAGGGCTGCCCAGGATTTGGCCACCTCTGGAGCCAAGCTGGTGGAGAGCTGGTACAATTGGCCCAACACAAAGTCTGGCTCCCCAACACCCACACTCACTACACAGAAAGATTAAAATAGAGCTACAATCAAACTGACAGCTCTTTTCTTAATGAAGGCAGATAGCCAATATTTGCTTTTCATAAAAAAAAAAAACAGGTTTAAAAAGATCAGAGAGAAGTGAAAGAGTATCCAGATGGAAAGTTGTAGTTCAGTTTTTTAAGTGTGGATGTATGAAACAGTGACAGTCAGCGAAGTCTGTGTTGTTCTGTAAACTGCCTTTCTTGCACACCAAAGTCCATAGAGAAAATCAGCAATTTTACATGACAGCACACAGGAGTTATTGATCCTCTGCAACCTTCTGAGTTCACATGTGTTACTAGTGACTTAGGTTTAAAAACACTTTATTCAGATTAACCTAAGTGACACCGAACTTCCTAAACCCTGTGGCTGCAAGATAAAAATGTGAATTTTCACTTTGGACTTTGGTGCTGGAGAGTTTGCAGTTTACAAAGTGAAACAAAGCATAAGAGAAAGAACAAAGCCTCTCTGCTACAGTGTCTATATCCAGTTAGGGAAAGAAAAGACTACACACATTTAACTTGTTAAAAAAAACAGAGAGTAAAACAGATATACTGTCACTGTCCAAAAATAAAATACTAAATTAGTTTCAGGTCATATTGTCCCCTCTGCATCAATTCAAAGATGTGCTTATTTAAATGTGTCCTAATATGTGTTAATACATTTTTGAAGCATTCTGTATACATATTTCCTCCATCCCGAATATGAATACATATGAATTTGTCTTAATTTGCTTAAATACAGTATGTTCATACATTAGTGCATATGTGTTGTATGATTCCAAATGTACCTGATTTGAATCTTACCTGAGGTCTCAGAGATAATGTGGGGGATACCGTGGTCCTCCAAGGGAAGCTCCAGCAAAGCTGCGATATTTCGGCTCAGAGTTGACATACAGCTAACAGAACTGGATGTGTTCACTGTTCCCGACTTCTTTATCACCTAGACAGATACATAAATAGCCTTTAAAAAAAAATTCTTAAATTCTTTTACCGATAATACCACCACCCATACTTGGCCATTTACAGGTTTATCCATTCAATGTCAGGGTTTTCTTTTAAAATGTATTTATAAATAAATAATAAATTTATAAAACTTTGAGAATTAGAAGTACAGATGAAGATTGCAAACCTGTTTAAGCTGAGATGTCATGTCCTTCCAGTCAGCCAACAGCCATTTGCAGAGTGTCAGCAGTGAGCGGCAGGCAGCCCCTTCATTCTTCTCCACACGACAGTAGGACAGAGCAGCTCCACTCAGCATCTCCATTGCTTCCATGGACTGGCCTGTGGAGGCAGAGTCTGTTTTGAGAAAACTGACACTTTCTGTTTTTACTCATGCTACACACTTTAATGCAGATGGCTCACTACCTACAAACAGGGACATATGCTTTCATTGTCAATATTCTAACCAGTGAGGGGTGTACAAATAAAGTAGTTCCATTTTATGGGAATTACATCTGGTTTGGATACAAATAGACATGTATTATTTATTTAGAATTTTACAGTACCTTAACAATAATAATTTTCCAGATAAGTCAACAGAAATGTACTTCTCTGTGTCAGCTGAGGATAAAGTGATAAAGGTATACTGTCCCTTCAATGTGTTGGATCATGTTATGTGTCTTTGTTGACATGTGGTGATGCATGTGCCGCTTGAAAAATGTTTTTGATACTGTTGTACATTACTATGGTCTGTGCGTGCTCACTCTTGAGGCCTTAGGCCTGGGCAACATATCAAGTTTTTAAGAACTAGATATATATTGATACCATATACAGTTTATGCTGCTTAAAAATCATACTCTTAAAGCCTACCCCACCTTTTCCCTGCTTTCTCCCCAAGTCCGAGCAGTGAGTACAACTTGCCCCTGCCTTGTTCACGACTCAAGTCCTGAAGAGTGAGCTAAACTGGGCGCTGCATCCCAGACTGTGAAGCATCTTTAACCTTCTGCCCCAAAACAAACCATAGTGTAACAGTCATTCACCCATGCTATGCATAAGTGCGTTATTTTTTATATTTATTATACAGCTGTGTATATTTTGTTGAGCAGAAAAATAACATACTTTTATTATTTTTATTAAAAAAAATCATTACATATGGCTTTGACTTAGAAGGGCCCTTTTGTTACTACTTAACTGTAAAATATATAGAGATAAAATGATCCTATGTTGCCAGTCAAAAATTAACAAGATATGACTTTTGTTTCTGTAGTGTTTTAAACATCTACACCATCCCAGGTTCTATATTAATCTTGCATGACTAAAATTTTTTGGTCTGGCCAACACTGCTCTGGGCAGATGTGATGAGAATTCCTAACTAGGGCTGCAACAATCAATTGATCATTATTTGATTACTAAATTAATTGGCAACAATTTTGATCAATTGGTTTGGGTGGTTTTTTTTAAAAATTTTAACAATTAAAAAGCTCTCTGACTATTTTAGTTTATTAAATGTGAATATTTTCCAGTTTCTTTGCTCCATACATCAAATAAATCATTAAAACTGAATAAATTTCGAGGTTTGGGAATCACATAAACATTTTCTGAAATTTTATGTACCAAACAATCACTTACTGTAAATCAAAAATATAATGGGCAAATTAGTCAAGTATGAAAAATGTTATTTGCAGTGAGAAAAACAAAAAGAACCACTCTTTTAAAGTGAAAGTCAAGTTAGCATTTGAATGTGTTGTGCTCCTCACCTGCAGTTTTGAGGACTTTGGCTTTTTCTATCTGCAGCTCTGCACCCCATTTCTCTGCCAGAGTGCCCTCCAGAGACAGCCGCCTGAATGCCTGGCTGAGATCATCCTGCTGATTCTCCTGCTGATTCTCCTGCTGATTCTCCTGCTGATTCCCATCAGTGCACTGACTGAGCAGACGGGATGCCAGGGCAATGTTGCCTTTCTTCCGGGCAAATTTGACAGCTGTCAGACAAAGCTCTACTAGATGACCATCCATGGAGGAACAGTAGCCTGAAGAATAGAGAAATGAAAACATCTCAGCATACATAGTATAAGTATGAATGTCTTGAGCAGAGGGTGATGACACCCTTTCTCTGTGCATTGTTATCAAGCCATTTTTGTAGCCGCATTTGCTTTTGAGTAATGTTTGTGCCGCAGTGTTTACAAGAATTAGAATTTGTAATTTTAGACAAATTTGTGATAGTGAAATTGACTTAACCCATCGTTATTACACACCAGTGGTAAACATACATAAGCCGGGCGCAGGAGATGCCTTGCCCAGGAGCAAAAAGGAGCAAACTGCCCAGAGGAGCACTTTGAACACTCCTTCCCTCTTAATTCAGATCATGATTTTTTTCTATTTATTTGCACCATTTAAAGAATGGTGGTAATAAATATATGGAAATAAACAGTAGCTGTCAGTTCTTATCCATGCATTACAATATAAATGATGCTGTCAGTTGGTAACACTCCATTATTTAAATCTAACCAGCGGTGAATAGTGTGAGCTGAAGGTTCTAGGATCACACAAAATGTATTGCATCATTGATACATGGATATAACATAAGTTTTGCATTATTTCTAGACAAGAATGAGAACAAAAAACAGTGTAGCAACATATCTACGAATAATAATTAAACAGTAGTATGTGTACGACTGATGAAACAAATAGGACAGAAGTGCCTTTAACAGTTAAAGCAGCAGTGTTTGTATCCTGGAACCCTAACTTTTTGACTTAACTTGCACCCTGTGACTTTAGAAAGTTTTGACTACAAAAGGGACGCAGCCTGCACTACTTGATCCACATAAAATACTGCTAACAAGCATATTTCAGTCAGAGGTTATGTACCTTTGAATTGATGGAGCAGTTGTCTCTGGAACATGGTGTATCTGAGGGCCTGGAGGAAAGGCTGCACATCCTGCTGCTTGCAAGAGTTCAGAACTTCACTGCTGAGAGGAATCACACAGTCCTGCAAAAATACACACACATATACAACCCCAATTTCAAAAAGTTGGTACGCTGTGTGAAATGTAAATAACAGAATGCAATGATTCGCAAATCTCATGAACCCATATTTTACTAACCATAAAAACTTAAAAAATTTCAAATGTTCAAATTGAGACATTTTACTATTTCATAAAAAAATATTAGCTCATTTTGAATATGATGGCAGCAACACATCTCCAAAAAGTTGGAACAGGGTGATGTCTACCATTGAGTAGCATCTTTTCTACTTTTAACAACTGTCTGTAAACACTTTGGAATTGAGGAGACCAGTTGCTGGAGTTTTAGGAAAGGAATGTTGTTCCATTCTTGTCTGATGCAGGATTCTAGCTGCTCAACAGACCTTTGTTGCCTGATTTTTGTTTCATGATGCGTTACAGCTGACCCTTTATGGTCTGTTATGTACGTACAATCTTGTGATTGTGGTATATCATTTGAGACAGCAGTGAGTACTCCTGTCACTGGCTCTATCTTTGTTCTCACCAGGCACTGGTGCTCTGCATGTGGTGACAGAAGACCAGGTATTGGCAGGTGTTTGGGGGGGCAAAAGATATAAAGACATCCTGCCAGAAGAAGAGTCGAGGAGTGGAATTGTGGAGGCAACAGCGTGATTGTAGACCGTGGTCAAAACATAAAACATGAGTTCAGTCTGGCAGAGAGCTATGTGCTCATTGTAAATAATGTAAATAATGTTCTAACGCTAATTTGTGTAGGCGTGAATCGCTACTTTTGATCTGGCAAGGGAGGTGGGTTTAGAGTGTATTTTTGTTTTCTGATTTGTTTGGTACAGTTTAGTTAGTCGGTGGTTGTTGGAAAAATGGGATTTTTGTTTGTTATTTTGGCCTGGATTCACTCTGAGTGTTTTTTTGGAAATATACCATCACTTTACACTGTAAAGTACAATAATTATTCACTGTTGTCACACAATTTTCCCTCTCCATTCTCGTTTTATATTGCGCTCTGCCATCCCCTAGGCCAGGCATAACATGATGCATCAAATGTTCTCTATTGATGAAAGGTCTGGATTCTGTGAAATAGGAGGGTTCTTATTCATAATTTGAATGTTTTATTGTTGACCGCCTTTATTGAAGCAGACATTGTGGAGTACATACTTCTTGTCCAGTGAGTGAGTTCTCCAGAGTGGCAGTGCAGTGGAGTTGCAGGGTGGGTAAGGTGGGCAGGCTGTCGGACAGTGTGAGCGTGGACAGACGAAGAGGACCCAAGCAGATTCGTCCAGTCTGTTTCAGACAGCGAACCAATGTGCTAGAACATAACACACAAAAACTTTGTTTCTGTATTCAAGTACTCATTCCATAGAATCTCTTTAAAGTACTTTGAAATAATTAAAGAGAGTGACTGGCATTAACAATCAATATCCGTGAGTGTCATGTCATGAATAAATGCAACTCATTGAATGGTTAATGAAATATTTTGGTTGCCACATATTTTCCCAAAATAGTCTATTTTAGAAAAACGCATAGTACAATCAACGTTATATACATTGACATCAATGAAAATCAAATGTCTGATGTTTTTTGGTGTGTCCCCGTGTCCTTCCTGTATCTAAATATCAAAGTATCACAATAAATACTTCAGCCTCTTCTGAGAAAGAAGCGCTTCTCTGTTTACCTGTGCTCAAGCAAGCAGTTTTGAAAAGTTGAGTTTAGTTAGCAACTAGCACATTTGACATACATTGAACCCTCCCCCAACAGCTACTCCTGGTCGTGGGTGTGAACATTCAACCTGAAGAAGAAGGCTGAATCACTTCCACCATTACAACTATTGTATCTGTTGAGAGCAACGTGTCTCAGAAGAAAGGTTCAGTTCATTGTTGCTCTGTTGCTGGTTGTCAAAAACAACACCAGACGCTTCATAGACTCCCTTCTTATGAGGAGCAAAGAGCAGAGTGGATATCTTTCATTTTTGATAGTAATATCCCTGCTAAGCTTCCTGAAATGCTGTTTGTTTGTAGCAGTCACTTTGAAGTGAATAGTTATACAAACTTTGGGCAATACGAAGCGGGACTCGGCTCAAAACTTCATCTCAAGTAGCTCCAACAACACGTAATGGATTTCCTGAAGACAATGTAAGTATTTCCAAATGAAGTAATAATGTCTTTGTGAGCTTGACTGCTTCTTGTCTTCAATAGTAATAGCTAACGACGTCTAATTGCAGACGCATTTGAAACGCAGTGTGTGTATTCGCCTTTGCTGTTTGTCTAAGCAGAGGTAGAAAATGCACGCAGGCACTCAAACTGACGCTCCTGTGGTTTGGGGGGCGAAGCACTGCGGAGCAGTCAGTCCACTCATACCTAGCCAATCACAAGCAAGTAGGAATGCGCCAATCACAAGAGACTGTTCTGGGGGCAGGCGTTAGCTCAAAAACAGAGTGCCTGTTCAGATACTGTCAGAGATGAGCAATAAACTGGCTTAATCTGAAGAGTTTATGAGGTTTTTGACCATAAATATTATTTAATTTAGCTAAGTAGACATCAGTAATCAACATTTTTGGTTCAAAAAGACCCTTTATATTAACCCTTTATATTAAGTGAGAGGAGTGGAACAGGGAGAATCCAATGGCTGAAATCCTGCAAACCATCATCAGAAAAAGTACTTTTAAGCCTATATTAGGGTTGGGCCACATGGCTTAAACATAAAATCTCCGTTTTAAAAGCTCTTTAACTAACCTCTCCCGTGTGCAGCTGTGCATGTGAGGGAGCTGTGCATATCTGGTTTCTTTGCTCCAGATAGCAAAGAAATCATTTAAACTGAATACATTTGGTTTGTGGACAAAACAAGACATTTGAGATCATTGTTGTGTTTCTGTAAACAATAATCAGCAAATGATTAATCGATTAATTGAAAAATAATTGACAGATGTGATAAAAAACGAATTATTAGTTGCAGCCCTAATTACAATATTTGGATGTCTTGATATTTTCTTTTACCCCAATCCTGCTTTGCTGTTGTTCAAAGCAGAACGTGGTCGGCAAGTTTGTAGTGATGTGCACCATGACATAATGACGTAACTCTGTGATATAGCCCACTGAAAAACAAAATGGTTGTTAAAAAGGTTCCTGAATTGAACCAGAAAAGAGGTTTCTTTGTTTCCTGTATGTTTGAGCTATACTCACTCTGGATTAGCTGAGGTCTTCTGGTCCTGTTGATTGGCTTTATTCATGGCACTAACAGCAGTTCGAAGGAGCTGCACCTCAATTGCTCTGTGTAGCTCAGTAGGATCAGGACTCATTGAGGGCAAGAGCCGCTTCAAATCTGACACATAAATGCAAAAAAAAACGAATTAACTACAGTCCAGCTCTTTCAAACTTAGATTATTAGTTTTAATTTTTGGAGAAAGCTAAGCCATTAAATTAAATAGTATTAAAATATGATGAACATTTTTATCAAAATAAAAATTCAATTTTTTTAAACAAAGTTTAAACCAGTTATGGACTTACTGAAAGAAAGAAAGAAAGAAAGAAAGAAAGAAAGAAAGAAAGAGCACTGCTACTTGATAAGTGAAAAAAAATCTCAATCAATTAAGACGCTCTTGGTTGATGATTACAGAGAAATTAAAAAAAAAACAAAAAAACAAGGCACTCTTCTTGTGGATACGTTAAACAGGTTTTATCAATAGAGGTAGTGTATTGCAAAATTTAAAAAAATATGCACCAATTTGTAAACCTAGGCCTTCATCAGGGTGACAAGTAAGGAGCAACCAGAACACACATAGGTCAAAGATGGAAAACAAAATCGTATAACAACAAAAAACCTGTTTGTATGTGATCATTAACATTTGGATTGGAATTATGTGATTAAAAGTTGGTCTTATAGAGAGTATTAATAAGCATGTCTTGAATATACCTGGAGTAAACAATATTTAGATTTTGTCAAAGTGGTCCTACCAGCAACATAAATAAAGGATATTTAATCACTCAGACTAACAGAAATGGCCAGTGAGGCAGTTACTCAAGATGCATGTCTTGCTTGCTGTATAAAGCAAAAGAAGATTCACCATAAAATCCCGATTGATCTATGACCGATTTATTAAACTGGTTGGCAGCTCTGCCTGTTAGCGCTTTTCCAGAGTCAGCGATGGCATCGCATTACAGTCCAGGTGTGCTCTGATGCGCACACACACATACACCCATTCGTTCAAGTAGGACTGTCACATTAGGAGCCGCTCAAAACACACACTGACTTGCCTTTACAATCTGTATAGCACCTGTTAGTGTGTGCCGTAAGGTAACATTTCCCCACACATTATGTGCACAACATAAAAATTAATATTTATGGGCCTTTATCCAAGTTTTGTTGTTCAAGATTTTTTTGAACAACAAAAACATTTTTAATGTTAAAACAAGAATATTTATGGATTAAAAATAATGACTATAAATGGTCAAATTCTGCTATAACACAAATAATTATTGTAATTATACAAATCTATGAATGATGATTATCAGTTCAACTGCCGTTAATCACCACAGATACCTTTTCACGATATGACAATATACAAAATCCAAGACATTATTTCGTCTCATGTGACAATATACTGCAGATATACAGTATCACTATGTCCAGCCCTAATGGGAGGTGACTACACCTTTTGCAGACTCATACTCAAATGAGACTGAGATGCAGTCTGGCATTAACCATGCTAGACACTAATCAATGCTTTTTAATGTTTCCACTTATCCTTGGTTTTCAAATCAGCAAGGATTTCATTACAGAGTGTGATGTGTTACCCAGCTTGTCCTTGCTGCTCAGTGAACTGTAGTCCTCCCCTGGCAGCAGCTCTAACTGAGCCCCACACTCAGCCAAATCTCCCTCCTCGAAGCGGCTCAGAGCCTGGATGTAGTTGAAATCTGTCCTCAGGTTGATGTTGACTGGGCTGGTGGAGTTGTGTTTGAGGGAATGGATGGTGGCCTGCCACTCCTTAACCGATGCCCAATCACAGAGTGCCACATAGCACTGACATACTTTGTTGGCCAGGAAGTTGATCACCTCAGGAGAAGACTCACTGGACTTCAGCAGCACAGTCTTCCTGCTGTCACCTTTTCAGAGAGTCCAGCCAAAAACCAGTTATATCACAAATGAGACATAATGACTTAAATGGGTTAGTTAAATTTTTTCAAGTGTGGTGCATGAGACAGTGACTGCACTAGCACGTAGCACCAGAAGCCAAGCAGACACACTATTTGAGAAAACATGGACGCCAATGGGAACAAAGGAAAAAAAAAAAAATTTCAGCTACTTAAAAATTGCTACCTTCATTAAGTCTTAGGTCTACATTCACCACTTTATCTCTCAGTTACGGTGCTTTTCCACTACACAGTTCCGGCATGACTCTACTCAGTTTGGCGTCCACGATGTGGGCAGGGTCAGTTGCACGAAACTGCCGTGACATCATTTTTACAGGACACACACAAACTAGTGATGAGCAAAGCAGTTCTTTTCAGTGAACTGAATCATAAGAATCAGTTCATTAAAGGTTAAATACCTCCGTCAAGACCAAAGTGCACTGGGTTGTGGTGCGGCTTACGATCACCAGCTTTTGGCAGTGGTGTCGCTAAATACACAGGACTCATTTGTTATATATTTAGATTTTAGAAATTTCCTTGAATTTTGGAGATTAACTCATGTTTTTGGGATTTTTACATTTTTATAACTAATCTTTTTGTATTATTATTATTAAACCTTTATTTAACCAGGATAAAAACTCATTGAGATTAAGAATGTCCTACAAGAGTGTCCTGGCCAAGAAAAGCAGCAGCACAATTTAAAAATAGACAACATTAACAACAACAATATAACAGCACCACAATCATCACACATGGAAGAAATCAAAAGACACTTAATAAATATCTACATTTAGGCATTGTTCGGTTTGATCCCTGTGTTGAACGTCACGTAGTATTGGCTCAGCTCGCTTGGAAACTCGCCAGAGCAGGTAATAAAAATTACCGGGTACCAGGAGTAGAGTAGTGCTGTGCTGGAACTGTGTAGTGGAAAAGTGCCATTAGACAGCCTTTTTTGAAACTAATGTTTGTGTTAATCTACCGTAAGTCCTTAGAGAAAATCAGTGACTTAAGGTCAAAAGTACATGGAAGCCGCTGAACCTATTGCTGCCTTGTTTCGTAAGTTTGTGTCACTGAGGTAGATCCAAACAAAGGATTTCAAACACCAAAGTCACGAAATAACATATTTGAACTTACTAATGGTGGGATCAGTGTATCAACAACTCCTGTATGTCATGACATAAAATTGAGAAGTGAGGGATATATTAAATTTCAGATTACTGTTGGAAAAGTCTAATGGTAAGATAAAGTGGCAAGCATATTCTTCAAATATCTTACACTTGAGTTGACATAGGTATAATAAACCTTTTAATGAGCCTTTTAATAAATAACTAGAATGCAGGTTTTAAGTACAAAGGCTGCACACAGTGATTAAAATGTATGTATGATACTGTTGGATCAGTTCCTCATATAACCACACTTCAAAAAGCCTGATATATTGCAAATGTGAACATGATAAGAAGTGAAGCAATTCTTTTTTTAGTTGGAGTGAATTAAATGTGGGTGGTTACCGTTGTTGTGCTTGGGGCTACTTGTGCTGCTGGAGAGTTTGAGCAGGCAGCTATCAGAGTTTTTTATGCTGCAGGTAATCCCTGTAGCTGCAGACAGCTGATCTTGATATTCCAGAGCAGCCTTCTCAAACCTGCACACACACACACACACACACACACACACACATACCACTTAGTGGAGGAAAACCAAATAAATGCAACACAAACTTGGGGAGATGGAAGGTTAAGTCATCTATTCGGTTGAAATAAAAATAGTGTTGCTTACCGTCCCTCAGCCTGCAGAGCTACCGATGACAGCCAACCCAGACCTCTGCCTGTGGTTGAGAGGCTCCAGGCTGTGAGGCCTTGGATGGCCTCAGGACAATGCAGCTCACACAGAGCCTCCACCAGCAACATCAGAGGAATCTCCACCTCTGGACCCTGACAAGCACACAAAAACATGCTCATTAACTATTTAGATGCGATATCATCATTTTAACATTAAGATATACATGAGGGACACTCAAATCAGTGTCCTCTGCCTTCAACATTACAGCTCATGAACATGCACAAGGGTGGAATGATTGGTGTAAAATATTTTGTTCATCCCCAATTTTAAAAACTTGGGCCGTAGTGTAAAATGTATATAAAATCAGAATGCAATGGAATTGCAAACCTCATAAATCCATATTTTACCCCCAGTAGAACATAAACAACATATCAGATGGTGAAACAAATATTTTACCATTTCATAAAAAAATATTAGCTCATTTTGAATTTGATGGCAGAAACATGGTTGGGATGTTCACTATCTTTAACATCAGGCCAGTTCAGCATCCGGACTCTTCTCCTGTGAAGCCATGCTGTTGTGATGGATGCAGTATGTGGTTTAGCATCGTCCTGCTGAAATATGCAAGGCCTTCCCTGAAGGAGACGTTGTCTAGATGGAGCATATGTTGCTCTAAAACCTCTATGTACTTTAGCAATGATGGTGCCATACAGTCAGAGATGCAGGGTTTTGAACTGTCCACTGATAACAGTTTTCCTTTTTTGCCTCAGGCTTTGGCCCAGCGAAGATGGCGGCGTTTCTGGATTTTTCCCAGTAGAGACGGAAACAATGACTTAGCCAGTATGGAGCCAGTACATGACAAACAGAATCAGTGCAAGAGACACATTGACCAATGTGGATGCGTATCACTTCCAATGCCGTGACATGTGATAGATTACACATTCAGTGGAATCCCGGGGTAAACCCATGAGCTGCAAATCCTGCTGTTGATATCCGCAACATGTAGGAAACATGAAATTTGCAGATAATGCTGGCACTTGTTAATACTGTACTGTAATGACAATGATGGTACTGTCTGTATATTTGTCTCTTATGTTTATGTTGCTTCTTTAAAAGTGCACAATAAAAGTGACACTGAATTTAAAAACAGCACACTAATTTCTGCATTTATTATCAAAGTATTAATCAGTAGTATACTTGAAAATAAGAGGAAATTAGAAAATTTATTTTGCAAGTCAATTTACAGTGTGCGCCTCCAAATTTTCTGCTTGCACTCAAAATATTCAGTTAGGGGCCACTGTGCTCCTAGTAAAAAAAGGTAGTCTGTTCTGGCTGTTCCAGAAAATCAGTCTGTGTGCCAGTGTGTGCAGCTCGGGGGACCATCATTCCCCGTATCCCCTTCTTCTGAAACCAGGAAATACCTCAAAATAAAGCCACTGTAGCTTTTCTCGTGAGGGACAACTTTTATTGCATTTTATCACTCAAGCTGTAAATTTCTTCAGGTAGTTTTAAATTGGAGCCTGTAGCCTTTTTCTATTGTTATCAGCAATCAGTCTGACTGAGTGCAGGCAGTCCAGCTGTCTCTATGCAGGGAAAGTGGGCTGACCAGCCACTCTGTCATAACGTCTGTGTTGGCACACTGGCATCAACAGTGCCCTGCACAGGGACACACGGCCACCTGTACTGTCACAGCTGCGGGATGGAGAGACCACGCAGGCTGCGTTATGACGGGGAAGAATATGTTTTCAACATCTCTTTATTGTATTGTATTTTGTCTGCGCCTTCTGCATTTTGCCTCGATGCACGTATCAGGACTCTATCACAGAATGTGAAAAGGTGCTTATGATACAACACTGATCAAATGGAGCACGCTGATCTAGGGAGGTGAGGCTATCAGTCTGGCCGCTTCTTCCATCTCAGTTGCGGTGGTGGGAGGAGGTGGTGGCGCCTCAGCGGGTTTAGCCTCTCAACTTCTCAAGCACGGGGCCTTGTTCATCAGTAGGTCAGTAGCTGCTTGAGCTTTAGGCAACTTGGGGATCTTGAAAGCTGGGGCAGGGAGAGAAGGAACCTGTACATAGGACTTGCATGGAGCAGCAGGCTGGGACTTATGTGGCAGTTTCAATCCATTATCATCTCTTTTTCTCCTCACATCTTATCTTCATGGAGGCGACAGTCGCAGTGAAGAGACCCTGAGGGATGATTAGGGTGACAGGTGACTAGGATGAACCCATCCCCTCACAATCCAACAGTGAGCCTGTTTTTTGCTGTATGGCCTGTCTTTCCATGTCACTGGTATCTCAACGAGGTGGGCTAGCTGTCGGAGAAAGTAGCTTCCAAGGGAAGGCAGTGCAGTGGATACACTCTTCGGTGGAAGCTACTGCAGCCTGAGCATGTTGCAGATACAGACACGCAACACAGACAGGGCGAGCGCCCCAGCTTGACATCTTCTTGCCACAGGGGCAGAGCTTTGGGCCCTTCCAGACTTCGATGTTACGTATTTAGAAGACATATATTGATAATTTACAGCTTGATATAACGATGTATTTACCTGGGTGCTACTGTATTTTATCTCTGTGAGCAGGTCAAAACCATGGCGAACAGTTACAGCAGGCTGTCCAGAAAGGAGGCCAACCCGCATCAGTGCAAGGCGGATCCTGGTCATCCAGTCTTGGCATGTCTGCCGATTAGTGTAGAAGAATGTCCTGATGCCCTGTAACAAAGAAAAGCAGGGGTTTATATTACTATTTATGCTAAGGCAAGTGAATGTCACAAGAAGGATTGTGTTTGCCATCAAGAATTTATTAGCTTGTAGTTGCAGACCTTTGGGGGGGCAGTAAGAGCGTTGGCGCAGCCCTCATAGGCATTGTACATAAGCTTCTCCAGGTTCTCCAGGTACTGAAGCAGCAGAGCAAGGCGGAGCTGGTTAGAGTGGTGACCATCACTGTCACTTCCAACACCGGCCCACACTCCAACTTCCTGCTCTGGATTAAGACTGTGGGCAGCCAGGCTACGTATTATACCTGTCAGAAAAACACAGGAGGAAAATGAGAGGAGGCCGGGGTTGTTTGATGGATTAATACTCATAATTTTAAACATCTTGTGGTAACGGGCATATATTACCCGTTACCACAAGATGTGACATGCACATTTGTGCACTCCACAGAGTTCTTTCTCCCCTTGCTCACGGACCTGGGCATACAGTTCGGGGAATTTCCATTTCTCGGCTAGGCACCACATACCTCTGATCAAGAGATTTACAGTGGGCTGCAAAAGTCTTCATAACCCTTGACATTTTCCCCATTTTGTCATGCTACAACAACAAACATAAATGTATTTTATTGGGATTTTACATGATGGACCAACACAAAGTGGTACATAATTGTGAAGTGGAAGGAAATTGATACATGATTTTCAAATTCTTTTACAAATAAAAAAACTTAGTTGAGTGGTTCTTGCAATAATATGTATTAGAACAGTAGTTAGTAGTAGTAACAGTAGTAGAACAGATATTATTATTATTATCAGTAACAATAATACTCCAGTCATTATTACTATGCTCTGATTAAAAGTTCATCAGTATAATTTCTTATCAATAATCTCTGCTGCTGCTTGTATAAATGACACTGTAGTTCTATAAACATGACATAACTGATTCTAAACTTGATACAACTCTTGCTCCTGGTCTCTCTCTTCTGTCTCTCCCTCACCTCCCTCTTTTTCTTTCTCTCCCCCCTTTCTGTCCCCCACCTCTCCTCTGTCCCCCAGTTTCCTCTCACCCCAACCGGTCGAGGCAGATGACCGCACATCTTTGAGTCTGGTTCTGTCAGAGATTTCTTCCTGTTAAAAGGGAGTTTTTTCTCTCCACTGCCCCCTAGTGTTTGCTCATTGTGTGAACTGTTGGGTTTCTTTTCTCTCTGTAATATTGATTATTGATTATTATTATTGAATAATTATTATTATTATTATTGATTATTATGTACAGTGCCTTGAGATAATGTATGTTGTGATTTGGCGCTATACAAATAAAATTGAATTGAATTGAATTGAATAGTCAAATAGAGCTATTCACTATATAGACCTTTAAATTAACCCTACCTCTGCACAACACAACTGATGGTTTCAAACATAATGGGAACATCTGTGAATGCCTGCAAGACTGTTGGAAAACCATTCCAGGTGACTAACTAATGAAGTTGATTGAGAAAATGTCAAGAGTGTGTAAATCTGTCATCAAAGCAAAAGGTGGCTACTTTGACACATATTTGTTCCTTCATAGTTTGGATGTTTTCAGTATTATTCTACAATGTAGAAAACAAAGAAAAGGTGTCTAAACTTTTGACTGGTAGTGTATATGTATGTACCTAACTATATACATGTATCTAGCACAGATGTTTCATTTTATATTGTATATGTTTCTATTCTTACATATATGTTTCATCTTTTATTTCATATATCGCCGAGTAGCTGAATTTATGTATAGTTTAATTAATGAAGTCAACAATCACAGCAGGACCCTAAAGTGCAGTCATCTGTAAAGCTTTAGCAGAGAGAGTCCTCTCCTTAAATGAAAAGGGCTGATCAGAATGTTATCGCTCACAGAAAGAGACAAAATAACAGAATAACATTTGCACAAAAAGTTGGGAAGTTGAGGGTGAACCCTCCACTGCAGAATGCAGGATTACAACAGCACTGGGGATATGAGCTGCTCACATCATAATATCACATTATCCTATTTAATTTACCAGCATTTTCCCAACATTATTGGATTCAATTTGCATCACCCCTTATACGATTAAGCAACATCACAAATCAAGTGTGCTGTGATTTGGTCATAGAGGCAAGGCTGCAGGTGATTGTAGGGCTGCACTGATTAATTGATTACTAAATTAAGTGTCAACAAATTTTATAATCACTTAATCGCTTTGAATGTTTTTTTATAACTAAAACAAGTTCTCAGATTTTTTTCAGCTTCTTTAAAGTGAATATTTTCTGGTTTCCTTAGTTCATATAATAAAGAAATGATCAACACAATGATTTAAGAAAATTTTGGAAGAAAACTATTTTGAGGTTTGAAAACTACTGTTTAACATTGTCTGACAATTTATGGACCACTGAGTACTCAAATAATCAGTAATTGATTACTCAAAAATCATCATTAGTTGCAGCCCTACCATGCCCACAACTGGTTTTAGCAAAATGTAGCAAAAGGGCTTGAAAACCAAAGGAAGTTCCAGTCACTAGTTGGGGAAATGTGCAAAACCTAAATATCAAAAAAAAAAAAAAAAAATCATATCGAGACAGCAAGAATCTAATTCAAGACAGCAACAGCAGTAGCGACAATTAAGATCACAAAACCATATAATCGCAAAATGCCTTTGGCCATTTTCCTCAAAGTGGAGTCTTGTGGGACAAAAAATAGGATGCTGCGAGACTACACACTACGAGAGTTACAGCTCATTCGCAAAGCACCCTTCAATGGAAAAACTACTTTGTTGAAATTTAAGAAATATTCATTTTAATTAATGAAAACAACTACTGTGGACATGAACTGGACTTAGCTATTTACCTTCAATAGTCTGGAATGTGTCCTGAGCCCGGCCCAGCGGTGTTCGCAATTTAGACAGGACCGTGAACTGGGCAGCCTCCCATACTGCCCACTGCCACAGCACCACCTCAGTTTTCAACAAAGCCCGTGGCACCACATCTGGCCTGCTGCCATCACCTCCTCCTCTGGCATCTCGCTTTTCCAGCCGCTGGCAGCTGAAGTACAGACGTTCCAACCAAGGATCCTTCCTGAAGTTAGGAAAAGAGGGGCTTACAAAGTTTTACTACAGTGATGCTGATACAGAGGGGTTTAATTTGGTAGCATAAAAATGTCTGTGCATGCACACAGGACTGTAAAAAAAAAAAAAAAAAAAAAAAAAGCATTGGTATAAAACCTATGCAGTTCATCGACTGACCCATCTGTCACTCTGACACATACCCTCCGCGGTGCAGGACCCCATATAAAATGAAGCTGATGAGGTCACTGAAGTCCTGGGGGTGGAAGGTGCTACTTGGTGCTTGGTTCATGTGGTGGCGGATGGCCAGTGAAATCTCTCTCATTTTGGGGTGACTGTGATTACTGTAAACAAACAAAATCATAAATACCTCATTAACATGTATATGACTCCAACCTGGAGAATGTGTACTAAAAGTTCATGAAAGTTACAATTAAATGTAAATTTAGCTACTGTTATATTTCATGTATAATGAAAACTAAAATAGTTTAGCAGTCTGTTGTGACATTCCCAATTGTGAATGAGGGTGGGGAAGTCTCTGTAACCACAGAATTTGATTATGATTCAGAGAATTTTTCCAAAAAAAAGATTATAATTTTGATGCATCAGAAAGTTTCTCAGTCAACAGTGAATCACTCCTGCTGCGAGTGCCGGGCCATTTGGTCCCACAGTGAACAGTGTGCAGCACATCTCAGTGCTAATAAATAATATTATATAAATAATATAGGACTTGTTTCCTCCACCATTCATTTGGAGAAACACTTGTTTTATTTCAGTTATTTCAGGCCAGCATGCATTTTGAGTAGGTTTGTCCGTCATTTCTGACATTCTTTCCTCCTGCCCGGTTCTGTATCTCGTGTGTCAGCACAGACACAAACACACAGAGTGGAGAGAAATTTAACTTGAGTAAAAACCAGGCTGAAATATGAGCGCATGTTATTTTCTTTAGACAGAGCTCAAGAATATGTGGAGAACAAATTCAATTTCCTGTGGAAGCATGACCTGGAGTAAACAAAGACTTACCTCAAAGCCACGTCAAGAGGGATTGTCCTGAGCAGCTTTCCATAGGCCTGCCTCACCCTCACTGCCGAGTGGACCAACTGTACTCTGCACACGTCCAAACACCTGACAGGCGACACAAAACTTTAACATGAAAATACATACCAGTTTTAACCCATGTCAAATCAAACATACCACATACTGTAACACTTTGATTGTGTAATTGGAAATACAATGTTAACTTTTAATATATAGACTTATAAGAAGTGATAATAAGTAGAAAGTGATAAGTAATTGAACTAGTGTTTCTGGTAAGAAGGTTTTACCAATTATGACAGGACAGTGAATGCATCACAAAGGTTACTGAAGCCATCCAGGGTTAATGGCATACTTGGTCTGAGCAATTCACATTTGTCAGAGGTTACAGTTTAACAAGTTAATTGAGAAGAAACATACGCGTAAAATAAAATGATGGTGATAACCCATAACGTGTGTGACTGAGCACACGCATAGATATCCTCCTGGACGATAACTTATCATTTACCACTGTGACAGAGTGACTATGTTGGATTCGGACAAAAAATATGGGACACCTGTCAGATTTAGGCCAGTCTCAGGTCCCAAGCCGCACTCTAAGCTACATGCGCGCGTGTGTGTGTGTGTGTGTGTGCATGCGTGTGTTGTTTACCTCTGTAGTAACTCAGTCGACAGAGATGAAGAGAGGACCTGTAAACTGTGGCAGGTCTGAAGGCAAATACTTTGATCTTCATTTAGAGCTATCCAGAGAGGGGAGGGGTGGGGGATTAAAACTCATGAATATACGATACATCTAAAAATGACACTTATATAGCCTGCAGAAAACACAAATGGAGAGATTCTCTTTTGAGAGAGTAAGTGGGTTGGGCTCACCGTTTGCCAGCAGGCCCCTGCAGAACTTGTTAAAGGAAGGCAGGGAGAAAAGGGGGCTGTAGGTGTCAGACTTCTTCATCAGCACAGAGATCTCCTGAGCCCAGGTCAGCAGTAGCTTCCTGACAAAGCAACACAAAAGGGATCGGAGAAAATGAATCACCCATTTGTGTCATGCTAAACTTTAATCCATCATTCCATCAGATTTAAGCTCAATGAAAATGTGTCAAAAATGTTTTTTTCTTAATAATGGAAAACAAGCAGATAATTATAGAAGTATTATATAAGTATTTTACATGAAGAGAAAAACCATTCACTGAGGTTTTAATGAAAGCTTTAATAGTACAGATTGTTGTCTTACCACACAAAAATGTTATTTATTTCTGTTAAATTCCCTTAATTTAGTAATCTTAACTGAAAGTAAAATTAATGGCACAGTGAAAAATTTTTTTTTTGCACATTACAACAAAAAACACAATATGGTGAGAAGACAGAAAGAAAGAAATACCTAGCTTCGGGATAGAGGTTTTCCTTTGTCAACAGACCTCCCAAAAGGCTTAGCAGTGTGCTGAAATGTTTCTTTGTCGCTGTGGTCACAGTACTGATGACTGCACCATCAAACAGGGAGGGAGAAGATGACGACAGGCTGGATGAGATGAAATGATCATGTCTGAAAAAAGGAGAAACACAAAACAGTTGAAGAGTAAATGCAACTGGTACTGAGAGCATTTGTTGAAGATTAAGCTTAGAATGTGACCAATTTAAACTTTGTATGGACCACAAAAAAAACAAATATTGTAGTAAGAATAAAATATTCTTTACTTGACATTGCTGACGGTTAAACACAGATGACAGATGGATCCAGAAAATACAGTTTTGGGTAAATGTGAATGTACATTTTAATTTTTTAAGAAAGTAATTTTTTAAGAAATTACCATACATATTAATTAATAGTCTCTGACACAGGAATCCCAGCCCATTCTTCTTTGGCAAAACTCTCAAGCTCCTCTAAATTTGATGGCCTACTGTCATGGACCCTTGTCTTCAATTCACCCCAAAGATTTTCAATGGGATTTAACTCAGGACTTGCAGGCCAGTCAATCACATTCACCTTGATCTTCTGGAGGTAGTTCTTCACGAGGAGTGACATATGTTTTGGGCTGACCCAGAGCCAGTTTTGCTGTTGACTGCTTCAGGTTTTCTTTCAAAATCTTCATGATTCCTTCCACCTTGACGAGATTCCCAGCTCCAGATGCACTGAAGCATCCCCACAGCATAATACTTGCACCACCGTGTTTCACTGTGAAGACGGTGTTCTTCGGTTTATACGCCTCTCCCTTCTTACTTCAAACATAACCAATGTCTATATGGCCAAAGAGCTCTAGTTTGGTCTTGTCTGACCAAAGGACATGCTGGCTTGAAGGTGTCTTTTCTACAGAAGAGTTGTTCTTGCTCTTCAACCCAGGAGTCCATTTCTGTGCAGAGCTCTAATAATTGTCTTCTTTGAAATTACAGTCCCTAACTTGGCTAAACCCTTCGCTAGTGTCTTGGCAGTTGTTCTGGGGTCTTTTGACACATCTTGGTCTTTGAAATGTTTCCCTTCTGCGGCTCTTCTGCTTCTGCAGTTTTAAAGCCAAAATACTGGGATTATCCTTCTTAAAACTTAAAACCGCTGTGTCTAAAAGTCAGGAAATGTGTCAATATGCGGTACTGTAAAAAATATCAAATATAATAACAAATATCGTGACATACGATAATATCGAATATCAGAGTCCCAGGGAATGAGTGAGTGTGCTAGCGAGCTCTTGTTTCTTTGTGTCCGTCGGTGATCTCACATGTCTTGTTCACGAGTTCAGGAAACTCGTGAACAAGAAGCTCAGGCTTACTTTAGGCCGGATGGAGAATAGAAACACATACACTATTAATGACGGAAGTTACTAAACAAAACTGTTGCAAAAACAAAGGATTTTTGACGGCTGCAGATACTTTTGTTGTATGTACGTAGGGAACTGCCTGCATGTCTGCTCAGTGGAAGCCATCTTGTGCAGTAGGAGTGTAGCAGATTATTTCATCAGGAGGTAATGATGTAATGTAATGTTTTACAGTGCGAGTGTGTGTATTACCTGGTGCAGTGTGAGAACAGGGTGTAAAGTACAGCATACTGGACAGCAGGGAAGTAGACAGCTATCTCGGAATGAACCAGCTTCAGGTTGTGACTGAGAAGAGTGAAAACAGTAGGGGACAACGCCCACATCTAAAAGAGGACAAAACACATTTCTCTATAACCATGTGTGGTCAGATAAAACAGCAGTTGATCTTAATGACCGATTAAGAGCTTCTCCTCTGTGTTTCTAAAATACAGGTCTCTAAGTGATTGTTCTTTTTTTAATGTGTGGTTCTGTACACTGTCTGATCGACTGCACTGACCCCACCACAATGTATGTAGAAACTGCATAATCTGTCTTTCACCCACACGTTTGACCCACTTTTGACATCATAATAGTAGGAGACAAGCTGCTCTTGTCCACTCTAAAGTAAGCTTTGAACCTCTCACCATCCAGGCGACATGCATTGGAGCAGCAGAGCTGATGAGAGAGAAACGTGTTGCCGGTTGTCAATCGTCTTCTCTACTCTGATTTTTTCCTCAGTTGAAGGCTCAATTAATTCAGGGAGGCTAGAACATATTCAGTTATCTCAGCAGCTACCAGGTTTTGGTTGTTTAGGCGTAGAAGATGCAAAAGGAGGACAACCCCACAATTTACTTTACTAAGGCTCTTTACATATTTTTTCCCTCAATACCACCTCATTATATCTGAAGTACTCTCTCCCAGGTTGATTTTGGAATGTCGCTGATGCTAAAGTGACAAGGTTGTATTCTAACGTCTACCCTTAGACCTGTCCTGCTTGGGTGGCCCTGCCAGGAGCTTGATCTCCTGCCGACATAGCTCTCAGGGTCATTGAGGCACTCAAGTCACTACACCACTTCAAGGAATGGACCACTAGCACCTTGATTAAAAACACTACTGGCACTGACACCGCACCTGAACAGCTCTCACATGCAGAAAGTGGATTTCACTGTAGGAAGCAAGAGAAGCAAATGTAGAGAACTCATGGGCAGCAGGTAAGATCTGCTTGAGAGGCACTAAAGGCCATTACAGCACGTTCTAGCCTTCTAGTAATGGCTCTAATGGCAGTGAAATAAATAATTTTAACACAACCACCTGTGCTGTGATATTGTATTTAGATTAGGGCTGCAGCTATCGAATATTTTAGTAATCGAGTAATCTATCGATTATTCTGACGATTAATTGAGTAATCGGATAAAAACCTGGGGCATTCTGCATTCTGTACGGTGTTTGTTTCTTGGTTTAGTTTGTAGTAGTCCCATACTTTTGACACTTTTTGTTGTTTCTTACGGTGTGTATCTTCCCCTTGCTCTTGCTGCCTTCACCCTTCCACGTTTCAGTTACGTTAGCAGCAAAGCTAAATTCATCTTAAGTGATCACCAGGGCTCTCAAGTTTGGAACTTGTGGAGTGAGATCAGGGGCTGTTGATGAGAGGGGGGTGGGGTTAGTTAGTGTTTGAAGATAATATGTTAATTTTAATTTCCACTAAACCAAATAAATTATATTATTTTTGCCTTTCAGTACAAAAAAAGACAAATGAGAAGACAAAGACATTTGGCCCCAAATTGTCCCCTTAAATAGCATTTAGGTCATTGTCTGTTTGCTTCTTGCTTCTTGTGCTTCTTTCCTGGCATCTTTAAATCTAATAAGATGACACCAAACAGTTAAAAAGTTAAAAAGAGGGGGGGGGCAGACAAACGTTTAGTTCATACTCTCTAAACTTCAAACTTACACTTTAATAAGCAGCTTTTATAATAAATTAAGTGATATAATCCTCTGAAACCTGTGCACACATTCACAGAGTTTGTGCGCTTTCGTGGAACAAGTACTTGCAACGGAAACCTAGTTTCAGACTTTACCTGGCAACAAGAAATACTATTTTCTGATTGGCTAATTCAAGACAGTTGTATGAATGGACTACACAGAGCAATCTGCCTTCGCATCATGCATTCATAGAGTACTAATTTATGTACAGTGAGTTTTATCAATTAAAAGCATGAGAAATGTCATGTGTTGCGTGTGAACTTATAGAAATGCACATGAGACTTGAGAGGTCTGGTGATCACATTGGTAACTATCCTGGGGGACTGTGAGCGAAAGTGAGTGCATTGTGTAACTGAAATAACCACTGCCCAGATGCACAGAATGTAATAGTATATTTACAATTACTCGACTCAGATAATTTGCCTTGAGTAATTTTAGTAATCGAATTACTCAGCCCTAATTTAGATTGCTATTTGGTGAACAGGATTACAGAGCAGCTAAGTGGCTCACCCCAATTAGAGAATTCTTGGTGTTGCCAATGGTGGTGAGGGTGCTGAGGTTGAAGATGAGGATGAACTGGGCCTTTTCCACTGGTAGGTTGAGGGAAGCAAAAGCAGGGTGCTGGATGGTGCTGCACAGGCCATCTGCCAGTGGGTCTCTCTCAGCAGGCTCCAGGTCCAACATCAGACTGGACAGGGCACACACCACCTCACCTAAAACCATTTTATAAGCTGCTTCCAGGGTTGGAATGTTTTTCAGGCCCAGCAGTGCCTGATACACACTGTGAACAGCTGACATCACCTTTGGAGTGCAGAAACACACATGTACACAAATACACAGTATATAGACACGTCATAGGGTTTAATACAATTTTTATCAATCTCTTGAAACCACAATTATAGTAAATTAACCATTTATCATGCAGCATTACTTGATTTCTATTCCATTGTACACCCTACCTTACTCAACTTAACCCAGTAAAGTAGGGGTTCTGCAATATATCAAAATACACTTGATATATCGCAACATGGGCCACGTGAGATGCATTTATAGTTCTAAAATGATCTTTTTTTGAAAATACAATCAAGCAGAAAAATGTGCACTTTAATTTACACAGTTTTTCCAGTTTTTTTTTGTTTGCTTGACTATGGTATCGAGAGCTACTACACATTAGGAAGGCCTACCATGCCGTTATTTAGTCAAAAAATTTTTTTAGTGTATGGGTTAAGCTGCCTTGTTCAAAATATATAGGCTGCACAATTTCATTTGATTGTTATTTTTACATTTTTTGTATGCAAATATTGGAAAAAAAAACAAATACAAGTCAGTGTTGTGTGTCCAAGATGTCAATTTAACAATAATGTAGAGGAGATTTTAAAATAGAGATATATATTATGTATTGCAATATACCCTAAATATATTTCGATAGTGGTTATAGGCCATATGGCCCAGCCCTTAAGAATACACAACAATACAATACAAGAATACAAACAAGAATTCACAACTTTAAGGAGAGTTCCGCTATTTTTCGAACTGTTTATAAATGTGGTGTGCACATAAATAGTACTTAAAAAAACTTTCAAAATTAGTCTAGTAGATTACCTCAGGTGGCATACGAGGCAACTGATGATATGCTAGATACTACACAATATAATGTAATTTTGTCAGACTCTTAGAATAACAATCCGAGCCAGTTATTGGCAAAACAAGCATTTTTTATGGATATAAGTATGGCACGCTCGCCCCGTACGCCTGTCGAAGCTGCCGCCCAAGGAGATCTGGAGTGACACAGGGCCCAGGTCGAAAAATACTGGAAATCCCCTTTAATACCAACACTCATTGCCTTGTTACGACCAGGTGTTGGTCTCCACGAGGACTACTACTACTTGCATGGAATAAAAATAAGTGCTTTTCCCAGTTTCCATGGAAATAACACTACTTGTATTGTCAATTGAGTAGCAATAGCCAGTGGTACATTTAATAATAATCAAAAACAATGTTTAACCACAGCCTCAGAAAGTAGCTCTTGCCTTTGGCACTCATGAAGACTGCAAATTCAGTGTAAATACCAGAAAAGGTCCTGAGGAGTTAACAAAAGTGAATAAACACAGTACAAGCTGCAGTGATAAATATCTTCTCCTTAATGCTTTTTATCCACCCCTAATCATCACCCCTACTTGTTACTGTACACTTTCACACAAACAGTAATAATTACACACCTCTTTCTCACGGTGGAAACGCAGCTGCAGTAGCTTGGAGTCAGGTGTCAACAATTTCTCAACAAAGAACACAGGCAACTTTGTGTTGATTTGGTCCACAATCTGAAAACAAAAACAAGGTCTAATATGACTTCAGAAAAATGTTAAAGAAGAATGCACTGTACAGAATGCTCTAATGCAACATTTCTGGACATCAATGTTTAAGAAGGCCCTCTGACCAGACTAATCACAATAACTGACACTTCTCATAATCTATATCTGCTAAAAACACTCAGGGACTGTACCATAGTAAGGAGACTGAGCACTGCCAGGCTATAGTCTGTGCCACATGCCTGGCAGCATTCCAGCTGGTCCAGGCCATAAGCAAGGACAGCATCCATCAACTGACCACAGGGTTCCACGCTGGCCAGTAACACACCCACACACTCATTCCCTGCAGTGAGAACGGCCTCAGAGAACTGGACCTGCTTTGCTGTGGACACACAGGCCAAAACCCGATTCAGAACCTTAAGAATACAGAAAAGAGAGAGGAAAAAAACTTTAATAACACAAAAGCTCTGGTTTTTAAAGTCATCGATTATAATGTACAGAATTTATTAGGGATACAGAACTTTACATAGTGCCAATACCTAAAATTCTAATTTTGACATTTTTTTATTTTGCAGCAAAAAATATGACTCTCATATACATCCTGAAAAATAAAAAACAACCTAACAACCTAAAAAACAGTGTGCTTCAGCCTGCCTGTAGCTCTTACATCAGTGACGTAGGCCTCAGTAATGGGTGCACCTCTGAAGGGGCTGAATCTCTCTCCAATGCTGCGCACCACTGTACTGAAAACCCTCAGTAGAGCAGCTAGCTTGGGCAGAGACACTGAGGGAGGGGGGATGTCTTCATCCACAACCTCGCCTGATGCCACATGACTCAGATCCTAAACAGAGAACAAAACCACTCATTAACTTCTATGTATCGGCTAAGATTCTCAAATGTAAACACTGTAAAATGTACATTAAAAAAACAGAATGCAATGTTTGCAAATTTTGTAAATCAATATTTTGTTCCCAGTAGAACATAATTAACATGAACTTGAAACTAAGACACACTACCGTTTCATGAAAAATACTATTAACTCATTTTGAATTTGACGGTATTCACATTTCAAAAATGTTGGAACAGAGGCAACAAAAGATTGTAAAAGTAAATGGCGCAAATCAAAAACACCTAGAGGAGCATTTGGCAACTAATTAGGTTAAATGGCAACCGGTCAGTAATATGACTGGGAATAAAGGAGCATTTCAGAAAGGCAGAGCCTCTCAGATGTAAAGATGGTTCACCAAGTCACCAAGACTTTAAAGATCCCACCATCTACAATTTATGATATCATCAAAAGATTTAATCTAAAAAAGCAATGAGTGGAATAATTTTTAAGACAACTTCAAAAAAAACTTTTTATGCCTATTTTGTAAATACAAACTCAACATACAAACTAGGCTGTATGAGGGCATGTTATATGCAACTTGGTGATGGAACTGTTTTATGTGAAAAAAGGAGAAGCCAGGAATACAATTGGGATGACTGCTTTTGAAAAACCTGAGAGCAGTATAGGGTTCGGTGTGCCCAAAGTTTAACGTCACCTCTGCATATGCCTCCATGTCCTCCAAGAACTGTCCAAGCAGGGTCGTGGAGAAGGTCAGATCTGCCACCCAGAACTGCTCCAGACTCTGTAACCAGCCTTAACAGAAATAACCGAAACACACTCATTAAGTTTTATTACAGCTACCATCACCACAGGTAGTATGCATGTTTTAAATATTGTATAGCCACTGCATGTACAGACAAATTCAGTGACATAAGCAAATCGCATTACTGTGTGTGTTATGGATATTCAGTCACCAAGAGCCAGATGTAGACCTCGACATCTCCAGTACCAGCAGCAAGGGTACATCGATACATACAATGTATCGGGTACATACAATGATTTATTTTTAAATGTAGCATTTTTAGTTTACACCTGGTGTCCATACTACTTTTGAGATTACAAGGCCCAAAAACAGAGACTTCTGCAAACAACCAGGCAGATCATTGGCTCATTTTACTAAAGAAAACAAGGATTATAATCATAGATATAAACTTACAGTAACAGTTTCAGAGCATTTGTCCCAAGATAAATCCTTACTCTTACTTTTCACTGAGGCTGCAACTAATGATTATTTTCATAATCAGTTCATTATTATTTCATCATTATCATTGTTTTTGGTCCATAAAAATGTGACATTTAATTTCAGAAAATGTAAAAAAAAAAAAAAAAAAAAAAAAAGGTTGTTTTTCTGTCTTGTTTTGTTTAAAAAAAAAAAAAAAAGGTTGTATTTCTGTCTTGTTTTGTTTACAAGGCAAAATCCTTACTTTTAATGTTTTTTTATATGTAGCAAATAAACCAGAAAATACTGTATTTACATTTAAGAAGCTGCCAATCAGAAAACTTGTTTTAAAAACAATTGATAATAAAACAATTGCCAATTAACTTTGTAATAAATGATTATGTATTATCTGTTACTAAAACCAACTGCAATGTTTGCACAGTGTACAGTGATACTTGTGCCGTTTGCACAAGTATCACTGTACTTTGTTTTTTGAAATGTGGTACTTTACATAATTTATTTACATAAACTTAAAATAGAAATAAATATCACCATAGTGGACAAAGTAATTAGTAATCAATTATTAATCAATAATTCAAGGCACAGGCATAAAAAATATTTAAATTACCAGTATGATCATTTAATAATGTTTGCAATCCAGAAACCAGGCGCAACTTTAATCACTCCAACTGACCTGAGACTTGTTGAGTGAGAGACTGCTTCTGTGTGTGATCAATGTGCCATCCCACCAAGATGTCCACTGTGTCCTGTGAAAGTAGCAAACAAAGGACATTAGTCAGGTTCAAGTCTGACTTAAGCTGACCTGTCTGTTCTCCAACCATCTGTATCACCGCTGAGGCACTCACCCTGAAGTTGGTACTGAAGACGTGTGGGTAGCAGCGAGCCACCTGAAGAATACACTTGACACTTTGACAAAGCAGTTCTGGTGTATCCACATTCTCCAGGATGGACTGCAGGTTGCTCATCACCAGCTGGAACACATAATAATCTCATTTCCTTTTATACTTTTTACTGGCACATACACACACGGGTATCCAGTGTGGCTCAGACCTAAGAATGGCACTATCTTTACAAAACATGGCATTAAAAAGAAACAACCCCATGTCTAGAACGGAAGATAAATCAACCAGTGGCTGTGTGTCTGGTTACCTGCATGACGTGAGAGAAGGCCTTTCTCTCTCCAGCAGCCTCCAGAGCTCGCTGTGCTGCCATCAGGTACAAAAGCTTCACCTCATCACGGCTGCTTGAAGTGAACTTGAGAAAAAGCCACTTGAAGATGCGCTCAGCCTCATAGCTGAGTACCGTACAAAGGATACCCAGGCAGGCTGCTGCATCCTGACGCAACTCCCAGAGCAGCTTACTGCTACACACATCAAACACAGATGGGTTAGTCACTACTGCTGCAGCACAGTCTGCACTGTAATTCAGAGACTGTCCACATGGAAACTTTGTCGTTTTGAAAATGTTCCCCTTAAACCTTGCATCGTTTCAGGAAATGTCTTCATCCACAAAAAACATGACCCTAAATGCTATAGTACATATGCAAGGTCTGTATGTGACGCTACAACTATGTGACACCAAAAACAGAGAAAAAGACAATGAGCATGCACTCTGTGTGCAAAGCTTTATTCTAAGAGTATACATAACAATGTATACAATCACAGAAACACAGACAGAATGATCCAAGGTAGGGGAAAGGAAGGAAATAAAGGAAAGAAAATAAATGTTATCAAAAAGCAAACAGATTAAACAATCTCCAAACACAAGTGGAGGATGACGACAAGGCCAAAAAAAATAGGGAGAGTAAATGCAAGCTCAAGACAGAGGTCGGACTAATCAATTTTATTTTAAATTGATTTTATTTGTACAGCATAGATTTATAACATACATTATCTAAAAGCACTTTACATGGTAAGACCTAAGGTCAAGACCTTACAATTACTGCAGAGAAGCCTAACAAGATCAGAGTGAGCATGCACTTGGCAACAGTAGAGAGAAAAAAACTCCCTTATAAACAGGAACAAATCGTTGCTAGAACCAGACTCAATTGTGTACGGCCATCTGCCTCGACTGGTTAGGGTAAGAGTTTTGCTTGTAAAAGGTGGAAATACAAGTAATCTCACTTAACACTGTTAGCAGGAACCCACAGTTAGTGACTTTAATTATGTCATCATTTATGAATACTGTCACACATTAAAAAAAATCAGGAAACAGTTTAAGTCATTAAACAGTTAGTTATGTTAAGTCTGAGCATGGTGCTTCTTCAAGTACATACACTACCAGTGGACACACCTTTGGACCACATTAAATGAGGTGTGTCCAAACTTTTGACTGGTAGTGTACATTTATTGAATTAATTAGAGTTTGGTTTTGTTTCCCTTTAGCATAAGAGTCACCGTCAGAGATGGGGTGTTGTCCAAAACATGATTGTTTTTAACATATTAAAAATTTCTGTTAACTTAATATTGAACTTCAAAATAACTGCTTTAAAATATAATTGTTATGATAAATGTTACTAACAATAGTAGAGAAATAAAAAAAAAGTTAGTTTTTTACTTATTTTGTTTGATTCTGTCTCCTTAAACGAACCAATTAGGAAGTGAATAATATACAATGGTCTGTTTTTTGTCCATCTAGACTAAAATTTTTATTTGTCTGGAGCATAATAAAGTCAAAACCGAGTACTGACATATGCACTAAGATTTCCACTAGTACCAGTATGATGAGTATTGAGTGTGCACAGGTCAGCTTCTTCTTACCTCTCATTCAAAATGTCATTCAAGATGCTGAGGATGGTGTCCAGCTGTTTGACCAGGGTCTGTGTGGTGTGAAAGAAAGAAAGAAGGGCAGTGATGAGTTTGGCAGAAATTTCAAACAAAACAAAAGATTTGACTGTCACTCTTACAATGTTTAGAGATGTTTGCAATGGGTGAACACTGTAGGACAAAAGTGGGAACCCCATGATTACTACTTAATGATATATGACATTATGGGAACATATTTTGGTTTATCCATTATATTTTATAAGAAAAATAACTACTTAAGAGTTAGACAATAGTATTATTATACAATAGTCTAGGGCTCCAGACTAACATAGTGGCTCCTAATTTAGGGGTGCACACTGTAAATTGACTTGAAAAGCAGATATTCACATTTCTTCTGATTTTTGCTATATTACTGGTAAATACTTGGCTGCAGAAATTAAAATGTGTTTTAATTTCAGTGTCATATTTTACAGTGCACTTTTGAAAAAGCAGCATAAACATAAGAAACAAAGTATACAGACAGACACCATCACTGTCACTACAGACTGCCTGTCATAAAAACAAGAAAACTAATTTTAGGAATCTTTCAAAAATCTAAAAATGTTATGGTTATTTATTTGGCAAATAAACTGAGCCAACAATCTAGCCAAATTTGAGCCAGCTCACTGGGCTTCTTCTATGAGAAGTCAGAAATTACTCAAACATAACATTCAACCACTAAATCAATTTTTTTTTTTTAACTCAGGGATGCAAGTAAATAATTGACATCTTAATCAAGAAGTAATAATGTCCTTTGCTATTTTTTTTTGCTATTTATATTTCAGCAATGAGAGCTTTTACAAACTGGTGTATTAACCATTACAGAAACATAAAAAATGATTTTGATAACCAATGCTGCAAATTTAGGGAAGCTGTGGCATAAACCGTACATTGGGTACATTTGATAAGAACTGTACATTAAGAATCATAAATATAAGGCTGTGTTTAGAGACGTAAACAATGTGCTCAGATACCTTGATGTAAATAAAAATGTAAATAGATTATTTTCTATGATGTAGTGAAGTGAAATACAATATGGCATTAACACGGGGGCTTTTATTCTGAAATAAACTGGTGTTTGACTTCCTGTCCAAAAATGAAGGAAACACAAAGAGAGTAGTTGGAAGATGGCAGTGTATCACTTTTGCTGCCGCGATGGAGACACATTCAGTGGAATCCGTTTGACGCCACTGATCTCTGGACCCTCCCCCCTTTGTCCGCGAAAAGTGGTCACACTCCCCCTCTCACACACATTAGCCTGCCAACTTCCAGATCTGATTTCCCCCCTCCATGTTTAACGGGTGTTTATATATAAATAAACAAATAAATAAAACAGCAAATTTACCTGTCGCACATGAGCAAGTAGATGCAAAATTTATTGGCACTGTCTCAAATTACCTGTCCCTGCAAACAAATTTTTAATAACCTGTAAATTATTCAAATATATTTAAACCTTTCCCCCGCCTCCCACTCATCGTAATACACCACACACTAAAGAAGGCTGATACAGGTAAAAAATAATATCTGGATATATTTTTTTTTTGCCAATATCAATATTTAGCCGATATTTTTTAAATTTAAAGTTATAACTAATTAATTGTTGATATCAATTATCAACAATTAAATATACAATACAATGAAGTCAATGTATTGTATATTTAACATTCAAATAAATATTCAAAGACAAAAACAAAAGCATATGCATATTCTGCATAACTTTGCACAAAGACTTACACTATCTTATTATTAAACAAATGAAATGAATAACTTTAATTTCTGTCCAGGACTGTACAAAAATCACACAAAACCAAAAAAGAAAAAATTTGCCCATTGTGCTCTAGATTATCTTATATACTGTAAAAAAGTTTTTTAAAAAATGTCATTAATATAAATGAAATTCTCAGTCAAACAGCTTAATTTCTGATTAATTTCTAAAATATTTGATAGAAATAAACTCGTAATTATTACCCACTGATGAGAACGCCCAGGTGCTGTGTTTCGTATACAGGTGTTTATATTATACATATCTATATTCAACCACATCAATTTTCATGACTTTGTTAACAATGTTCATAAACTGAAATCAATGACAACAGGAGGACACTCCAACATATTTAAACTAATGTAATAATGTGAAAAATAAAGAACCGACAGTAGAGGCAAACAGATAAGAAGACGGCACATGCTCAGTGTGCGCATGTACGCACATGTCCGCACCCATACACATAATCAATAATGCTGCAGTGAGAACACAGAAGCGACAGTCAAGTCAAAAAGCCCACCTCAAATTCTGATATTAGAAAAACAAGTCTGCCAGCCTGATTGGGAGTTCAGCCCTCTTTTTATTCACAATATCATCCGCGGACAAGAACATGCGCTCAGAATGCACAGATGTGCCTGGAAAACACCATTATTTGTGGGCCATCTTTTGAGAGTCGCAGGTACTTGGAGTACATCATATGTCTCCACCAAAGTTGCAGGTTGCTGTCTGCAGAGACAGAAGTCTCCCTAATGCCGGCTTGCATCTCCAAAGTGTTGTCACTTGTACAAATCCCCATCAAACCCTGGGTGGCAGCTGCATTTACTCCCTCTTGTGTGCACAGTCACTGTCAGTTTAATTGTCCATCTCATGTGATAAACTATCCCTGCTGAGATTTCTCTGTTCAGATGACAGGTGAACTAACAGAGAACCGAGGGTCCAGAACGGGTGCTTTATTGAGAAGCATCCACTCGCTGCTTTCCTCAATGTAGCGCATTTTCAGATTTTCCAAACATCTGGCCTTGACTTGTAAATTGTGCTGCTGCCTTTCTTGGCGAGGACACTCTTGTAAAAGAGATTCTTAATCTCAATGAGTTCTTATCCTGGTTAAATAAAGGTTTAATAAAAAATAAAATTAGTACAATACATTAAGCCCTACATCACAAGCAATTTTAAGTTATGCTGTTGTTAATATTTATTGCACAGCCTAGGGTGCCCCCTAGGGTAAGGGAACATTTTTAATATAATTGATTATTATAATCTTATATTTCATTCAAAAAAATACAAAATCGTTCTAGCTCCTTTGATGGCTGGTTTATGCGATGCATCACAGGTGCAGGACATGCTGCAGGAGAGCTGATGCTGTGGGGTAGGTGTCTGAGTACAGGGCATGAGTTGCCACTATGAACGGCTTTAGTGTGTCTTGTAGTTGCTCAACCAAAGACCACTCAGAAATGCTGACTTCCATGAGACATTTTCTTCTCTTCTCAAAAATGACAGTTTGAACGTATCATTTGGAATTCAAATGTGACTTTTTTACCCCACAAGTAAACTTGAAGTTCGAATAAAAAGTGACCGCTATGCTGGACAATCGCTGGGGCTTGGTGCATGTCTGAATGCAGCTGTACAGTGTTTGCATCTGGTCAGTGGTCAATGCACTTTAAGGGTACTTAACTTCCTCTTCTTAAGTCAACTCCAGCAAATGCCTGATTTTGAAAAATGCAAAGAAGTTGACTGATAGTCCAGTGACGGAGAGGGGGGAAGTGGGGACCAGTGCAGGGCACATCATAGTGAAATATGAAACGTTGTAGCTGTGTGAAGTGCTCAATGTGACAATACACTGAACTGTGAAAATTTACAACTGGATCAGCAAATATTACTAGATACCCAAATGTGGTTTACAACTAAATAAAGTGGTTTGGTTACACTTTACTAACAAACCAGCTACAACACAAGAAGTATGTAGTTAAGGATTTCAACCACCATCTCATTTCTGTAAAGAAGGCAACAGGAAGTGACTGACCACTTTACTCTCTCCATGGCTGATGAATTCCTTCAGCTGTTTGAGAGTGGCCAGCCTTCGGTCACGGTCATCCTCCCTGGAGACTCGGCGCAGGAGGTTGGCCAGCCGAGACTCCTCTGAGTGAGCCCCTCGATCTGCAAAAAACACACCAACACTCTCAAACCACTGATTCTACTGCAATTACCTAATATTTTCATAATGTATTGAATCCATATGAAGTGACTTTTCTATGATCTCTGAGTCAGTCTTCTCCTTCCCCTCTTCTCACAATTTGTGTATCTCAAAAATAAGGAAATTTTCACTGATTTATTGATTTACAGTATTGTATGGATCAACTACCTTCAATCATTTTATTCTTCCCCCAAATATGAAGCTGTACTTTCCTCCAGATTCCCACTCAATTGTTTATAAGGTTGTTTCACAATTTCTTGTAATTGATTGTACAATGTTTTACTTGTACTTTGAACTGTATATGACTCTAGTGTAGGGCTTCAGCTGTCAATTATTTTAGTAATCTATCGATTATTCTAACAATGAATCGAGTAATCGGACAAAAAAAAAAAACTGGGACATTCTGCATTCTGAACTGTGTTTGTTTCTCGGTTTAGTTTGTAGCGATCCCATACTTTTGACACATTTTGACATTTCTTACGCTGCGTATCTTCCCCTTGCTCCTCATTGCCTTCATCTCATCCTTCCACACTTTAGTTAAGTTTGCAGCGTAAACTAACTTCATCTTCATAGATCACCAGGGCTCTCCAGTTTCGAACTTAGCGTGAAGTGAGATGAGGGAGTGTTGATAAGCAGGACTACTACATTACACCAAATAAATTGTTTTATTTTTGCATTTAAAAATTGCAAAAATAAAACAATTTATTTATTTTATATAAATCCCAATTCTTTTATATAAATCCCAATTCTTTGGGATTTATATATGGAAGGGGCAAATCAAAGAATTGGGAAGTTGGCAGGGTATAAAATTGTTTTATTTTTACATTTGGCCCCAAATTAGCCTCTTAAACAGCATTGTCTGTCCAGAATGAAAGAATAGTTTTGTTTTCCTGACGTCTTTAACTCTAAATATATGACAAACAGTAACAGGTAAACATTGAGTTCATACTCTTTACACTTCAAACTTACACTTTAATAAGCAGCTATTATAATCAATTAAGTGATATAATTAAAGTGATTATCACATATTTATTAAGGATCCAAAAGCCCATCTTTACTAAGCAGTGGAGCCCTGTCGTGTCTTTATTAATACAATAAATCTGTTCAGCCTCCCTCCCCTACCACCTATTTGTACATAATCCACACAGTACCTCACAATGTGTTAGTGTAAATCTTGCTGGTTGCCTGACTGTTGGTTTCTAGATCATGCTATGGAGCGGACAATTTTGAGCTGGGCCTGATTGCTTATTTGTATTTGTGTTTGTGTATATATGAAGGTCTGAAAGTGTATATTCAATATCATATATCGAATGCATTTAATGTGAAGTGGATATTTCATTTTGTTTTGCTCCTGGGTGTTTGTCTTATTTGCTTGTAATTTTAATTTGGTTATAAAGTGTACAATTGTTGTCTACAGCTGGATAGGGTAAAGTGTAAACATTGAATGGTTGTCACTGAAAAACCAATAAAAAAATAAGATAAAAATAAATAAATAAATAAATAATTGATTACCTGACTGTGCCCTTTCGCTTCCATCACGTCTGAAACCTGTGCACGCATTCACAGTGTTCATGCATTTTCGTGGAATGAGTACTTGTAGCGGAAACCTATTTTCAGACTTTACCCGGCAACAAAAAATACTATAATCTGATTGACTGACAGGTTGCTAATTGAAAACAACTTAAATAATGGACTACTTAGAGCAATCTGCCTTCGCATTATCCATTCACAAATCATTAATTATTGTGCGGTGAGATTTATCACTAACAGTGTGAGAAATGTCATATTTGGCGTGTGAACTTATTGAAATGCGTGTGTCTCATGCTGAATGCGTCATCACGTTGATAATCATCCTGGCAGAACGATGGTGTAAGTGAGCGCATTGTGTAACTGAGATAAGCTAAATCACACAAACACGTCCTTTGCTGAGAGCTACTGTTCCTGCTGTAACATGTTAGAAAAGTGAACAGTAGCGACATACCCTGTGATTTCCTCATGTCCTTTGAAGCTAAAGCACGGTTTCCATGCTGAAATGGAGTCAAATCTGTTGTCACGTCATTGGGCCTCAACTCTTGCACCAGCGACTTCCAACCAAAAGCAGTATCACAGACACTTTGACCAGCTTCATATCCACCTGAGGGACACAAAGTACAATGGAATAAATTAGCTAGTATTTTTTTGACAAGCATTATAGGTAAAACATTTTTACACTTTTCAGAGGCAACAATGTCTCACTTGGTTTAATGCTGCATTCCATTTTTAGTTGGAACTCAGAAATTTGGTGCAACCTCACCAACCCCAACTTCCAGGATGGCTGCAGCAGGCTACATTTCGAATTTAAAATTCCTTTCCTCAGACTTCCCTCCGAAGCCATGCGGGTAAACATTACGTTTGTTCACAAACAGGATTGAGTTCACATGGATTAATGGGCAATGACAATATAATGCCAGAAAACAAGGAATACTCTCAAAAAATCACAAAGACGGTAGGGTAGGGTAAAGTTACCCTACCCTATCTCTTTTTCTTGGCAGTAAAAACATGAAGGGGGTCGTTATAACACAGGGCATACATTTGCATATAGACGGTGGGGACATGTCTCCACTAATATTATGAGGAAAGCCAGAGTGTCTCTACCAATATTAATAGAGGTAGGACAAGTGTATGTGTATGTGCAACACTGTGAGAGTAGAGAGTGAGAGTGAGTGACTAACGGTTCGGGCTCGGGTGGAGATACTAAACTCTACAAGCTAGCATGAGCTCAGACGTTGTCTTTTCCGTGTCTGCGTATGCACGATTAGTGCACAAAGAGGGGGGCGCGTTCATTAAGATTGGATGGTGTTTTTACAGGCCTGTCTGCTCCACGGGTGACTGACAAATTTCATTTCTGTGACAATGCCTTGCCATTAATTTGGTTGATCGTGTGTTTGTATGCTACCCAGTTTAAAATAATTGCCCACCCCTGTTCCTGTTCTAAGCACACTGTTTACATATCTAAACATAGCATTATATTTATAATTTCTGCATGTACAGTACAATGCTTAAAAAATGTATTACACCACCCAATGTAAGGCTTATGCCACAGCTGCCCTAAAGTAACAGCTTCATTCATTTCTGACTTCTCAGAGAAGAATTTTCTTTATTTGTTTGCCAAATTGTTTCTAAAATGTTTTCTTGTTTTTATAACAGGTGGTCTAATACATTTGTTAAGCACTACACAGTAATTGTTAATACTGTACTGACAGTGATGGTACAGTCTGTGTACCTTGTTTCTTATATTTATGTTGCTTCTTTAAAAGTGCAATAAAATATGACACTGAGGATTTAAAACAGCAAGTCAATTTAGGGTGTGTGCCCCTAAATATTCTGCTTGAGTTCCTAAAATGTTAGGTTAGGGGTCACTGTGCTCTTCATAAAAAAAAGTTAGTCTGGGGCCCTGGAAAAGTAAATGGCACAAATCAAAAACAACTGGAGGAGAATTTCTCAACTAATTAGGTTAACTGGCAACAGGTCAGTAACATGGCTGGTTATAAAAGAAGCATTTCAGAGAGGCAGAACCTCTCAGGTGTAAAGATGGGCAGGGGTTAACTAATCTGAGACAACTGAATCTAAAAATTGTGGAACAATTTCAAAAACTTTTCCTCAGTGCAAAATTGTGAAGACTTCGAAGACCCCACCATTGACAGTACAGTGTATAATATCACAATAAGAGTCAGAAAATCAGGAAGAATCTCTCTATGCAAAGAACAAGGCTGAAAACAAAACTGGATGCTCGTGATCTTCAGGCCCTGAGGCAACACTGCGTTAAAAACAGAGTATTAAGATTCACTACTGAAAATCACAGTACAAGCTCAAGAATGCTTTCAGAAAATCACTGCCTGTGAAAGCAAGTTAAAGCTGTATTATGCAAAGAAGAAGCCATTTGTGAACACGATCCACAAACGCCACCATCTTCTCTGGGCCAAAGCTCATTTAAAATGGTCTGAGGCAAAATAGAAAACTGTCCTATGGTCAGATTCATCAAAAAAATTTATATTCTTTTTGAAAACCATGGACGCTGTGTCCTGTGGACTAAAGTGAGGCCTTGTCCATCCATCCAGCTTGTTATCAGTGTACAGTTGAAAAGCCTGCATCTCTGATGGTATGGGGTTGCATTAGTGCCTATGGTGTGGGCAGCTTACACATCTGGAAAGGCACCATCAATGCTGAAAACTACATAGAGGTCCGAGTGCTGAACTGTCCTGCCTGCAGTCCAGACCTTTCACCAACAGAAAACATTTCATACATCATGAAAGGAAAAATCCAGCAAACAAAGGCCCAGGACTGTTGAGCAGCTTCAATCAAGAATGTATGACGGTGATTATTTGATGGTGATTATTTATCGTGATAAAAATTGAGGTTGATTACAATGATCACCTTTGGGCATATTTACTTGATACACACGGCAGAAATGTATGCATCACAAGCCAATCAGATTCTACCTTTTCCTGTGCCACTCTGGTTTGTGAGTTTCTGTGAAAAGTTGCAAATTTTTTCAGATGTGTTGCTGCCATGAAATTAAAAATGAGCTAATATTTTCTCATGAAATGGGAAAATGTCTCAGTTTCAGCATCTGATATGTAGGTATATTGAGAATAAAATGTGTGTTTGTGAGTTTGTCAAATCATTGCATTACATTGTCCCAAGTTTTTGGAATTGGGGTTGTACAAACTAACCTTCAGCCTGTTTTATATCCTATGCCTTTGCATATCCATTGTGAGAAGGGGTGTGCCAGAAAGGACAAAGTCATCCAAGCAATTTATCAACAAGGCTTTTGAAAGCCCGGACAGATATACTGTTAGTCTGTCTGGCATGTCACAAAAAAGGAGAAACTTTTGTTTCATGTTTGGATTTAATATAAATAAAAAGTTAATGAAATGTTTTAATTGAAGCACTTATGAGACTTTTCTCTCTCCAGCTCTCTGGGTCATCTCACTGGGCCTCCTCCCAGTGAGACATGCCCAGAACACCTCACCAGGGAGGCGTCCAGGAGGCATCCAACCAGATGGCCGAGCCACCTCAGTTGGCTCCTCTCGATGCAGAGGAGCAATGGCTCGACTCTGAGCCCCTCCTGGAAGACCGAGATTCTAACCCTATCTCTAAGGGAGAGCCCAGACACCCAGACATTTTGGCCTCTTGTATCCGCGATCTCATTCTTTCGGCCACTACCCACAACTCATGACCATAGGTGAGGGTAGGAATGTAGATCGACTAGTAAATCGAGAGCTTCACCTCTCGGCTCAGCTCCTTCTTCACCACAACAGACCTATGCAGAGCCTGCATTACTGCGGACGCCGCACCAATCCTCCTGTCGATCGCCCTTCTGAGCCCGAGAACTAGAAAAACTATTTCCAATTCTACTAAAAAAACAAATAAATATTGTGTACTGTATAATGTGATGGCCTGGTATCAATGTCACTGCAAAAACATCTAAATACTTGTAAATTTAGATAGTTATAGTTATTATCTAAATACTCGCAAATACTTTACAAAATCTGCAGATAATATCTTGTATTCTTGAGGATCCAGGTGTCAACAAACAAAATTCATTCATTCAGAATGACAGAACAGTGTTAGCAAAGGCCTCACCCTCTTCCTGGTGTTGATCTGCAGCAGTGTTGGCATCACTGGCCACTGCTGGCTGTTCAGAGTAGCTGGAAGGGAACACGTCATACAACGCTCCTGAACCGAACTCTCTGGACTTCACTCCTTCCTGGCTGAATGACACACTGTCAACTCTGGGGGAAAAAAGAAAAAAAAGTACGCACACAAAAAAAATTATTGTAAAGTCATATAATTCATTAAATGCTGTGACTTTTCATGATTAAATCCAGAATTTATTCTCACTCAAAACAGAAAGCTGATGATAGTGAAATCCTTTGGTTCAATTTAAATGTATGTTAAATATTGATATTCTGACACCTCTCTATCAGTATGTTTACAAGAATTATTGTTATAGTCTGACTTAAGCCCAAGCTTTTAAAATGTATGTAAAAGTGTTTCCCCCAGGTTAACAGGTTTGGGGGTGCAGACAAACAGTTAAAAGGAATCAAGGTGTTAATTTAGCTATTTACTAATGCATGTAGGTATGTTAGTGTTGGGTGGTATGACCAAAAATTAAATCACAGCATTTTTCAAATTATTGGTTTCATGGTATACAATGGATTTTTTTAAGCCAAAGCATGAATGAGTCCTCTGATGAGAGAGCGCTGCAGTTGAGTGTGTGTGTGTGCGTGCTCGAGCAAATGTCGAGGCAAGAGAGGCAGTGGCAAATCTGGCTGCTACTTGCAGGAAAGCAAGTGTTGCCATCTTCACCACACTGGGAACTCTCTGTATGCTGGTGAGAGCGTGCCCACCTGTGCATGTGGGAAAGTGTTTGTCTGTTTGTGTGTGTGTGCGTGTGTGTGTGAGTGAGTGAGTACATGGGGCGAAACCACAGCATTCTTATAAATACAATACACAATGGTATAACAGTAGAGGAAACACTGTAAACATGGTCCAACTAAAAGTTGACCATATCAAATTCGTTAAGTCGAACAAACACACCCTGATAATGTAAATGGACTCAAATTACATCTGCATGTATATATATAGCTTCAGTCAGACAAGAGTGCGACTAAAGCTTGCCTTGATACTCTGCATTTGCCCAAGTTCAAATCCCCCACTTAAGCTCAAAAATAACAGAAGAAGCCAGTACACAATAGTATGACAAACAACATGTTGAAATCCAGGCTGGTACAGAAAACCAAATTTATGCTTTATCAGCTAAAAAGATTTAGGCTGCAGCTAGGGCGGGGGCAAACCATTACAGATGAATAGAATAAATAGAAATGCGGGTAGCTGAGGAGAGCCATTGCATAGTCACAGTTTAATAATCATTTCAATAATCGATGACTAGTTGACTATCAAGATAGTTGTTAGTTGCAGCCCTAACAGGAGCCAGAACTCCACAAAGAAGTGGTCCTCTCTGCTCCTGAGGATGGCTGTTTGACAGTGAATAAAGAAGAAAAACTTTGAATTGTGTTGAGCAGTTTTGAACTGCATTGACAGAGACATTGTTTCCTGTGAAGGGCGGCACCGCACTTAAATGCACAGCCTGTCAGAAGTTATTAGAAGAAAAGACAAAAATGTCACCAGTATGTCGTAAGCTAACACACTGCTTTGGAGAGCTTGGAGCAGCATTGAGGAACTTTAAAGTGTGGACAGAAACACCAGTAGAGGGCAGCATCACATCTCTCAGGGTACAGCGCACCAAGAACTATTAGAAGAAGAAATGCCACGCTCCCTCTTCCATGAGGTGACGCAGGGAGGAGGGAGGGGAATGTCAACTGAAGCAGAAAAAAGAAAACTAGCTTAGAGTTAGTCAAAAAACATCACCAACAGCTTCAACCAAAAACTGACAGCAACACTACATGGTTTTGATGTATGTTCACATCAAGCACAGACACGAGGTGGACACTGAAGCTTTTTATACGAGATGTGAAACGAAAGTACTCTTTCATTACTTATACTACATCACAACGCTTCAGAAGCACACAACATTTAAAACTAGAACATGTGAAGTTATCCCAGACAATGCGGTTGAGAAAGCTGAGTACTCTCACCTTGTCTGCCCACGCATTTCTTCTGGCAGGCTGTATATTAAGAGGTGCAATGCTGACCTCCACAGCTCTAAGTTCCCACTCACATTTTGAAGTCTGTAATCACAGTTTGAAGTTCTTTAACACAGATGGAAGGTGCCCTTCATTCTCATTCCTTCCCCACTCCTTAATCCTTCTGGATTTTAATCCACAGCTCCTTCTTTGTGGCTCTTCAACACAGAAGTTCAAAGCTTCCCGATGCAGATCAAAGTCCTTTTTCTAAAATGTTTCCTTTGCTTCATATTCTTATATCTAGACCAGTTGCCAAGACTGCCTTAATGGCCCCATGCATTTCTTCTTCTCCTTCTTCTTCTCTAGTTAAGTGTGTGTTGCCTTTAATCATATTTCATATCTGTACTTTCAAATAATATCCTATGGAAAACAAGGTAAACAAGGAAAAATGGCAAGAGCATTGTGAACCAACAAAAGCTTTTGATTAACAATAATATTATATAAATATTTATAAAATATTAATTAATTAATTAATATTTTATAAACAACTGAAAAATGTCAAAGAAGGTGGCCACCAAACAATGGCAGATAATGACATAAACGTGTGCATTTCACCAAAAACAAAAACGCACTTGGGAATGCTAAGAAATGTCACTAATCTGCCTTGCCTGCCTTTGATGTGCCCTCTCCATTCATTTCCTATGGGGAGAAATATAAATATGGCATTAACGGCTGATATGGAGGCTTTGAATTTCTGTGCTGAGGTATTTATTATAAGAAATGTTGTGGAAACCAGGAACTTCAAACAATGATATATAGAAATATCTATAGAAATCTATAGAAATATAGACTGTGTTGAACTTTAAACTTCAGATGGAAATATTTTTCTCCCTTGAGGGTAGCATTGTACCTCTTAGTGTACAGCCTGCTAGAAATTATAAGAACCTAAAGAATTTTATGATTTAAGATCATAAATATGACCGTCATCTGCTGCCTGTCAATTATGTCTTAATGTCACTATCATTCCGTTGTTAAAATTATCCTCTGTGCCACCCTCATCTACAACGTCTTTGTCAAAAAGAAGAAAAGTGGACACCGAGTGCAGAATTTTCCAAGACAACTGGACTGATTTGTATTTATTTGTGGAGGTCAGTGGGAAACCAGTATGCTTGGCATGCTTGCAACAAGTTTCAGTGCACAAGGAATATAACATTTGGTACAACTACGAAACTCATCATGGTGAAAAATACAACAACTTTCAAGGACAACTGAGAAGAGAGAAGGTAAATGAGTTGTTGGTCGGTCTGAAGAAGCAGCAGTCTGTTTTAAGACATAGCCAGGAAGTCAGTGATGCAGCTGGGAAAGCTAGCTATCTTATTGCTAGTGAAATAGCATCAGCATCAAAACCATGTTGTGAGGGCGAGTTTGTGGAGACATGTCTGCTAAAAGCTGCAGAGATCATATGCCCTGAGAAACAGGCTTTTGCCAACATTAACCTGACCAGGAACTCTGACTTTTTGCAGATTTGGACAGCCAAATTAGGCACAAAGTCAAGTCATTTGTTGCATTTTCAGTTACTATTGATGAAAGTACAGATAGCAGTATTTATTTGCGTTGTTGATGAAACTTTGACTGTCCCGAGGAGTTTGTTGAAGTGGTGCTGATAACAGACACCACTTGAGGATGGCAATCCTCATCACAAGACAAACCAAGTAGTGGAGAAAAATATTCAGCTGGTCACACACACACACTTACTATGTCATACAAACAAGGCATGGTACACTGTGCAAACATACACATACAAACATGACTTGGTACACTGTTCTAAAATGTCACCACACAATACAAGTGTCAATTTACACATACAATAATGTTAACAAAGTAAAAACTAGATAGTGGTAGCTTCATTCATGCAGAAATTCAGTCCGGGAATTGGCGTTACGATGATTTAAAGTGTTGTTGGCGATCTTTCATTTGACCATAAAAGCCTATAAAATATAAACCAGATATTATCTGAAATTAAAAGTAATAACTGCATTTTAAACAATACATATCACAAACAGATTTTATTTTAGAGTGTATTTACAGGCTATTGCCACTCTCCTTGAAGAGTTATAAAACATCTCAAAAAGAAAACTTTTCATGAATCCAGGGAAACAACCCGTGTGCACCTTTATATTTATACATCAAGATATAGACTAAAAATATCCATATATAATATTATTAATAGGCCATATTGTCCAGCCTTATAGAAATGTTGATTTCATTTATATTGCGAAAGATATTTATATCAAATGATATTAAAAAGTATATTATGATGAGAATTTTTCCCCTTTTCGCCCCACCCTACCTACCTCCTTGGCGGAGAAAACAACCCAGTGTTGAGAACATGGATTGGTGTGGCACTAGCAAGTTAATATTTCTTCAGAAAAACATGCCAGAACATAGTCTATTTATTCAACATTAACAACCCCTACAAATTAATGAACTACCATATCAATTCAATTCGGGTCAAAGTTCAAAGGCCTGCAGTTCAGCTTGGATATACTACTGTAAATAGAACTAAACCATATTACAATGACTTGTACACGGTCCACTTCAACAGACTACACCAAATGTCACCTGACTGGGCGTTTACCCAGAGTATCTAAAAATATAAAATGTCTCATTCACAAACACACATTCCAATACAAATATTAAACCATGGTATAATTGATGCATCTTTCACCTTATGCATCATGTATGCAAGATTTTTGTAGAAGCTTTTTCATTCTACATTTGGCTTTCTTTGATGGTACTATACTGTTCAAACTGTGAAAAAGTGGGTCACTAAAGCAGGAGTTCTCAAATGTGGTCCGTGACACACTAGCCATGAGTCCCATCAAAAATTCCAAAATTGATCAAATAAAGTTACATTTTTCATACGTGTTGTCCTCAAGACCACAATAGATGAATAATAGATGACAATTAGAGAACAACCTACACTTCCCTCAATTTAAAAGGCCACTGCATGGTACTATTTGAAATTATCCAAACCAAAAAAAGAGGAGTAAAAGAGCAGTATTTTAAGCATATTTAATATGATATCTTATGAAGTATTAAAAAACTGATATTTAAAAAAACAAAGAACTTAAAAAAGGCAAAGAACTTGCATATTTGGATGACAACTTATGAAAATATGCACTGCAACAAATGGAAGTTATTACTAGATTTTGGTGCAGATCCAAACATAGATCTCAGGGTTCTCATTTGTTTTGATTTGGGTTTTTAAACTATTGTTTACCTTGTGACATAGCTAAGTATACTGGCACTGTGGAAGACTCAGCAGTTGTGGTGGAGAAAACTGCACTCCAAGTGCTTTCTCTACTCATTTTGTAATCTAAAATAGTTTGTAAAGGGCTTCCTGTTCCTTTCTGAATGCAGATCAATATCCAAATTGGCATATAATGTAATGATATCTTCCACTAGGCATAACGTACATCTCCAAAAAATTGCAAAAATGCGCTTTACATTTGTACTGTTATGCCACTAACATAAACATTGGCAAAAGTAAATGTATTATTTGTTCTACTCTGTATTGTTTTACACAGTGAATTTGTCTTGACTATATTTTTTTTAAAAAAAGCATCATGTAGCTCAAATAGTTCATAAATTACTTTCCAGCTATTATTTTCATCATTCTGGAGAAGTATAGGGCTGCAAGGATTCCTCGAGTAACTCGATTACAAAAAATGATCAAGGAATTTTCTCTGCCTCGAAGCCTTGTTTGATTAAATTTAAAGCTCACGTTTCACACGGATTCTTTTTAGTGTGATACAACATGCTTACGTCATAGGCTATGCATCCCCTACAAAGCGGAAGAAGATGGAGCGAGCTTTGGGTAACGTGTGTGGACAGTTTAGCGGTACGGGATGGCAGACGCCAGGACCGAAAACAGTGAATACAGCGAAAATGAGCAAACACAGCAAAGCGAAACTAATAGGAGGAATAGGATAAAAGTATGTTTTATCCGATTACTCGATGGAATATTCGATAGAATATTCAATTACCAAAATATTCGATAGATGCAGCCCTAGAGGGGTGTCATTCAAGGCCATGCTAGATAATAATACCATTATCTCTTTGTTAATGCAATGCTTTTAAGTTACTTCTGGGTTTAAAAGTGTGATTTTTTTTTTTACCTCAGCCAAGGTGGTTATGTTTTTACTGGCATTTGTTTTTAATCATTAGAACAAAATGGAATTTGATTGTATTTTGGGGGAATGTAGGTTTAGTGGAACCAAAATTCCACTGTCTTAAGCAGCTCATCAGCAGATGATGTGCTCATCAGCAGATGATGTGTGAATGGAAGTAAACACGACAGTATCAAAACTGCAGACTGCCCCAAGCTTATGTGAACTGGAGTTCTGGGGAAAAGCAAATTGCCTAACACTGTTTTTCTTTGCTTTCTTCATAAATGTTGTCCTTTCTTCTTCCTCTCATCTACAGCTTACCCTTATACTGTTCACAGGAAAAAAAACTCTTATAATTATCCTATAAGCATCTTACTTTGAAATAATCATGTATTATTGTGTCATATACTTAATTGTGTTTGGTTAAAATCCAAATCAAGATTCAGATCCTGATGCATGAAAAATGTGTGTGAGTGTGGGAAACTGAGTAGCCTTGGCACAGATTTAAGCTTTCTGAGGTGCTTTCTCTGGTTTGATATTGGTCCACTTCTCCTTTAAAGCCCAATTATTCTTCAGTGCATGAGGCATGAGTTAACATAACCACTAAGGAACAGAGATGCATCTTTGAATGCGACTCTTGTCATGTTCAGGATTACTTACAAATTATTTGCGCTGTGGGGGACTTGTGGGCAAAATTAAGTTGGAGCTCAAATCATTATCATAATGTGATCATGAAGTTTCAATTTCACTCAAAATGTGAAACGTGGAACATGTTCACAATCAAAGTGTTGTCAAGACACATTTTAACTTATGGCCTCATGTATCATGTCACCAACACGTGATGCTCACTCTGAACTGTGATGTTTCAATTTTGCAGTCATGTTCACATGGTCATATTACCAAAGATAGATGCTAGACCACTGACAACATACACATAAATAAACAAGGTATTTGGGAAATTGATAACGCTATACGGCGGCGTCTTCCCCCGAGCTAGCTGGTTGTCACTGGCCAGAACAGAAAGCTAACAGGCTAACCTAAATCACAAGTCACATATTCATTATTGGAGTACTGCAATTTTGTATTATAGTTAAAATGGCATTTCTATTATTGAGTGGAATTCACACCAAGTCATTATAAGAATGCTACCGTGTGTTATTCGTCTACTTGATTATTAACAACAAAGTTAGCAACAGGCTAACTAGCCAACGTTCGCTCTAGAGACCAAGCTAACACAAGGACTCCGCGTGGCGGGTTTTTAAAGCAGCCAGTGCGTGGCTCGTGAAAATCTCCGTAACGAGACACGCACATATTACGCTACGAGGACAGTACATGTAAGCAACAGTGGGCGTTTGATAGTATGGTACACAAGTTCATGAAGCAACACAAGAAAGGCCCACAGTCGCCCCTGAATTGTAGGCAGCCTCCCTTGAGTCCATCACCAACCTGGCCTCCCAGTCGTTCCACTGTTGCTGCAATTTGTGGGCGCCGCTGAGCCGAGACCCCGGGGCTTTGCGGCTCATTCCCTTTTAGAGAGCTGCATGACCCGCCCGCAGCGGTTACCGGTCCGTGTCTCTGCCGAGGAACACCTCTCACTTTTACGTTTCGTCAAGTCTCGCAAATATGTTAGCAACTCGTCGTTATCGCTAGCCAAATGTATTGGTCTTCTTCTTCTTTCAGATTGTACGGTGGGTGACATCCTTACCGTCACATTACCGCCACCTTGTGGCGGAAGTCTCACACTACAATGTGCGTGTCTTCCTTCTACTTCTTTTGGCTTTTTCGGCAGACGAGATGGCTCATAGCGTAGTGCTGCCTCTCAGAGCGATTGCGGGACTGCACGCTGTCTTCTTTTACTGCAGTTTTTGCTCCTATCTTCTGCCGGTGCCTCAGTAAGTTAAGCGTTGTACAGTATATAGTTTCGGGGCCGCCGACTCTCACACTCGAACATTCTTTTAACTACCTTCACACGCTCTCACGCCACTCCTCCGATTTCTCAAGCCGAAAAAAATCTGTTTATCAATCTGATCTCGGCGATAAGCCTGGCGAACGCCACTCACGATCGATTAATTATGCCCTGTTCTCGACTGAAGACTGTACAGAAGCGGTACTCGTTCTGTTATATTCGGTAATATACAGTATATGAACAGAAACTCTTATTGTGAAATGCTCATACGGCTACGGACCGGAATTTATGCACATGAAGGCAAAGACACAACACATTCCTTTACCACTCCCAACCCAAACTTGGTTCTTTGTCGGTCACTCTGAATCTACTATCACATCTACTAAATCCAAATTTCCTGGGAGAAGACCCCAGCTCCCCAAACTGTTTTCGCTGTACAGAATGTATTGTATGTATCTACAGCAGCCTGTCCCAGAAACACCAGAATGCAGGGGAAGTCAAATTAATTACAATGTTCTAATTAATATTGTATAATTAGTATAAATTGAGTATATAGTGTATATATAGAATATTATCCTTAAATGTAGGCCATAGTGAAGAGATGGGTCTTGAAAAGTGATTTTATCGCTTTACTCGCGCTGGGTGCTTCTTCCACCTCTTTTGCTCAGTCGTGAAGTAAAATACATCACTCAGTGGAATGTCACCACAGACATGAGAACAAAACACTGCTATACTGAGAGAGTGCATTGGCATTATGGAATCTCTGCTTTTGGGTCCATACCCCAAATGTTTACCAGCGTCCCGCTGTATGAGCTGCGTGGAACCTTGAACCTTGATACTAGTATGTTTTGGCTTGGCAATAGCATGAGCGTTCCTACGCTAATTACTAAATGCGGCAGGCGGAGGTCGGTGTGTTACTAATGAATAGGGAACGACGTTTTACACTATCCATAATATTGTTTTGTATTTTTCCACATATCCTCTTATCCCCTCTCCAACTTTTTTGAGCTGTGTTGTTGCCATCAAATTCAAAATGAGATAATATTTTTTCATGAAATTTTAAAATGTCTCAGTTTCAACATCTGATAAGTTGTTTATGTTCTATTGAGAATAAAATATGGGTTTGTGAGATTTGCAAATCATTACATTCTGTTTCTACTTACATTTTTTTCTAAAAATCCTCATACAACCATTTTCTTGTATCTTCCCAGCAATGCTTGAAAAATGTTTTTTGAAAATTGAAAAGGCTTTCATGCATAACACAATTATACCTTTTTGGTAAACATGTAACATATTTGGAAGAGAATTGGCACAGGATTCAAGGTATTTAATAAATACACCTTATTGTAGCATCATTAGTTGATGAGTTCAAATTTAATATAATTTGGTGAAAGGTCAGGGAAATAAACAGCCACTAACCTTGACCATCTGCCTGATGTGATGCCATCAAACTTTAGAGTTTTTCTAAGGATTCGGTGCCCCCTGCTGATGCACAGCTAAATGCATATGTGATTATTTTTGTCCAAACCTTTTCAATCTTTTATTGAGGCTCTTGTATTGAACAATGTAAGTGTATTTCCTCTCTTTTCTTTCATAAATATATTTGATCAATAACAGGGTCCAAAGCTTGATTTATAGAGCAATAATAAATGTTTAATCTAACAGAAACAATGTGTTGATCTATGGTGGCCATTTTTAAAACTACCTTTTCTTAATCCACATACTTCAAAATAGAAACTTCATTCAAATGTCAAAACGTTAAGCTCAGTCAGACCATCACTGCTTGTATTTTTCTATTTGAAATGTTTCATAATTTCCATTATATTTATATTTAATTTACTTCAATGAAGAAACTTCCTTCAAACTTCCAAATTAAGACAATTAAGACATTCACTGCATTCAGAATTTTATACTATTTCATACTTTGTTAACCTTATTCAGAAAGAAAATTTCTAATTCAAATGAGCAGGAAAGCACTTCAAAAACAACTGGTTCCACATACAGTATGAGGGCTGTTCATTTAAGATTTTCCATGACCAACCAGGTTATTGTAGGAGGCTGAAATTACACATTTATAATAAGACATATCTCTATAGGTCACGTGGCGTTTTGCATCTGTGAACTGCTAACAGTTTCTCTCTTACAGATGCTAAGATGGAGTAAGGTGTGATCATGGGGCCAGTTGACTGAAGAGCAGTCAGGTTCCTGTATTTGATGCATCGTATGACGTAGTCACATTCACACATACAGTAAATTTAGAGTGTTAATGAGGAAACCAGAGAACCCAGAGAGGACCCGCACTCACACGAGGAGAACATGCAAACTTCACACAGAAAGGCCCCATTTGAACCTGGTTTGTAACCAGTGACCCTTTTGCTGTGAGCTTTGGTCCAGAGAAGACAGCAGCAATTCTGGATCGTGTTCACATAATATGGCTTCTTCTTTGCATGATACAGCTTTAACTTGCATTTGTGGATTGTACAGACAGTAGATAGTGATTTATGGAAGTGTTTCTGAACCCATGAAGTGATTTCCAGTAAAGAATCATGTCTGTTTTTAATGCAGTGCCGCCTCAGGGCCCGAAGATCACCAGTATCTAGTTTTGACTTTTGACCTTGTCCCTTGCACACAGAGATTTCTCCCGATTCCCTGAATCTTTTGATGATATTATACACTGTAGATGGCGGGATCTCCAAAGTCTAAGTCTTTGCAATTTTACGTTGAGGAACATTTTTTGGAAATTGTCCCACAATTTTAGACGCAATTTGTCACAGGTTGTTGGACCTCTGCCCATCTTTTCATGCTCCTTTGGGAATAAAATTGACATTGGCAAATCACTGCATACTGTTTTTATTTATAATTTACACAGCATCCCATTTTTTGGAATTGGGGTTGTAAATCAACCAAACAAAATAACCTTATATAACAATTTTATACACATGAAATGCTTACATAAAATACATATAACAAAGATTGAACTGACAAATACAAGAGCATTAGTAGGTTGTGAGTTAGTATTGAGTAGATTCCAGTAAAGAAAATATATATATATATTTTTTGATAATTCAGAAAAAAAAGAGCATTTTCAATTTTTTTCAGGTGAATCCAACTATTATTTTATGTTTGAAAAACAAATCAGTTAATTTATTTATTTAAACATTTGGGGGAAACTGTGACACATGCCATAAAGTAGATTTACTTTGCATGGATCTAAAACCAGAGGTTCCATAACGCCAATACACTCTCTCAGTATAGCAATATTGAGATGTGTACCATGAAATAGTCAAATATCTCAGTTTCAACGTCTGATATGTTGTTTATGTTTTATTTGGAATACATGATGGGTTCATGATCATTGTGTTAGATGTGCAAATCATTGCGTTCCGTTTCTATTTATATTTTACACAGAATCCCAACATTTTTGGAACTGCGGTTGTATAAGCGCAGGGATTTTATTTACACACAGAAAATGTGATGTGGACACAAAAATCTTTCCTTATCTTTTTAGAAATGCTATTCCCAGAAGTAAGCAGCATTCACAGCTCAGCTTTTATTATTCCCAGAGACCCTCAGAGAGCAAACAGTGGCAGCATGTTATTCTGCTGTTTATTCAAAAGCCCCCATCTTTCTTCCTCCCCCTCTCCCTCCCTGCCTTCTGTCTCCTCTCATTCTCTCCTTGTATCTCTCCCTCTGCTGGCTAATAATACCTCTGTTCAAGCTTGAACATATAGGCCTTTGATGGAGCCGGCCACTCTAGGCCAGCGCGCGTCAGCTGTGACGTCAATGCATCCAATCACACAGGGCTCTGTGTGGAGGAGTAGCCTGCTGTGGGTGGGTTTGAGCTGCTGCTGCTGCTGCTGCTGCCGCTGCTGCTGCTGCTGCTGCATACCTGCTCTTACAGCAGCACAGCACAGTGAATGGAGAAGAAGAAAGGGAAAAAAGTATGAATGGAGCGTGGGGGGTGAGGAGGACGGAGGCAGCAGGGGACAAGAGGTGGGAGGGAGCAGACCAGAGAGATATTTTCATATTGCTGCTCTCAATGTGGATCAGGATCCATCTGGACCCAGGAATTTTTTAAATGTATTCTTTATCATTGCGAGACAGAGACATTTTCAGCATTTGTATGTACAGGATAAGGCCACAGTAGGTTCTATAATATATCAAAGATTGAGCCGGATCCTGTGAACATTCCAGATATCACGATCCAGAAGAGGAACAAAATAGGGGGCTTGTGGGATTTTGGGCACTGTAAGGTAACAGATAAAGATACAGACATGCAACTAACACCAAACTGTAGCGGAGACTCTGATGAATCATTAGTGTGTCAACAGATTTTTGTGGTATCTTTATTATCTATGGAGCTTGTTCCAGAAGAAAACTGCCATTACAGAAATATTGATTTTCATGAATGACTATCAAGCTAATAATGATATTAAGGTGATTCCAAATGCTAAGGTATGTTCAAGGATGGTCAAGGATTCCAATAATGTAGATAAAATAATTCTAGGACAAGTAATTTTGGGTGCAAGTCGCAATATAGGGGGAAATGACCTGCTTGGTGGAGGTCTGCACTTTTCTAGTTATTATTAAGTCCAGTCAAGTCAATTTTACATAGCCCAACATCACAAACACAATTTGCCTTGAAGGGCTTTACATAATAAATCATGTTTTTATTATTATTATTATTATTATTATTAGGGTAAACACACTTCATTATAATATCTTCACATTAAAATGTTTGTTAAAATGTTTACCCTCACCTTATCCAGGTGAGCTCAACAAACCTAAGAAATCACAGGTGAAACATGCTGTTTGCTTATGAATACAATGTAGAGTAATTTTAGTGTGCTGTGGTTTTTCATTTTAGGTGACTGTAATTTTGCTCCAAATTAATTTAATCACAGCTTCAATATATAGAACTTATTAAAAAAGACCCTGGTTAACGACCCGGTTGGAACAAGGGCCTTTTTGTTATATAACCATGTAATGATTTATGCCTCTGCCCAACTAACACAAGACTTAACAACTCCGGTACATATTTCTCAGGTTGTCCATCCATCTGTTCGTCCTTCCCATTTTTGTCAACACAAAATCTCAATACCATCCTTTCAAATTTGGCATGAACTTTGACTTACAATGCATTATCTTAAAGTGGTTTTATGAGATACTGACACATACAAGGTAAAACACATTTTGGCCACTCAGCATGAGGCTCACCTAATAAAATCTGCTATCTTAGAAAGTGAACTTTGTATTTTTTTGGTAAACCGCTGTTTCTCTCTCTCTCTCTCTCTCTCTCTCTCTCTCTCTCTCTTTCCCACACCAAAGTCCATAGAGAAAATCAATGATTTCACATCACAGCACACAGGAGTTGTTGATCCACTGCTGCCTCCATCAGTAACTTCAAATGTGTTATGGTCTGACTTCAAGGTTTGAATTCCTTTGCTCACATTTACCAAAGTGACATTCATTTACTGAACATGGTAGTTGTAGATGAGTAGCTCCTGTATCTACATGAGCTAAAAACGCTGATTTACTCTTTGGGCCATGGGCTGTGCCTGCTACTGGTCGTGTACCACAAAGTCCTCTCTGCTTGTGAGGTGAAACTTAATGCTGCTAAATAATATAAATAATTATGTTCATGTTCAATAGGAAAGAGAATGCTAACAGCTATAATACAGAGGAAGTCATGCAAATGATTACTCAACATCACTGACAGCAGGTTTATTTGTTATTATTACAAAGGATTAAGGTGTTTGAACTGTGATTAAGAACACTGGAGGAGAAAAATAAGAAGAAGAAATTAAAAAAAGAGGAAGAAGAAGGACAAGAACATTTTGTGAGACTCTGGGGGCAAGGAATCCAATTAGAGAAATCTGGTCCAGGATTCATATAATTGTGATAAAGAAAATACATTCCAGTTTTCTTGTAATTCATATTTAATTAAATTCAAATTTTATGAATTTGCATAGGCTGGTACAAAGTACTTCTCAAGGTGATACATTCTCACAGAAATCAAAAATATTTGCTGGCAAGAAAACAAAGACACCTCATGGATAGGGGAAGGATACAGAAAATAATAGCTATCAGGTACTCAAATTAAAATTAATCAATATATTAAATAAATGGAAAAGGAATAGAAGAATCATCTGGCCATTAAGGAAGTTTTAGTGTTTCTTCATGTCACTGGTCTATTGGTAAATTCCAGTTGTAGCAGAAAGATAAAACTTTTGAGTTGATTTTCAATGCAAAAGTCTGTATAAAGTATTTTTATACACTGGTATTGCTAACAATGGCTATGGCAATGGTGTGTTTTCTATGGAAAGCTCTCAACTTGGAGGTGACGTCACTCCCAGTTCAGACCTCCGACTTCTGATGTAAATGGAACGCAGCATATGTGGAACAAAATAAAGAATGTGGTTTTTTTCTCACTTATGGAGATCAACACTGGAAGATGCAGTGTTGATCTCCATAAGTCAGCCTGCAGGAAATTAGCATTATTATTAATATTAGAATAAGAAGAAGATGTTATTAATTATTAGGATATGGTTCTGCTTTAATGTATTTTTTACTGTTATTTAGTTATCCTTTTTAGAATAAAATTTAAAATTGATTTTTTGTGGGGGAACAAGGAAGGATTGACATGAACAATACAACTGACAATGAAACATGGGGAGCAAGAAGATTAAATGCACAGGTGTAACTCATAAGACACTGTTAAAATAGGACTATTGGAACATAGGACTATTGGACAGTCACAAAGGCAAAAAATTAGGAAGTGAAATAAGACAACGAACAAAGGAAATTAGAAAGAAAAACAGGAAGTCACACCAGACACGATGGACATGGACGTGATCTACAGAAGACAACAAGACAGACATGAAAAATAAATAATAATAATAAAAAGTGTATGTATCCAAAAATCAAAGTATTATTTTGTCCCTGGGTCCAGGTTTCATGACACAATGGTAGCAAATGGTTAATTGTCATTGAACTGCTCAACTCCTGCCTATAACATTCTCCTCCTCTTTACAATGGAAAGGCAGTGCTACGGTTATATAACAGCAATACTGATAAAAGCTCTGGTGAAAAAGCCTAAACAACAGTCACCTCTTCAAATTGGAAATATCTGTGGGTTATTGAAGCACTTCAGCAAAATGATTTACTACATTCAAAAACAGAGACATGAGGTTTTTGTCTGTGGTCTCCATGGTTTCAGTTTCAGTGTCTTTTCCTCTGATAATGGGGCAAGTTACTTAAACTGGAAGCAACAGCCAAATCAAAAGATCCAAAAGTATAGCAAACAAAGGCAACTGGACTTCGCTGAATTTCTTGAAGACGTTTCGCCTCCAAGCATCCAAGAGGCTTCTTCAGTTCTGTTTGACTGGTGGAGAGTCTGGGACTTATAAACCCTGTCATGTTCTTTGGTCCATGGGGGTGTGGTTTGGACAAGAAAGGGGCGTGAGTTGTCACTAAATCACTAAAGTGTCACAATAAACACTCCAGCCACTTTTGAGAAAAAAGAGGCTTCTCTGTTTATCTGAGCTCAAGCAAGCGGTTTTGAAAAGTCGAGTTTAGTTACTTACTTGTCAGGGTCCGGTTCCACTGTTTCCTGTCCTTTATTTTGTTAAATACCCTTACTTCCTGTGCAGCCTGTTTTCCTTTCAGGAGGCTTGACCAGGCGGCTGGCAGAGTTTCCCTCCACACACCTGGGCTGCATTCCCCTGATTTGTTTGCTGCCTTTTTAAGCCTGTGATTTTGCTGCGGCTGATGTCAGCGCGTTATGTTCCCTGTGCGGTACAGATCGTTTCGTTCAACTAGTTGTTTGCCTCTCCATAGGTTGAATTTTATCAGTCCTAACCTTTGTTTCCTTTGTTTTCACAGTTTTTCTGGGAGATCCTCGCTCAGCCAGCCTGCTGGTCTCCTCACCCTTGGTTCCAGTTTTTGGCTAGTGTTTTTGTGTTCGCACCCTTAGTTCTAGTTTAGACTAAGCGCTTTTGTTTGGATTTTTTGTAAAATAAATGAACTCTTTGTCTTTTTAAAGCCGTCCCGTCTCTGCACTGCTTGGGTCCATACATGTCCTGTGACAAATCATAACAGTACGCGCTGACCAATAAGGATAATGGACCCCGCAGAGATCACCTCGTTAAAACAGTCCCTCGCCGCCCAGGAGGAAGCCGTCAAGAAGCATGGTCAGGCTCTGGACGACATAATGGAGGCCGTACAGTCCCTCTCTGCTTCCGTTGATCGCCTCACTCTGAGATCAGCCGACGCTCCGGTGCCTGCAGCCGCTTCTGCATTCCCAGCCTCCTTCCCAGCGGGTGGCTTACAGCCGTCTACCTCTTCAGCTTTTACTCCGTCTCGAGAACCCATCATCCCAACCCCGGATTACTACTGGGGGGAGGTAGGTGCATGTAAGCGTTTCCTCAGACAGTGTGGGTTAGTTTTTCAACTTCAGCCAAGCGCTTACAGTTCTGATAGCTCCCGTATAGCATTTGTTTTCAACCTGGCTCGTGGTAGAGCCACGGAGTGAGTGAGCGTTTGTCTCAGCTCCATATGATACTGTTCACAAGCACAATGTTGCACAACTTGTGTTAAAATGTGTGTATTTTTGTGTCTCGGTTAGCACATATGCTAACTATTGTGCGGCAGGCAGAGATCGTGTGTGCATTCTGTTTGTCTCGGCTCGCTGTTTTAAAAGCGAAACGCTGCATGAGCTGTGAGAAATCGTGTGTATAGGGAACAACTTATACTAAAATGGTTTATTTGACATGTAAATTAAACCACGGAGGCACTTAAACTGATGCTCCTGCAGTTCAGGGGCAAAGCACTGCGCAGCAGTTAGTCCGCTTGTAGCTGGCCAATCAAAAGTGAGTGGGAATGCGCTTGGTAGCTGGCCAATCACAAGAGACTCTGGGGGTGGGCATTAGCTCCGAAACAGAGCGCCTGTTCAAATGCTGTCAGAGATGAGCAATAAACTGGCTTGATCTGAAGAGACTATGAGGTTTTGGACCATAAATATTATTTAGTTTATCTAAGTAGACATCAGTAATCTCAAATTTTGGTTCAAAAAGACCATTCTATGTCTCCTTTTGACTGTAGGTGTCCAGGGTATGCTCCGCCTTTTGCCCTATGTCAGCTGGGACTGACTCCAGCCCCTCATGACCCTTGTGTGGAGGATAAAGTGGTACAATATGGATGGATGGAAGTGCTCTTTATATTTATTTTTACTCAGTGAAGTATCCCAGTACATGTTACAATACACACAGCCATACACACAGGTTCCTACCTCGGCAACAGCACAGTTACTAAGAGACTGAATGCAAAGAGGCAGTGTCTCCATGGCAACCTATGTGGCTGACTCATCCTCACTGCAGAGTAGAAGTGTTCTTACATGAGCTCACATGTGTTTTCATTCATTTATCCTCATACACTGAAGGTAAATCAAATCAATGCATAGATTTCATTGGGTTTTAGTGTTCTATCATTTAAGCCAATTCTTACACACTGAACCTCGGAAAAGGTTGAAATACTTATTAAACTAATATATACTAATTATATGGTAAATGATTCGTATAGTGTTTCTATAGTGCTTTTCTTGTCTTAATGACCACTCAAAGCTGATTAACAGTACCGTTTTACCACCTTCACACTAAAAATGCTAAAGGGTGGTAACTTTTCTATTTTTTCTTATTTCCACACCATAATGAGTTATATTAACACACCACAGTTTTATATTTAAATACACGAATAAATGGACACTTTTGATTTGTAAAAATATCACAATTCTTTGAATTCACAGTTTTCTAAATTGGAATACACACGTTTTAGTTAACTTGTCAAATCACCAACATAGGTTTTTGTGACTTGAATGTCATTATCTTAATTTTTAGCATACTGATTTAAAACTATTTGATTAAGTTAATTCAATTCAATTTTCTTCAGTTACTCAAAACTGTTCCTGCTCACGGGGTGTGGCTGGTTGGAGCAGCAAAGGAGTTGCAGCTGTGCGTGGTAGGACTAAAAGGCCTCAGCGTCTAACTGGACTAGATAATTCTCCTCAGAACCAGGTGAGGAAGAATGTCCCTTCATGTTCCCTTCACGTTATTGTAAATAAACCTTTGGGTTTTTTTTTTTCAAGAAACACCTCTTTCCCTCATACTTGTCTGCTTGGTACGTGACAGTCACCCAAATCAAATGAGGTTTTTTAGAGCACCAAATCATGTTACATATTTAAGGCATTTCACATAGTCAGGCAGAAACCTTATAATACTTTAGAATGAAGAGAAGAGGAACAGTGAATCTCTGTAAATGTCAAAATGCATAATTTGAATCATATATAGATGGTATATATTGACACTCCTTGGCTATAAAAACAGTTACCAAAAATGATGACATTCATATACAAGCACACATCCATCTGTGATCACATGCTAATGTGACAGACTGTGTGTGCAGATAAAGAAATGGAAGGTAATGGTCAGAGGGCGTGCAGACATTTTCAGTGTTTCTCCTCCTCGACTAGGATGCTGATTTATTAGTGCTCTCCAGTGTGGTTTGTTTAAATAGCGTTTACTTTGCACTTGATATTTTCATGCCTGTGTTTGTAACATTTCATGTGTCCACAGTGTTTCTGTTCCTGTACATGGAATGAATTAAATCACATTCTACTCTCTCTCTCTCTCTCTCTCTCTCTTTCTTTATCTCTCTTACACTCGCTGTGTGTGTGTGTGTGCTTGTATTTCTAAATTTGTGAGGTCCACAAAAACCATACAAACCTATTTTTGTGAGGACATTTTGACCTTTTGAGAACATTACTGTACGTCTGTGCCCTACAACTTTAAAGAGTTTTTTTCAGATTTCAGACCTAGTTTTAGGGTTAGGGTCAGAGTTGGGTTTAGGTTAGGGTTAGGTGTTTAGTTGTGAAGGTCTAGGTCTAGGGAAAGCGTTATGTCTATGATGTGTCCTCACTATGATATAAAAACAAGTTTGAGTGTACATGTGCGTGTGCTTCCATGCATGTTGTTCATGGCTGCTTTGTGAGTGTGTGTGGGTGTATCTCTTTGTCCTGAGGTGGAAGGCTGAATAACCATAAGATTCTATAATTAGAAAGCTCTCTGTTTGGATCCGGAGAGAGAACGAGAGGGGCCACACAGTTGGTGTAGTGGTTAGCACTCTTGCCTTTGCAGCAAGAAGACCCGGGCCTTTTTGCATGGAGTTTGCGTGTGTGCATGGCTATTTTCCCATCCACAAAAACACCTATCGCCCTATGTCAGCTGGGATTAGGCACCAGCGTTTTCTTTTAGACTTCTTAAATAAGCATAAAATAGTTTGATGAAATTATCTAATTTCCTTGACATTTTGTAGAGCTCATGCAAAAATGTATGGGCTATTGCAAAGGTCACTAAGAGGTGGTTCAAATTGTGACCTGGACCTGTGAGCAATTCTAATGGATAGTTGCCACATTTTGACAGAGCCTTTGTATTTCAACAGCTGCAGCTTTTATAGCCTTCATAGCACCAGAGGTCTAGGAAATGCACACCAATTATGTGTGCTGTAGATCATCATGTGATCTACAACAACTCACAACTCAGCCAGTCATATCAGTGAATTCAAAAGCAATTTTCTACTGCTGAGAAGAAAAGAGAATAAATAATAATCAGAGAAAGATAATCAGAGAAAAAAATAAGACAAGCTACTTTGCATGGTGTGATCTGAAAAGAGAAATGTAGATAGCACAGAGATTGAATCAATGCCAAAATCAACTTAATTTAATTTCCCTAAATTAAGCACTTTGGGTTAAGATTCAATTCATGTCCAATGAAAGTGCTTTATTTTATTGAATTGTTTTGTTGAATAGAATATACTTAATAAAGAATTAGGAATAGAATCAATAGAAGAATAGAATCACCATATCGCACAGTCATATTGTACAGATATAATTAAAAAAATGTCTATAGAGTCCTTTAATACTGTTTAGTTGAGAGAGTGGATGGCCTTGGGGAAGAAACTGTTAATGAGTCTGTTGGTACATGACTTTATTGACCTACAGTATACTCTATGTCGCCTCTCTGAGGGCAAATGGTCAAACAGGTGATGAAGTTTTTTGCTTATGTGTGGTAGTGGGTGTCTCTTGGAGACAGGGAAGAGGGCAGCCGATGATATTCTAAGAGGTCTACACACCACACTGTGACGCAGTATGTCATGATGGAGAAGAAGTGCAGGCACTGTTCTCAGCACTTTAAATCTGTGCTCCTTTCATACACTCTCTGTTGATGAAGATGGGATGAGGATCATCTTCCTTCCTGAACTCAAGAACCAGCCCTAACCATAAGCTTTATTAAAGAGGAAAATCTTTAGTTTAACTTTAAATGTAGGGACAGTGCCTGCCTCCCGGGCCCACAGTGGGAGCTGGTTCCACAGGAGAGGAGCTTGAAAGAGTGGTTCAGGGAGCATGAAACATCATTTTCACACATGGACTGTCCACCAGACGTTAACCCGATTGAGAATCTTTGGGATGTGCTGGAGAAGGTTTTGTGCAAGATCTTTGTGAAAAATTAATGCAACACTGAATTTTATGACATTGTAGAAGCTTATTGAAACAATGCCTTAATGAATATGTGCCGTTGGTGGCAACTTTTTTTTTGGCAGTGTATATATATAAATAGTATATATGCTCTCCTGATAGAAAACGCAGGGTCTAGACCGTGAACAGCAACAACAGCAACAATCACCAAAAGTTGCACTGCACCTTTATACACCTTTATTGCACTCTAATTTAACACTTGCTGTTGACACTGGGGTCCCTTTTTACTGGGACCGTACACACCAACAGTCGGACTATGTGGGCTGCTCAGGTTACATAAGAAGCAGACAAACAGAGGCTGTGCTGCTCCGGCTCTGCTCCATCACACTGTGCCTCTTTAAATGAGGAGACGCTGCTCCGCGTTGTGTGCGTGCGTCCGTGCGTGAGCTGCGTACGCCTGTTTGTGCGCAGGAGAAATTACGCGAGAGAGAGAGAGAGAGAGAGCGAGGGGAAAGGGAGAAAAGCCCGCTGTGCTCGGGAGGACGGAAACACCAGAAATGTGAACGCTTATGCCGACAGAAGGTCGTGTGTCGGTTCCCCTCTTCCTCCGGACTGGACGTGAACGTGACGCCCGCTGCTCCTCCTCTTGTGAGAGCGCATCTCGTCCTCGCCTCCTGCCAGGATAGAACGGGCAGGGCAGCGTCCGAATAATTATTTATTTCTTCCTCCGCATCGTTGACAGGAACGTGATCGCGAGGCAGCAGCGGGAACCGCGTGCTGATCATGGATTAATGGCCGAGTGAATTTTCATCTAAGAGGTAAGGAAGGGATAGTGTGAAAGGGGAAAAAAGAGAAGGCCGCACGCGGAGGATGCGATCCCGGGCGCAGTGGGTGTGTGTATCGTGTGTGTATCGTGTGTGTGTGTGTGTGTGATGGATGACTGGCTGCTACCATGGAGTGATGGAGGAGAGGGAGGAGGATGCAGAGGGGCTCGGGGCTGTGATGAGCCTGTTCCGGCTCTTTGTGTTGAACAGTGAGGCCTTTTCTGGAAGACGGAGCCGATCAGCCGCATCGAGCTGCGTATTATTAACCAACACAATGACGCCAGCGTCTGTCAGTGACGCAACTCTGTGCCTCTCATCTGTGCAGCCATGCCACTGCTCTCTCTGAGCCGTCTCTGCTCCAGAGGGGATTGCTGTGTTTGGCTGTGGCTGCGCTGCTGCTCCTGCACTTACATCTCTACTTCCATAAATGCAAATGAAGATGAAGATGAGGAAGAAGAGTTAGTTAAGTAGATTTTATGCTACACTTAGTATACAGTATACAGAGACATTTCCACCTGAGGTCGGTGAAAGATTTTTCAGCAACTCCCCCATCAAACCTATCAGGGCTATGGATGGTCATCGACCGCCGGGGTGGGTGTTCCAGCCTTAAAGGACACACAGACAGATAATATCGTTTCAAGCTATTATGATGTGTTACTGCTTGTCCAACACTGATACGCCCAATGGGGAAAACAGTGTTGGCATCATACAGGTTGATCAGTCACGTTCCGCTTCTCAATGTATGAGCCATACTCTGCTGTGACTGTTACAATGTTTGAGACAGAAATCCCATCATGCATCTGTGGTACTTCTACTCTACTGACTTCATCAGCACTGATTTTTAGAAAGTTCCAATTCATCATCTGGGCAGCTGGAGTGTACAAGGGAAACAGCTGACTTGGTAAATGGTCTATAGTGATGGTGGTGTGTTTTTTTCTAGTCTTGGCCACTGTTGCCCCCAAGGCACAGGCAGTATGACTGACTCGCAAAGAGATCTTAAATCAATATATATATATCATTATATAAAGAATATAATCTCTAATGTCATATGGCTGAGGCTGAACTGGCAGGGACTTTAAAGCTTTGCAGTAGTTTTCTTGGGTCCCACAATGGAGTAGTAGCAAGCACTGATGCCTTACAGCACGAAGGTTGCTGGTTTGTATCCTGTTTTGACCTTCTGTGTGGAGATTGCATTTTCTCCTTTTCTGGATTATCCTGTGTCCTCCCACAGTCCAAAAACACTGGACAATCTAAAATGACCATGTTTTTTCTCTCCACTGATGCCTAGGGTTTGCTCATTGTGTGAACTGTTGGGTTTCTTTTCTCTCTGTAATATTGTAAAGGTTTTGGCCTTACTGTACAAATTAAATTAAATTGAATTAAATGTGAGAGGCGGCAATTGTTCATCTCTGTATGTCAAAGCAAGTAAATTTTATTTCTATAGCCCAACATCACAAACACAATTTGCCTTGAAGGGCTTTACAGTCTGTACAGTAAGTGACACCCTCTATCCTTAGACCCTCAGAGTGAGTGAGGAAAAACCACAAACCTCAGGAAAAGCCACAGAGGAGGGATCCCTCTCACAGAATAGGTGTCACATGTGCAGAAACAACTTCAGCAAATTAAGATTAGAGACCCGGAGAGTTTCAGAAATTAATAACATTAGAGACAATTAACTTCTTCTTCCTCTTGTTCTACGGTGTGACCCAACACCATCTGGGGTTGGTTCCAGCTCGTCATGTGACCCTCAGAAAAGGATAAGCCATTGATGAAGGTGGGTGAGGATATTATAAACATTTGCAGTAATGGGTAAAGACAGACAGAGAGAGAGAGAGACAGAAGGAGACAGACAGGCAAATGAGAGGGGAGGCAAGAGAGCTGCATAATGGCTGTTCCCACAGCAGTCTAAGCCTATGGTCGCATAACTAAGCTCTAACTTTTATCAAGTTTTATTAAAGAGGAAAGTTTTAAGTTTGACTTCAAATTTAGGGACAGCATCTGCTTCCTAAAACCAAAGTGGGAGCTGGTTCCACAGGAGAGGAGCTTGGTAGCTGTAAGCTCTGCCTCCCATTCTAATCTTAGAGACTCTGGGAACCACAAGCAGGCCTCCATCTTCTAAACACAGTGGTCTATTTGGGTGGTAAGGAAAAAATCGTATCTTTTAGATAAGATGGGGCCTGATCTCTGAGTGCTTTATATGTGAGGAGGAGGATTTTAAATTCTATTCTAGATTTGACAGGGAGCCAGTGTAAAGAGCTCAGCACTACAGTGATGTGTTCTCACTGCTGTAGCATGCTGTAGTATGCTGTAGCATTCTGAACCAGCAGCGTTCCAGTAATCTAGATGTAATGAATGCATGAACAAGCTTTTCTCCATCCTTTAATGACAGGATGTTTCAGATTTTTTTTATGGTGTGCAGGTGGAACTGGAGGCCATGTTATTGAGTGCAGGGTGACTAAATGTTGAGGTACAGTTTCCCTAAAGAACAGAGGACCATAACTTTGGTTTTGTCAGAGCTAAGAAGTAAAAGTAACAGTTATGTGTCATCCAGGTCTTAATGTATGTTGGCCCTTTAATGGACAAGCACTTTTCTCCCTATGTCAGCTTTGATTGACTCCAGCTCCTCGTGACCCTCATATGGAGGGTATAGCGGTAGGCAAGGAGTATGTTTCTTCCTTGGGCCAGACTGGGTTAGGGTTAGGGTTGTCAGATGTTAGGGCAGTACCTGGCATGGAAGCTTCCTGACACAAGTGTGTGATGTGTGAAGAAAAGGCAATTGTAAAATGCTTCCAATAAAATCAAATTTCACACATAGCATGTGCACTATGAGAAACAAACATCCTTTTTAACTTTATAAATTTACCAGTAACTTAACCCTTTTCCATCAACATTTCCAGGAACTTTTATTACCAGAAACTTATGTACCTAGGTAAAAGTGTGTAAATGAAGCTACAAAATAGTTTTCATGGACATGGGGGGCTGTGTCATAATTTGTATCAATCATTCACACTTTTGTTGGGACAGAACATATTGTTTAGAATGATATGTGCTTTCACATCAGTCTCCAATATTCTCTTATAACGCCAGAAAAAGACACTAGATTTTTTTGAAAGTTCCAACTCCAAAGTTCCTGGTAATCGTAAAGGTCCCTACTCAGGAGTAGGTACTTCTTTTAGGGAATGAGGGAAAGTTTTTACCTGGGTAATTTTAGGTGGAAATGGGCCGAGGTTTTTCAAAAGCCCGGGTAAATTAAAAATGTTCTTGCAGTGGAAAGGGGGCTTACAGATGGAGCAACTTGAACGTTCCCCAGTTTCCGTGATGGATCCTTGGCTGGTCCTTGGCTGGACCTTGGTTGGTTGTCGATAGGTCCCACTGAATCAGTGGAGGTAACATGATCCCCTGTGATGACATAGTCAATGAGGCCCCTCACTAGTAACTGCCCTAAGCATCCTTTGTGAAAACCAGCTGCAATGCCTCATTTGTCCACGGGGAGGAACAGTGATTATGTTCTGCTCTCAAAACCATGGTCCAAACCAGTTTACATCAGACTTTTGACGGTCTGAATTTTTTTTATGCCAGCCATGTAGATTGACCCGATATTAAAACAAGGAACACATACATATAAACCCCCACATTAAGTAAGATTCACTAGTTTCCAATGAATTCAGCAGGATGGACATTCCACATAGTGTAAAGTGGGCAGATAAAATCAAAATATTACAAACTAAATAAAAAATGAACAGTGAATTAACCAGAAATACACTATCCTTCAAGTGTACACAAGAAATAAGTGCAATATATGAATATGAATAACACGTTTCTCTGCATGGCGCATTTCTGTCAGTGTGCAGAAAGTATTCCACTGCTTCTGCAAAGTTGTCCAAGTCTTTGCAACTTGCAAGTCTCATTAGGATTGTCACTTTTCCAAAGATTAAGTTTGAAGAAATTTTTTAACAGCCTGTAATTCATTAGAATTAATTGAAATCCGCTCCCAAATGTCATGGTTTTCTTGACTTTAATAACAATTTAATAACTAACATTATTAGTTATTAGCTACTAGTGTAAGTGTAAGTGCTACTAGTGTAAGTGTAAGTGCTACTAGTGTAAGTGTATTCATGAATTAAAATACACCAGTCAGTCAGCAGAGAAGAATGGAACCAACATTCCAAGTCCATGTCACAAGAAATCACTGACAACAGCAGGGAGCTCTGAATTTGTCGTCCTCTTTTTCTCACTCACTCATTTTCTACCGCTTTATCCACTGAGGGTCGTGGGGGGTGCTGGTGCCTATCTCCAGCTAACATAGGGCGAGAGGCAGGGTACACCCTGGACAGGTCGCCAGTCCATCACAGGGCCACATAGAGACAGACAACCATTCACTCTCACATTCACACCTACGGGCAATTTAGAGTGTCCAGTTAGCCTAATCCCCAAATCTGCAGGTTATTGGACTATGGGAGGAAGCCGGAGTACCCGGTGAGAACCCACGCACCATGGGGTGAACCCGGGACCTCTTGCTGCAAAGGCAAGAGTGCTAACCACTACACCAACCCTGGGCCCGTCCTCTTTATCTAAACTCTAATAATTTTAAGTTTTAATGTTTGTACACAGGTATTTATGAGGCAGCCCACAAAAGATTACATTTGACACACTTTAGGATTAGTGAAAATTAAAATGCATTATTATCATTTACATGACAATTACTTGTAAAATTAAAAAATAAATAAATTAAAAAAACAAAACTGTTGTCAGATGTTAAAGTGCTGTTATTATGTGTACAAGATCTAAATAAGATGTAAAATAAGCTGTGCTTGGCCCCCTATGATTTGTTACCTAAATAAAATGGAGGGGAAAGTAAGAATACAAAAGCAACAATTGTGTGGATCAAAAATGTAAATACAGTTAATGAAACAACTGTGAGACAATGGGAGACCAGCTGTAGACAAATAGGCATAAGCAGCAAGAAAAGGTTGAGCAATGCTAATGCTAATAATGTGTTGGGCCAGGCTTGTCTGGTCTAAAGCATGCAAGGCTGTTAATCAACTGAAATTCTTCCTCTTTAAATCAAAATTCACAATGATCAAATTGTGATCAAAATATTTGAAAGGAGGTATTACCTGTAATGATTCACGTAGTGAATCAATAAATTAACTAAGGTGGACCCAAAAAAGACAGAGAACTGATGAAAAAGTTAACGCAAATTTATTATACAAAGTATAAACAAAAAGTGAACCAGTCCATGAATTAACTAAAAGAGCTGAGGCTGGCCGGCTGGCAAGGTGGAGCTCAGGATCAGGACATCAGGACGTATCGTCACAAGGACACTTGTGACGATACGCGCAGACGCAGAGAAACAGGAAACCCAGGCCTAAATAGTCTGCACCTCTGATGAGGAGATGAGGAACAGCTGTGAAGGTTTGGCTCTGTGTGCAGCCGTGCAGCCAGCCTCCTACAAACCGGCAACCGGTTTCAGGAGGGAGACATGGAATGTATGGTGTATCTTCAGGGAAGGAGGGAGCTTGAGTCGCACAACAACAGGGGTTGATGACCCGGTCCACCTTGAATGGTCCATTAAACCCTGGTGCCAACTTCCTGGACTCGACCTGGAGGGGGAGATTGCGGGAAGATGGCCATATCATGTTGACGGGCTGGTAATCTAGAGCTGGCATGCGGTGACAATGCCAGGTGTTTTTTTTTTTTGTGCAGAGCGGGTTAGGGCAGCCTTGGTGGTTCTCCTGATGGCCCGGCAACGACGAACATGGGCCTGGATGGAGGACACCGCGACCTCCTCCTCCTCTTGAGAAGCGAACAGCGTGGGCTGGTATCCATAGCTGGCCATGAAAGGGGTCATGCCTGTGGAGAAGTTCGTCAGGGAGTTATGGGCATATTTGACCCAAGGGAGGTGTATACTTCACGAAGCAGGGTGTCGGGCAGTTACACAGCGGAGAGCTGCCTCCAGGTCCTGATTGGCCCTTTCAGACTGTCCGTTGAACTGGGGATGGTAGCCAGAAGATAGGCTTGGGGATGCGCCCACTGCCTGACAAAACGCCTGCCACACCTGAGATGAGAACTGGGGGCCTCGGTCAGACACAATGTCCTGGGGAATGCCATGGATGCAGAACACATGTTGAACCAGTAAATCAGCAGTTTTAAGTGCAGAGGGAAGTTTGGGTAAAGGAATGAAATGTAAACATTTGGAAAATCTGTCCACAATGGTGAGAATGACTGTAAGTCTATTAGATGGGGGAGTCCTGTAATGAAGTCAACTGAGATATGCGACCAGGGATGGCTGGGAATGGGGAGAGGACGGAGTAGGCCACGAAGTGGACAGTGAGATGACTTGCCACGGGCGCAGATTGCACAGGCAGTGACGAACTCTTTATCCCCAGTCATGGAGGGCCACCAGAACCATTGCTGGAGAAAGTGAAGAGTCCTGGAGACCCCAGGATGGCAGGCCAGCTTGGAAGAGTGCCCCCACTGTAGGACCTGGGACCGGGTGGCGCCCGGGATGTAGAGGCGGTTCGCAGGACCAGAGCCGGGATCAGGGTGGGATCCAGTGCGATAAGACAGGGTGAAGTGGAACATCCCAAGGAAAAGGGACCAGCGTGCTTGTCGTGACTTGAGTCTCTTGGCTGAGCAGAGATATGAGAGGTTCCTATGATCTGTCCATACGATAAACGGCAGCTCAGCTCCCTTCAACCAATGTCTCCATTCCTATAGGGCACAAACAACAGCCAACAGTTCTCTGTTGCCAATGTCATAATTCGATTCAGCTGGAGTCAACTTACGGGAGTAAAAGGCGCAGGGGTTCTGATCCGTTGAACTTCTCTGTGACAGGACTGCTCTGATGCCTGTGTCTGAAGCGTCCACCTCCATGATGAATTGTCGAGTGGGGTCCAGATGAGCTGGGATGGGAGCAGAGTTGAAGAGCTGTTTCAGTCTGGAGAAGGCGGCCTCAGCTTCCGGGGTCCATTTGAAGGGCAGGGAGGTGGAGGTGAGTCTAGTAAGGGGTGAAGCAATCTTGTTGTACCCCCGGATAAACCTTTTTCTGCTTTTACGTATAGCTTATTCTCAAGCAGACATTGAAGGACCAAGCAAATGTGCTGGGTGTGGGTCTCCTGGCTGGAGGAAAAAAATCAAAATATCATCTAAGTACACAAACACAAATTGATTCAAGATATCTCTTAATACGTCATTAATCAGGGATTGGAAAACTGCAGGAGCATTGGTCAGTCCAAAAGGCATGACTAAATATTTGAAGTGTCCAAGAGGTGTGTTGAAAGCTGTTTTCCACTTGTCCCCCTCCCTAATGCGTATCAGGTGATAGGCATTCCTTAAGTCCAGTTTGGTGAATATGGAGGCTTTACAGAGGGGTTCAATGAGCGGCAGAGGGTATTTATTCTTAAAAGTAATGTCATTGAGTCCACGATAGTCTATGCAGGGTCAGAGGGATTTGTCCTTTTTTTGCCACGAAGAAAAAGCTGGCCCTGAGAGGAGAGGAGGAGGGTCTGTTAAGTCCAGAAGTGAGTGACTGAGAAATGTATTTTTTCCATAGCCTCCCTCTCGGGGCGGGAGATATTGTAAAGTTTGCTTGAGTGGTGAAAGGGAAAGGGCCTGGGACTTACTAAACACCTCGCCCTAATCATGATATACTGGGGGCACCAGGGAAAGATCCGGAGGAGTGCACAGAGACGAGGAGGGGTGTGATATGGGTCTAGCAGAACGAAGGCAGTGCGAATGACAGAAAGTGCTCCAAGTGACAATAAAGGAAGTGACCCAATCTAGGTGAAGGTTGTGTAGTTTAAGCCAGGGAAGGCCTAACATCACTGGAGAAGACAGCGAATTGATAACCAGGAGAATAATTAATTCGTGATGGTTGCCGGAAATAGAGAGGGAGAGGGGTTCTGTTTGATGCGAGACTGCAAGGAGTGAGCTGCCGTCAATGGCGCAGACATTTCTAGGGGGGTTGATGGGTTTCAGGGGGAGATTTAATTGTCTAGCAAAGTCTGAGTCAAAGAAACTGTCGTCAGCTCCAGAGTCAACTAAAACAATAAGAGGGTGAGTGGATCCCTGGTGTCTGAGTGTGGCCGAAAAGGTCGTTCTATGTGAAGAGCGGGGCTGTGTATCTGTATTACTCACCAGGATGCTCCTCTCCAGTGTAGGCCTGGAGCTACACTCGCGGCGGAAGTGCCCTGGTTGGCCACAGTAAATACAGAGTCCTAGTCGGAGTCGTCTCTGCCGCTCAGTAGGAGCCAGTTGGGTTGTGCCAAGCTGCATTGGTTCCGAGGTGAGAGACGAGGAAGAAAACGTGGAGGTGTTGGAGGATGTAGAGTGTGAAGGCAGTTCCAGGAGTGAGGAGGAGGACGAGTGGGCAGCGGGTCCGGGCAGATTAGGCTGGAGGTGCGTGGCAGGCTGAGGAAAAATCTGCCTAGCGGTTCGGCGTTCCCTATTTCTTCCCCTCATGCGGTTATCTATACGGATAGCCAAGCTGATCAAAGCCTCAAGGGAACCTGGTTCGTCCCTGGTTGGTGAGTTCGTTTTTTAACTTATCACTTAGCCCCCTCAGGAAAGAAGTCTAAAGAGTGGCCTTGTTCCATCCACTTTCAGCAGCTAAACTACAAAAATCGATAGAGTAAACTCCGGCTGAATCCTTGGTGAATAGTCAACAGACAGTTAGCACTCCTGGAGTCTTTAAATGGCAAACACTTTGATCATCACAGGAATTTATAATTGGGGAGTTAGTCTCCCCAATTATTGCTTATATGCCTTGGCTGCTGGTCAAAAACTAACCTGCACTGTTTGAGGAAACGAGCATATGAACCAACCTCCCCGTAGTAGCACTCTGGCGTTGGTATTTGCGGTTCACGGTGAGCTGAGGAGGTGGCTGTACTCCTGTCCATTGGAGGGGCAGGTGACAGAGGATGAACCGGAGAGGTTGAAGCAGCGGCACCCAGCTGGCGTGCGACCTGGGTTAGGTTGGAGGTGAGTGACTGAATGGCGTCCATGACGTTGCTGAGTGTCTGCTTGTGGCGAGAGACGGTGGCGGCTTGGGCCGCAAACGCTTGTTTGAAGCTCTCAGTTTCTTCCATTGTGTGGTCTGCGCGTACTGCAATGATTCATGTAGTGAATCAATAATTAACTAAAGGTGGACTAAAGACAGAGAACTGATGAAAAAGATAACAAAAATTTATTATACAAAGTATAAACAAAAAGTGAACCAGTCCATGAATTAACTAAACAAAAAGCGCTGAGGCTGGCCGGCTGGCAAGGCAGAGCTCAGGATCAGGTTACAGACACTTGTGACGATACTGCAGCCAGCCTCCTACAAACAAAAAGGTAACTAAAACGAACTGGGGGAAACAGGAAGTTAACTCAAAATAAAACAGGAAAATAACAAAGTGTAGCACATTTTTAAACGTGAGAAAGTCTCATTGCTGGGTAAAAAGATCAGTCTTTGTAAAAAAAAAAAAAAGTAAGTCTCCTTCAAAAACAATTAAAGACACATTGCAGGATCAGTGAAAATTAAAATGCCATTATTATCATTTTACATTTGCTTGAAAATAATCTGTACTAAAAACTGAATAAACTAGAGATTAGCTCAACATTTAACTAACACGCAAAGCAAATAAGAGTTATTTATTTGACCTCAATTTAACCAGGTAAGTAAATTAAAACCAATTCTCTTTTACAGTGACTACCTGGCCGAGAGGCAGTGTAGAAACAGGGCACACAAACAACACAAAGGTATACAACAACAACACAATATTAAACCATTCATCGCAGTCACATGTATAAAGTGATCAAGGCTAAATGCAGGTGCAACAGTTGTGAACGTTTTTAAATGAAGAGAGTGGAATGAATGAACTGAATTTTAGTGTCTTGCAGAAGATTCCAGTCATATGCAGGAGAAAACTGAAATGATGAGCAACCAAACATAGTGTGGGCTTTGAGGATGAACGAAGAGCATGGCTGATGCTTTGGGTATTGAGTCATGAGCAAAGATAAGAGGTTTTACCAATGTGTTTGTTTTAGAGAGTGAAGAGAAGGCCATTTGACCATGGATTATAGACTGCATGCATGTTCAAGGGAGCCCCACTAACAAAGCAAATGGTGGCATGGTAAATAACATCCAGTTTATGGTGGAGGGTTTTCGAAGCAAATCTGCATATTACAATGCAGTAATCGATGACTGAGAGGACTGTCAACTGGACTAGCTACGGCCGAAACCGAAAATTGAGAAATGAGGAAACATTTTGGCCAAAAATATTTATTAATGTAATGTTCTTCTTCGAATTCTTTAAACTTATTATTATACCCGCCATTTGACGCGTAACTTCTTCTATAGGTTTCAAGATATTCAAACCATTCAAACTTCATCGCATTCAGCTCGATTAGGAATAGATTGCTACGATTTTTATTTTACAGTGAGTTGTTTGGATGGTGTTTCGGAAATCTTTCACTGTATTTTTAACTGTCAAGTGACACACACATGCACACACACACCTGGTTCACATCAGCTAATTAAGAGTAAAGAGAAAGTTTTTAAGGTGCATTTCACCCAAAATATTACTGTCTAAATACTTATAGTGTTAAAGGTTAATTACACAAAAAAAAATTACTATTTTCTCTAAGTACTCATCATTTTAAAGGTTCATTCCAACCAAATGTTAGTGCGCTTACATTTTTAAAGGTTTATTCAGTAAATATAGTCAAAGTGTTTTGATTCAACACACACATTATTTAACCACTTGATATTTATGTCCAGTTCAACACATTCATATCAGTTCATCTTGTTCATACATATTCATATAGTTTCTCAAGCTATTCATAAAACTTCAACTGCGTTCAGGTAGAAGGTCAGAGTTCTCTGACCTTCTACCTGAATTAGTTCTTAGCACAGGTAAAGTAATTATTACGGGTGATTTCAATATTCATGTAGATATTGACAGTGACAGCCTTAGCTCTGCCTTTATGTCTGTAGTGAACTCAATTGGTTTGATCCACCATGTTAATAAACCCATTCATAGTTTTTACCACACCCTTGATCTTGTGCTGACTTACAGCATAAATGTTGAGAATTTTGTGTTTTTTCCCCATAACCCTCTACTCTCCGACCATTTTCTAATCAGATTTAATTTTCCTATGATCATTAAGAGTGGTTGTAGAGAGAGCTATTATTACAGTCAAAATCAGTCTGAGATGACTGTATCTAAATTTAAGAAGAGTGCTCCACTGGCAATGACATCACCACACAGTGTCAATATAAGCGAGGATCTCTATCCAAACTTATCTCCCGCTCAAATTGATGATCTTGTCAATAGTACAGCAATTTCACTACATGAAACTCTAGATTCTAGAAGGAAGGTAGTGAGTCAGAGAAGATTAGCCCCTTGGTATAACTGCACATTATGTGCTTTGAAACAAACAACACGCAAGCTAGAAAGGAAGTGCTCCACCAATCAAGAGGAGTCCTTCTTAGCCTGGAGGGATTGTCTGTTAATATACTGTACAAGAAAGTCCTTCATAATACCAGAGCATCCTATTATTCATCTTAAAAAGAGGAAAACAAGAATAATCATAGGTTTCTCTTCAGCACTGTAGCCAGGCTGACACAGTCATAGCTCTGTTGACCCTACCATCCCACTAACTCTAGCTAGTGACGATTTTATGACCTTTTTCACTAACAAGATAACAACCAGTAGAGAAAAAAATAATCTCATTGTCAATTTATTTAATACAGATCTGTTGTTCTTGCAACTGCCTGTCTCATCTCATTTAGATAACTCCTTACCTATAGATCTCTCTGAGCCAAATTCAATAGTAGCAGGATCAAAGCCCTCAACTTGTCTACTTGACCCCATTCCCACAACAATATTCAAGGACGTTTTACCATTAATTAACAAATCCATATTGTATCCAATAAATCTCTCTCTACTTATAGGCTATGTACCGCAATTAAACTACTACTTAAAAAACCTACTCTTGACCCAGATGTCTGGCTAATTGTCCAATATCTAACCTTCCATTTATCTCTAAAATCCTCGAAAAAGCTGTAGCAAATGTCCTGGAAAATCCTATATCTAACTGCATTTTCACTATCTGTATCAACTTTTCTACATGTATGGCTTTTGAACATGTCTTGTGTAGCTCTTGTGTGCAGAAGCTCATGTACACATGAAGTCTGCAACTCTTCATCTTACAACTAGACATTTTGCTTCATTATAACCGATAAGGTCACACAGAAAGTGTGACCTTGGACGATTGCTACCTTCCTAATGGTGATGCGCACTTCTCTCTTTTTCCCATGACTTTGATTGCTTTAATGCCTCCTTCCCGTGCAGCTGGTTTTGCCTATGAGAAGCTGTGCTGCACTTCACTCTTTTGAACTCCTTTGCAGATCAACCATATGCTCTGTAAACCTGTTCCTTCTGTAGAATAAAACATAAAGACACTGGTGGACTCTCAAAAGTCTTTATTTCTCTCTCACCCGGGAACACAGAAAATTTCTACAACACAAACCAATTATGTGATTATCTGCTCAGCCAAGTCTTGTTAGAGGAGTTTCAGTCAGGGTTTAGAAAACACCACAGCACAGAAACGGCACAACTAAAAGTCACAAACAACCTTTTGATGGCCTCAGACAATGGCCTTGTATCTGTACTAGTACTGTTAGACCTGAGTGCTACATTTGACACTGTTGACCATAACATTTTATTACAGAGGTTGGAGCATGTTATTGGTATCATATGAACCACATTAAACTGGTTTAAATCTTACTTATCAGAGAGATCTCAGTTTGTTCATGTTAATGAGTTTTCTTTATCTACTGGAGTTAATTATGAAGTTCCACAAGGCTCGGTTCTAGGACCAATTCTTTTTACTTTATATATGCTTCCCCTGGTAGCATTATTACAAACACAAGCTAAATTTCCACTGTTACACAGATGACATGCAGTTATACATATCCATGAAGTTATATGACAAATGTCAAGTTATAAAGCTCCAGGAATGTCTCACAGACATTAAGACCTGGATGACACATAACTTTTTAATTCTTAACACTGATAAAACTGAAATTGTGCTCAGCCCCAAACACCTTAGGAAAGCTATACCTGAAGTATAGTAGGAAGTAGGAAAAGAGAGCACATCACTCCAGTGCTGAGCTCTTTACATTGGCTCCCTGCTAAATCTAGAATAGAATTTAAAATCCTCCTCTTCACATATAAAGCAAGTCAATTCAAGTCAAGTCAATTTTATTTGTATAGCCTAGCATCACAAACACAATTTGCCTCAAAGGGCTTTACAGTCTGTACAGCATGTGACACCCTCTATCCTTAGACCCTCACATTGAGCGATGAAAAACTCCACAAAAAAAATGGGAGAAACTTAAGGAAGAGCCACAGAGGAGGGATCCCTCTTCCAGGACGGACAGACGTGCAGTAGGTGTCACATGTACAGAGACAAGTTCAGCAGTTACAAGTTACAACCAAAGCATGAAAAATTCACAGAGAGAAAAGACAAGAAAGACAGAGACCAGGATGATTCAAGAATCAGTAACATTAAGAACAATTATCATCATCATCATCATCTCATTCAGGGTGTGACATATGCTGCCACCATCTGGGGTTGGTTCCAGCTCCTCGTGGGACCCTCAGAAGAGGACAAGCTGTTGATGAAGGGTGGATGAGAATAATTAACCTTAGCAGTAACAAGTAGCTATATGATATATTGTAATGTTATAGTTATAATATTTGAGCTGTGGTGTTGAAGCTCTGGAATCAGGGATATCTGTGAAATAAGACAGAGAGAGAGGGAAGGAGGAAG
>JAFBJR010000178.1:503222-659606 GCA_016785285.1 Brachirus orientalis
GAGGGAGAAGGAGACAGCGAAGAAAGAGAGAGAGACATAAAGAGAATGAGAGTGCTCGCTGCATAATGGCTGTTCCCCCAGCAGTCTAGGCCTATTGCAGCATAATTAAGCAATGGCTCAGTGTTGACTTGAACCAGCCCTAACTATAAGCTTTATTAAAAAGGAAAGTCTTAAGTCTAACTTTAAATGTAGGGACAGTATCTGCCTCCTGGACCCACAGTGGGAGCTGGTTCCACAGGAGAGGAGCTTGGTGGCTGAAAGCTCTGCCTCCCATTCTACTCTCAGAGACTCTGGGAACTACAAGCTGGCCTCTATTTTCTGAGTGCAGTGGTCTATTTGGGTGGTAAGAAATAATCATATTTTTTAGGTAAGACGGGGCCTGACCTCTGAGTGCTTTATATGTGAGGAGGAGGAGTTTAAATTCTATTCTAAATTTAATAGGGAGCCAGTGTAAAGAGCTCAGCACTGGAGTGATGTGCTCTCTTTTCCTAGTTCCCATTAATACCCGTGCTGCTGCATTCTGGACCAACTGAAGACTCTTTAGAGACTTATTCGAGATCCAGATAATAGTGAATTACAGTAATCTAGTCTAGATGTAACAAAAGCATGAACAAGCTTTTCAGCATCCTTTAATGACAGGATGTTTCTGATTTTAGTTATGTTGCGCAGGTGGAAGTAGGATGACATACAAACTTGTTGTATGTGTGAGTCGAATGATAAATCTGGGTCAAAGGTAACTCCAAGGTTCTTTACGGTAGAGCTGGAGGCCAGGGTCGTCCAGGGTGACTAAATGCTCAGGTATAGTTTCCCTAAGAAGTTACGTGTCATCCAGGTCTTAATGTCTGTGAGACATTCCTGGAGCTTTATAACTTGATTACTGTCATATGACTTCATGGATATGTATAACTGTGTGTCATCTGCATAAAAGTGGAAATTTAGCTTGTGTTTTGTAACAATGCTACCTAGGGGGAGCATGTATAAAGTAAAAAGAAGTGGTCCTAGAACTGAACCCTGTGGAACTCCATGATTAACTCCAGTAGGGAGAGAAAACTCATTATTAACCTAAACAAACTGAGATCTCTCTGATAAGTAGGATTTAAACCAGTTTAATGCGGTTCCTTTGATACCAATAGCATGCTCCAACCTCTGTAATAAAATGTTATGGTCAACAGTGTCGAATGCAGCACTCAGGTCTAACAGTACTAGTATAGATACAAGGCCATTATCTGAGGCCATCAAAAGGTCGTTTGTGACTTTTAGTAGTGCTGTTTCCGTGCTATGGTTCTAAACCCTGACTGAAAGTCCTCAAACAAGTTGTTGCTGAGCAGATAATCACACAATTAGCTTGCTACAGCTTTTTCGAGGATTTTAGAGATAAACGGAAGGTTAGATATTGGACGATAACATCCGGGTCAAGAGTGGGTTTTTAAGTAGGGGTTTAATTACAGCAACTTTAAAAGAGCGTGGTACATAGCCTGTAAGTAGAGAGAGATTTATTTGATACAATATGGACTTATTAATTAATGGTAAAACTTCCTTGAATATTGTTGTGGAGATGGGGTCTAGTAGGCAAGATGAGGGTTTAGATCCTGCTACTATTGTGTTTAACTCAGAGAGATCTATAGGTAAGAAGTTATCTAAATGAGATGCGACAGGCGGTTGCAAGGACAACAGATCTGTATTATTAGTTGCCAGGATGCGATTAACTTTTTCTCTAATGGTGGTTATCTTATTAGTGAAGAATATCATAAAGTCGTTACTACCTAGAGTTAGTGGGATGGTTGGTTCAACAGAGCTATGACTCTGTGTCAGTCTGGCCACGGTGCTGAAGAGAAACTTATGATTATTCTTGTTTTCCTCTATCAAAGATGAATAATAGGATGTTCTGGTATTACGGATGACTTTCTTGTATGTTAACAGACTATCCCTCCAGGCTAAGAAGGACTCCTCTTGATTAGTGGAGCGCCACTTCCTTTCTAGCTTGCGTGTGGTTTGTTTCAAAGCGCGTAATGTGCACTCAGAGATCAGACCCCGTCTTATCTAAAAGATACAATTATTCCTTACCACAGTTGAAAACGTTCTCCTTGTCGAAGCAGAGACCAGGAGACATTGGGAGATCTTTCAAGCAGAAGTTACTCTTTATTGAGAACTCACTGTGAGTCGCTGTAGTCATCCAAGTCTGACTATGCCTCAGCACTGTAGAGTTTTATACTTTTCAAGATAGAGGTGGAGACAGTCTAAACAAAGCATGCAAATGCAGTACAGGAATCAGCCTGGTAATGGAATTTCCCCAGCCCTGATCTCATCAGCATAACAGTGTAGTTGAATTCACATTGTCATAGAGATCAAGGGCACAGCCTGGCCTTAAGATTAGCATTCACATTTAACTTCTGACCCTGCCCAGTGGTCAGGAAGTGCATAAAGACAAAAGGTTAATGTCTCAGTCACCTGGGCTGCCAGACTTATGTATAATTCTGACGTGTGCCATTATTATGTTCAACTTGTAATAATTGTGGACTAATTGATGTTATGTTATGTGGTATATGGATGTGATATTTCAATTTCCCAGCTGGGATCAATCAATCAATCAATCAATCAATCAATCAATCAATCAATCAATCAATCAATCAATCAATCAATCAATCAATCATCTTTACCTCAAAATGTAAAACCCAATGTACATTACTTTTTATTTTATATACTTTTATGTTGAAACCGAAGGCTTGTCCTCTTCTGAGGGTCACATGAGGAGCAGGAACCAACCCCAGATGGTGACAGCACGTGTCACACCCTGAATGAGATGATGATAATTGTTATTAATGTTACTGATTCTTGAATCATTCTGATCTCTGTCTTCTTATATTTTTTTTCTCTGTCTCTCTGTAAATTTTTGATGTTTTGTTTATAACTTGTGACCGCTGAACTCGTCTCTGTACAAGTGACACCTACTGCAGTACATGGTTGTCCTAGATTGTCCTTCCAGGACTGTCCATCCTGGAAGAGGGATTCCTCCTCTCTATCTCTTCTTGAGGTTTCTTCCAATGTTTCCCTGTAAAAGGATTTTCTGTGGAGTTTTTCCCTCACTCGATGTGAGGGTCTAAGGATAGAGGGTGTCACTTGCTGTACAGACTGTAAAGCCCTTTGGGGCAAATTGTGTTTGTGATGCTGGGCTATATGCTAGAGAAATTCAGAAATTCTACCATGACATCAAAAGAGCAGCCAAAACTCATACTGCTGTACAACCTAGAGATGAAGTCAGGATGGCGCTATATCCTTGAAGCCATCGATGGATGTTTGGCATTAGTATAGTTCAGCTCCACAGTGTCCCAAGGTGCTACATTGCGGACAGTGGAAGCAGGAAGTTCCGCTGTAACAGCCAACGCCTCCGTGCCAGGATTCTAGCTGCCAACCAGCCGCCCTGTCTGGTGTACAGTTCACCAGAGTTGATAGACTGAACTTGTAGTTTGTATTTGTTAGCACCTGGAATCAGTTCTACACTAAAGGACAGGTGTGGTAAAGACACCTGATGGAGGTGATGTTCGCGCAACCTCTCCTTCCTAATTATTTATTTGACTTCTGTTGTTTCAGTCTGTTGAAAGGAAAATTATTGTTATTGTAATTAATGTTCTGTTGTAAAATCAAAGAGAAAAGAAAAGCAAATTTGCTGTTACATGTGTTCATACTGGTGAAGCCGTTGTTATAGATTACAACAATACAGACAACACAAACAGCAACAGTTTTCTTTTTGCTGAGGAAGGGAGATGTAATGTATTGTTGGAGTGAGTTCACATTTCCTGTCTATTTGTGTGTGTGTGTGTGTGTGTGTGTGTGTGTGTGTGTGTCAAAACAACACGAGTCCTATCCAGTACGCTCCTCGTCATTTGTCCCTACACATTTAATAAACTATGTAAGTATACTGTATATTGCAATCATAGTGAAAGATTTTAATGTGACGTGTCAAGTGTGTGTATGTGCTTGATATTTGATGTGTAACTGGTGTGAAGTTTTAACTTGTGTCAGATGTTCAAACCGGAGTGTTAGCTGTTCAACACTGTGGTTTTTGTGTAATGGATGATGTCACAGTAAGGAAGCAGTGCAGCGATGTCTCCATCTGAGAATTGGCTACATATTAAATCACAGTGCTGATGAGATGCACATGCTGCCATACTAAAAAATCTGCCAGATTACTTTTCGAATTTTGTTTTATTTGCACGCACACAATTAATGAGAGAGAATTTGACCTGTGTATTTAACATTTCACACACAAGCCAGAGCAAAACATGTGCCTGGGGAGCAGTGGGGATTGCTCAGGGGCACCCCAGTCCTTGGCCCGTTCTGGGATTTTAACTGGCAACCCTCTGGTCACAAGCCCAAATCCTTTCCTCTGGCAATCTACTGTGCATACATGCAAGTAGATGCAGGCGTCTGTGGTCTCTCCCTCACTCTCTTTGTGTGTGAATCAGTACCTTGGGACAAAGAGATGCTGCTGTTGTGTGTGTGTGAAGCACCTAAGTCAGCATGTTACACATGTGAGTGCTCTGAGTCTGCCCTGCTGTGGCTGATAAAGTCACATGACACAGCACACAGCAGGGATGGATGAAGCCATCATCACAGTCTTCATCTCAATACACTTCACACACACGGACAACTAAAAATCAGCGTCACAACCATTATATTGATATTTATATACACTCAGCTCACTGCAAACTGCCTTTCACTTAAACACAATACATCATTTTCCCCATTCAGGACAGTACAAGTATACCTGAGTAAGTACAGCAGAAAACAATGTGGTTATTGCACAATATGATGTAAATACAGCAAAATAGCATAGTATACATGAACATGGTGTGATTATGGCAGAGTACAGTGTTATCCCAGTAGAATACAGTATATGTACATCAGCATACATTACTATTACAGCCAAATATGGTGTTAATTCAGAAGAATTTCACATAAATCTGAATAATAATGGTTCTGAATGAATAATAATGGTTCTGAATGTTCTGTTACCTTTGTAAAGGAGTTTCACTTAAGATATTCACTGATACGTCTTCTGACACAATCTTCCTTTCTACAAACTCAATGAAACTCTTCTTTTAGTGTTTTCTTAAAACATTTTTAGGATTTTAAGGCAATGACAGTTTATTTATTCCTTTTGATCTTAACAGAGAGAGAGAGCTAAAATTCTTGTGATTATTACAACGGAATTCAGTATCTTAACATTATTTATCCTCTCTAAACTGTGTGCTCTCTTAACTGCTCTTAATGAAACATGGCAGTATAAGTGTACTTAAGAACTATACCATGATATACCTCCACTCACTTAATCAAGTAATCACGATCTGGAAGTGTTTCAATATTTCCCCACTAAAATTTAAAATATAGGCATAATCTTCATTATTAAAAGAAATAAACTTCATAATAAATTCTGATGCAAGGTTGAACATGTTTTCAGAGAAATGCTATAATGATAACAACAATTTGGTCAGAGGTAGAATCTATTGACCACCTGACATTGCTCTTTTAATAATAGTCTTTAGTCTTTAAAAGCTGCTTTACACTTCAGTTTTGCCATTCACCCATTCACACCCATTCACTCACACATTCACTGTTGTTTCTTTTTTTTGTTTTATGAATATCTCTTGCAGTAACTTACCTGACATCTATCAAGAGACCCATTGGACAGTTATGTGATTAACAGACAGATGTCCATAGATAGATGTTCCTTCCTTTTATTGATGGATATATTAAAGCTACAGAGAAAACCATTTGTTTACTTCAAAGAAAAAAGGCTGCATCATTAGTTCCTACAACTTTTACAGATGGAACCTCTACTTTTCACTGATCTGTTAGAGTTAGAGTTGTGAGCTTTGCATTATCCATGAAAACTGGCAACATAACCAAAGGTCATGTCAAGGGTCACATCCAGTGTACTCCTAGTGTCAGCCTCCAGCCTGGAGAAATGGGAAGGTTGCACCAGGAAGGGCATTTTGCATAAAAATCAAAAAACAATCCTGAATGTGAATTACTCAATTTGAACCTGAATTCATGATTTTTAATAATTGCTTTTAAAATGTGAACTTGAACAACATAATTTGAAATTCAAAAACTCTCTTTTGAAATTGCTTTTATTTACTTTGATAGACAGTTGTCTTCATGTGAAACAAATGAAACTAACCACAAACTGATATGTTGGACAAACAATCTTCATTTCTCTATTGAAAAAAAGCTGTATTCAATAAATGCATGCAACACATGTGTATTTTTTTATAGTGGCATTGAAACTGATGTAGCAGCTATTTTTAGATACAGTGGTATATGCTAATACTTTTTTACAGAGTGACCTCAGTCCTTAATAAATTAATTTTGATAAAGTTTTCAGTTTTTATTGGTCTGACAGTTTATCTTTGCTGTTTCCTAAGGTTCCCGATGCTGAAAATGTCCACTTCCAACGATTTGAAGTCTGCCTGTGTTACTCGCAATGGTATGGTCAAGTTGCCCCCCAGCCAGCCCAATGGTCTGGGCAGTGCAAGTATCACTAAGGGGACACCTGCTGCCAAGAACCGCCTGTGCCAGTCGTCCTCTGTGCCCTCCATCCTGCCTCCTCCGACATCCTCCCTTTCCTACCACCACCACCTGGATGGCTCCGGCATGCCCCGCTCAGCAGCCTCTCTCCTCAGCTCTGACCTGGATTCTGGAAAGACTCGGATGGGTCTGAAGCCGTCCCTTCGCCAGCTCCCCCCACTCAATCTGTCCAAACCCATGCTGCTGGAACGGCAGCTTGTCCTGGATGAGAAGCTGCTCAACCGATTGCTCTGGTACTTTAACACCAGTGAAAAATGTGTGCTGGCGCAGGTGTGCAAGACGTGGCGCAAAGTGCTGTACCAGCCCAAATTTTGGGAGGGCGTGACACCCATTTTGCATGCCAAGGAGCTGTATACTCTGCTGCCTAATGGTGAGAAGGAGTTTGTCAGTCTGCAGGCTTTCGCCCTGCGAGGCTTCCAGTCTTTCTGCTTAGTGGGCGTGTCAGACCTGGACATTTGTGAGTTCATCGACAACTACCCACTGTCCAAGAAGGGCGTCCGCTCAGTCAGCCTCAAAAGGTCCACCATCACAGATGCTGGTTTGGAGGTGAGTCGGGATGTTTCAAATATACAGAGAAGAGCAGGGGGAGAATTTCCCCTGCTCTTCTGGTGCGTTCAGATTACCAGTCACGTTGAGTGATCATTACAGATGAGATATGATGGTTCAGAGAGAAAGTCTGTGTTTTCAGCTCACATGTGCTAGTCTACTGCTGGCTTGTTTGGTAAGAATGTGTCACAAAGATCAATCTGAACTAAGGATTTAAAACTCTTGAGTGACAAAATAACACATTTAAGCTTACAAATGGAGGCAGCAGTGCATAAACAGTTCCTGTACACCATGATATAAAATCGCTGATTTTACCAAGGGACTATGGGGCAGATTGAGCGGTTTACAAAACAACATAAAGTTCTATTTTCTGTTGGAAAGTGATGTCTAGTGTGGAAAGTGATGTTCAGTCTAACCCTAGCCTTAAACAGGCATAAGTTTTATTTGTGAACCTTTTTTGCCATGTGGCTGAAATCGTTCTTTCCTTGTGTCCTTGCTGGCAGCAATGTTTAGAGAGTGAGCAAGCATCAGTGTCTCAGACTGGTTCCCAGATATGGAGGCCTGCTGGGAGCGCAAACAGCAAAGTCAGTGATGACTATGAATCAGTATCTCATACAACCTGAAGCTCATAATACTGGTCGTCTTGCAGCTGTAACCGTTTTACGAACACTGTCAGTACCAAGCCAGGACAACTTTTCCTCTATACTATTTGTTGTTTTACTCACAGTTGGTTCAAACAACTATAGGTTCCAGTCTTGAATTGCAAATGTTCCGCAAGACAACTGTTATTCCTCACAGAAGTGGTCCAGTGGTGATCTGGAAGAGCCATATCTCATCTAAAATATCACAATCTCATTTACAGCATTCATTTTTAAAACAGGTGCCTTTTGCATTTCAGGTCATGTTGGAGCAGATGCAGGGCTTGATGCACCTTGAACTGTCAGGCTGCAATGACTTCACAGAGGCCGGGCTGTGGTCCAGTCTGAATGCTCGGCTAACTTCCCTCAGTGTCAGTGACTGTATCAACGTGGCAGATGATGCCATTGCTGCTATCTCACAACTCCTACCCAACTTATCAGAGCTGAGCCTGCAGGCTTACCACGTCACTGACACAGCCATGGCCTACTTCACAGCCAAACAGGTAAAACAAATGGAACGAATGGAAACCAGCATGATTTTGTTGTGTTTTTTTTTTTTTGTTTTGTCTTTAACACAGTTTTACACTGACAAAAACAACATTTTAACTGTGTAACAGCTCCTCTTGTCAAACCCAATAATGCTGTAAAGATTAAATAGTTTTCACCAAATGTCAAATTTTTTTACTTTTAACTTTTCCTTTATTTAAAATGTGTAGCATCAAATTAAATTTCACAAGTCTCTGTATTAAAGTACAGCATAACTGGAATCCATCTTGCAACAAAAGTGTCCACACTGAATTATAATTTTGCTGTCATATACTCCATCCTTTTCCCAGTTTCCCACTAAGAGTATTCACATATATAGCTCTAGTACTTTCCTGCAACTCTTAGTAAAGATTTAAGTACAAATACCAAAGGATCCTTTTTCAATGCTGGACAATCGCAGAAAATATGTGAATGGGCCCCTACTAAACCACAGTTTCTCCAACAAAGGGGTTATGTTGATTCTAAAATGTTGAGATTAGTAGTGGGGGTAAATCTTAAATCTCTTCTACTAATACCTTTGTGACAGTCAATACTCATGTCCTCCCAGGCCTCACATTTCCCACTTTTCTTTTATATAGAAGGTGTATCAGCTACTAAACTCCTGTAGATACACTATGTGAGATATGATGAGATGAGGTGTGTTGCTGCCATCAAATTCAAAATGAGCTAATAAAATTTGGCCGACTGAGGTTGACTGGCTCACAGAGGGCACACGTCACCAAAACCTCACAGGCAGGTTTACAGAATGTCAGGCACATTTCATGCAATTAATAATCACAGCAACCACTATTTAATGTAACATACATTTATATCCATATCGACTGTCCCGTCACATCTGATGTCAGATCAAAGGCGGTTAGCATGTGTAATGGAATTTCATTAACACAGCTGAAACTGTGATGCAAACTAACGACTTCACAATTCTCTCAGCCAACCACAAACAGCCAACCGCAACATGCCACATTCTTTAGCACACAACATGCAGGGAGAGGAAAGATCACCTGGCTGCACAGCTCTGTCCGTAAACCTTTGTACATTTTTGGCCACAATTTACTCATTCACATTAAAGATATATAAAATTACTCATGATACAAAATGGTGTTAACATCAATTTTATTGATTCTTTGAACTAGCCTCCTCCTTCCTCTTCCTCATCGCGCGGGGGGACATGCTCCCGGACGTGCTGCTGTCTCCTTCATCCCTGGCCAAACGAAACTTGCTCTGTGCCTTGCCCACGGCGCATTTAAAGGGCACTGTGCCTGTGCCTGGTCTACGAAATTAGAGCCCAGTGTCCCAACATTTTTGGAATTAGGGTTGTAGTACTGTTCAATAGCCAATGGATCCCTCTTTAACCCCTTTTCACTCTTTGAGACTCTTGTGATGGAAATTTCTGATGTTTTTTGGTGTGTCCCCGTGTCCTTCCTGTATCTAAACATCACTAAAGTGTCACAATAAACACTTCAGCCACTTCTGAGAAAGAAGGGCTTCTCTGTTTCCCTGAGCTCAAGCAAGCGGTTTTGAAAAGTCGAGTTTAGTTACGTAACTAGCACATTTGATGTGCAACGAACCCTCCCACCAACAGCTACTCCTGGTCATGGGCGTGAACATTCAACCTGAAGAAGAAGAAGAAGAAGAAGAAGAAGAAGCACCGCGGAGCAGTCAGTCAGCTGGTAGCTGGCCAATCACAAGAGACTCAGTGTTCTGGGGGGCGGGCATTAGTTCAGAGACAGAGTGCCTGTTCAGAGGCTGGCAGAGAGCAGCAATAATCTGGTTTAATCTGAAGAGACTATGAGGTTTTTGACCATAAATATTATTTAATTTATCTAAGTAAACATCAGTCATCTTGATTTTTGGTTCAAAAAGATCATTCTATGTGACCTTTAAAAGATGGTTTCATTTCTTCATTTTTTTCATTCATTTTTTCTTCATTTCTCACTGCTGTCTTATTCCTCCCGATATTTAAATAGGGCCCTGAATCTTTATGAAAAGAGATGTGAACAGGGCCTTTGCCTGCCACAAAGGCGTTACCTTAGCTGTGTGAAGTCAGCTACCAGAGCTCAATCGGGGCAGAGGAGACTAGCTGATGAACAACAGGTCACAGAACTGACTCCTTTGGAAATGACAGCTTGAATTTAGAGTGTGCATGAGAACAGGAAGTATGAGAATGAAGCTATGATTAAAGCTTGAAACAGTGTATTCTTCCTGATTGGACTTTATGGTAGAGCTTTGTTTCTGCAGCTATGACATTTTGTCATATGGATAAAAATTACACTGTTTACCTTACTTTGCATAAAAGAACGCACAGCTTTTGTTCTGAATACTGCTGTTTTATATTGAGTGAACAAAACTTAAACAAGATGATCTCTGGTGGTTTGTTTGTTTGTTTGTTTGTTTGTTTTGTGTTGGAGGGATAGCTTAGGTAATCAATTTCACATTTTTTCAACAAATTTTTTTACTTAGATCTTTTTGTCCTTAGCTTGTTACTTGATATTGTTTCTTAATTTACAATCTAAATTTACAATTTGCTATATATGGGACGATATGATTATTATTATTATTATTTATTATTATTATTATTGTGATGACTGAAATCATCTAATATAATTGCTTTAATATAATTTTTGCTGATTCTTAAGCTTGAAAAGGGTTTGGCCTTCTGTCTAGACCTATGGTGGTTAGAAACATCGCATATAGGATACATGTTTTTTAGGGAAACGTGTAATAAGATCATAATAAGTCATGATGAAAGATGCAGCTCCCCATTGTTACATTAAAAAATAAATCACAGGGAGTGTATACACTGGCAAGCTACACAGGATTTTCTCCATTCTCAATTCTTAAAATAATAGAAATTCACCACATTTCTTATTGCTTTGATTTTAAATCTTTATCATGTGAATTTCTTCTTGACTTGAAACTGAATTATTAATTATTCCCAACTTTATTTTTTTCATGCAGGCCCTTATAAGTTTGGCTATTACCGTGTCATAGTAGTGAAATGAGTAAAAAGCAGTAGATTTGTTTAAAGAAACGTTCACACATCATGAAACTAACTCAGTTGATTCCCACTCCCAGGGCTACACCACCCACACTCTGCGGTTACACTCCTGCTGGGAGATCACCAATCATGGTGTGGTCAACATGGTGCACAGCCTCCCCAACCTGACGGCCCTTAGCCTCTCTGGATGCTCCAAGATCACAGACGATGGTGTGGAGCTGGTTGCTGAGAACCTGCGGAAGCTGCGCAGTCTGGATTTATCCTGGTGTCCTCGGATCACTGACATGGCCCTGGAGTACATCGCATGTGACCTGCATAAACTGGAGGAACTGGTGTTAGACAGGTCAGTGTGTCATGGTTTCATCTTTAGTGTAAGTGTAGTCTGCGTCAGATTATATATATATATGTGTGTGTGTGTGTGTGTTGGGGGGGGGGGGAGCCTCAGGGAGTCTCACTGTCTCTTAGGAGTGCCATTTGTGTTCCTATGCTCCCTGAAGACCACACAGTCAGAGTGAAGCAAGGGGCAACCTTACCCCTAGATCTCACCAAATCCTTGAATTATCATTTACATTTAACATGTATGAAGGCACCCACATGTGTCTCCAATGTGTGGTTTCCCTCTGTATCTGTGTACTGTACTGTATTATATTGTATGTGCAGTTTCACAGAGAACATAATTTTTTTACACTTACTGGGCCTGATATGTTGATTTATTTTTAGGCACTGCCATGAAAGATGTTTTTTGTCAGAACTATGACTCGGATGAATGACAAGCCACACGTGATCAGATAGAGTTGAATAAACCCGACTTATTTGTTTTGGTGGTGATAAAAAACTGTATCTAGGGAATTATTTGTTTTTACCTGAATCTCTCCGTCTTTCTTTCCTTCTCTTCACAGCACATTCATGTTTTTTAATTTTTTTTAATTTCTTAAAATTAGATAATTTTTCACTGCAAAAAAAATGCAGTGACTATATTTTCTTCCCAACACTGATTGTAAGGATGTGCAGCAGTCTTGGAAATATCTTAATTCACTAATTTTCTTTGTGTTATGTATTTTATCTTTTTGTAGGTGTGTGAGGATTACAGACACTGGTTTAGGCTACTTGTCCACCATGTCTTCGTTAAGGAGCCTCTATTTGCGCTGGTGCTGTCAGGTAAGACAAAAGAACACACATTTATTTAAATGGGAAAACAATGATAATGACCCACACAAATTACTCCATGTGTGTGTCTTTGAAGGTGCAAGACTTTGGACTGCAGCATTTGTTTGGAATGAGGAGTCTGCGTCTTCTGTCACTTGCAGGTTTGACATTTGCTCCAGTAGTCCTTCTGAATAGAAACTGACTTGTTGGTAGTCTATTCACATTGTGACAAAACAAGTAATATTACAAGTAGTATCTCTAAATTCAACACAAAATGCCACTTTTAATGACTACTGCTGTCTCAAAATGATTCAGCCCCTTCATGACAAGCATCTTCAGTACTTAGTAGATCACTCTTTGCTGTTAGGACTTGCTGCAAAGGTGATGAGTGCCATACTTCAGCTTCTGGCAGCGTTCGTGAGGAATCTTAGTCCATTGCTCATGGTCAAAGGCCTCCAGTTCACTAATATTCTTGGGTTTGTGTGCTGCAACCACCTTTTTCAAATCCCACCAGAGATTTTCAAAAGGGCTTCAAGTCAGGCGACTGTGATGGCCACTCTAGTGGAAGATTCCAGGACTTCTTCTGAAACCAAGCTTTGGTGGACTTTGAAGTATTCTTGGGATCATTGTCCTGTTGGAAGGTTCAATGACACCAAAGCTTCATCTTCCTCACAGACAGAATCCATCTTTCCCTCCACACGCTGCAGGTTTCTAGTGCCAGAGGAAGTGAAGAGCATCACTGAGCCACCGCCATACTTCACTGTAGGCTGGTTGTTCTTTTTCTGCGGATGCTTCATTCTTCCTCCTCCAGACATATCACTGATCCATAGGCCTGAGAAGTTCCAGTTTTGGTTCATTCCTCCACAGAACAGAATCCCAAAAACTCTTTGTCTTATTTATATAGTTTTGAGCAAATTAGACCCGACTTTTCTTGTTCGTTTGGATCAGTAGCTGTGTATGTCTTGGAGTTTGGGCATGGAGTCCTTCAGAGTTTAGTACTGTATGTGCCTTAGTGTGGAAACTAAAACCTCAGTGCCTGCTGCAGGTCTTTTGCAGTCATTTGAGGGTTTTTGACCACCTGCCTCCTCAGGACTCTGGTAGCAGGTGTTGATAGCTTCCTCTTTCTGCCACATCCAGGTAGAGTAGGCAATGTTCCTTTAACTTTAAACATGCAAACTATGCTTCAAACTTCGACAAATTTTGAGGAAAATTCAACGCCTTTGCTATGTTTTGTGTCCTTTTTCTTGTTTTGCAAGGCAGTGTTCTCTTTTCTGAACTTTTTTGGACAATTCTCTTAAATTAACCATATTTCTAACATGCAATCAAACGTCACCATCAACAATCCAGGTATTTGAGGTGATCAAATCAAGCACACCTTATTGAAAACTTTTCAACTGCAGTAGCCATTTAAAGTAGGATCTAGTGTTGAATGTGGATAAAATCTTTGTAATATTAGTTTTATTTAACCATTTAAACTGTTCTTGTTTAATTTGTTTATTTCAAAATAGTTGTAATTTTGATTACAACTATTTCATCCTTAACGACCACCTCTGTAAGCACTGGATCTTCCCTCTCGCGCATGCATAGGTCGAGTATTTTATACCAACAAATGTCACCTGTGACCCCAGATGGACCGGAGAGAAGGCTTATCTTCCAATCTTACCTGAGTAGGTGCAATGCTCTGAGAACAGTTTTTCATTTAACGTTATTACGCTTGTCATGGGGAACCTTGTCACCATTTGGTTGGAGCTGAGGATTGAGAGCCTTCTCTCCAGTCCATATGGGGACACAGGTGACAATTTGCTGGTATAAGATACTCGACCCATGGATACACATGAGGGAAGATCCAGTGCTTAAAGCACCTCCTCGCTGCCATCCAGGATCCATAAAACTGGTTACCTTTCGTTTTAATGTAAAATAGAGCTCCAGATGCCATGTGACAGAGTTTGTTTACACCGCCAGAAAAAGCCTTTGTAATGTGAGGAACACTATATTCAGTATTACAACCTGCTAAACTTCAAATTTAGTAGTAAAATGGTTAAAGAGACATCACTGTAAACATACCATGAGGGCATTATGACTCTCACTCTTAATAACTTCAGACGCTGCAGGGTATACCTTGGTGATAATAACCAAAATGTGCTGTTGTCAGAGCAGAGACTAGAGAAACTAAAGTCACTGGATGAGAATGGTTTCATGAGGGAGACATGGAAAGTGGGATGGATCTTCAGAGATGGAGGGAGCTTGAGCCGCACACCAAAGGGTTGATGAACCGGTCCACCTTGAAGGGTCCAATGTACCTGCTTCCTGGACTCCACCTGTAAGGAAAGGTCACGGGAGGATAGCCATACCTTTTCTCCGGGCCGGTACACAGGTGCAGGTGTGCACCTGTGTAGTGTCAAGTGTCAGCCAAGTGTCAGTTCTTCAGTGCAGAGCGGGTGAGAGCTGCCCTAGCCGACCTCCAGTCAGCACGGCAGCGATGCAGATAAGCCCTGATGGAAGGCACGGCGACCTCTTCCTCCTGACTAGCTGGCCATGAAGGGGGACATGCCAGTAGAAGAGTTCATCAGAGAATTGTGTGCGTACTCCATCCAGGCGAGGTGAAAACTCACAAAGTGGGGGTGCTTGGCGGTGACGCAACGGAGAGCAGCTTCAAGGTCCTGCTTGGCCCTCTCGGACTGTCCATTCGACTGGAGGTGATATCCAGAGGAGAGACTTGGGGAGACGCAGACTGCTTGGCAAAAAGCCTTCCAGACTTGAGAAGAGAATTGTGGCCCCCGGTCTGAAACAATGTCCTGGGGGATACCATGAAGTCGGAAGATGTGGAGGACAAGGAGGTCAGCAGTCTCCAGGGCGGAAGGGAGCTTGTGTAAGGGAATAAAGTCTACACATTTTGAAAACTGGTCCACAACTGTGAGAATAATTGTGTGTCCATTTGAGGGGGGAAGACCAGTTATGAAGTCCACTGAGATATGGGACCAAGGGTGACTGGGGATGGGTAATTGATGGAGCAGACCAGCAGGAGGGCAATGAGAAGACTTGCCTCGGGCACAGGTAGCACAAGCAGCGACAAGCTCCCTGACGTCCCCAGCCATGGAGGGCCACCAGAACCTCTGCTGCAGGAAGTGGAGCATCCTAGTCACCCCAGGTTGGCAGGCCAGCTTAGACGAGTGCCCCCATTGTAGCACCTGAGACTGTATGGAGGCCGGGATGAAGAGGCGGTTAGGTGGTCCAGATCCAGGGTCAGGTTCCGTCTCTTGGACCTCCTGCACGACCCTCTCAATGTCCCAGGAAGTGGCACCAATGAGACAGGAAGGAGGCAACATGGTCTGGTCCTCAGAGTCCTGGTGGACCGGGTCGTGTATTCGGATGATCAGGCGAGAGGCTAATCATTTCAGAAAATAATAAGCCACAAGAATGCACGACTGGAGAGTTAACTTCCCATAACGTGTGAATCCACTGGGCCACTTTACCACAGACTAGGTTATTTATAAAGGCTAAATGGGAGCTATCAGACGCATAGGGACTTGGCTGCTGACCAAACACCAACCTACACTGTCTGAGGAACCGGGCGCAGGCACCGACTTTTCCCCACTAGGTCTCTGGCATAGGGATAGGTGGCTCGTGGTGAACACTGGAGACAGGCAAGCTACGTTCCTCTGAGCGGCTGGCAGAGATGGCCAAGCAGCGGGAGTCAGAGTTAGCGATTGATCTGCATGATACTGGAGGTTAGTGTCCATATGACGTCCATGATGTCACTTAGCGTCTGCACCTGACGTGTAACTGCAGCGGCTTGTGCTGCGAATGCCTCTTTAAAATTCTCTGACTCTGCGGGATCCATTTTGGTCAGCACATACTGTTATGATTCGGCAAGAGTCATAACAGAAACTAAAGAGACTAGAAACTAAAGATCAATATTTTATTTACAAAAACAAAAACTAAATTTAACCAGTCCATGTAATGATAAAAAAAAAGCGCTGAGGCTGGCCAGCTGGCAAGGCAGAACTCAGGAACAGGCATCTAAAAGGAAGGAGAACAAATGTTTGTCAAAAACATGTGAGTAACAAAAACAAGTAAAAACGTTTAGCTCAATATAGTTAGACGTGGTGACGTGGAGTTACCAGACTTGAGCGATATGACGCACTGAAAAGGAGAGGCAGGAAATCTGGGTATAAGTAGGCCAGGGCTGATTGGAAGATTGGAGTCAGCTTTGGTGATTGTGCTCCACGCCCAGCCGTGCAGCCAGCCTCCTAGACAGGGTGAAGAACTAGTGCTGCAGGGTAAAAGGAAATTAACCAAATAAAACAGGAACTAAAACAAAACAATACCTCCACCAGCCAGGAGACAGAACATGATAACAGCAGCAGTGTCAGACAGCCAAACTTTGTCCAGGAGGTCCAAGCTCGCAGTGGTTGAATATATGGTTACGTGAACAGACCTCAATGGGCTGATGATGCAAAAGGAGCCTGGGAGGAGGTTACCAATAGTGTTAATCAGGTTAATCAGAAGACTAGTTCAATAAATAAATAAAATTGATGTTAACACCATTTTGTTTCATGAGTGATTTTATGTATTTTTAATGTGACTGAGTGACTGAAACATTTAAGGACAGAGCTGTGCAGCCAGGTGCTCTGCTGCAGAAAGCCACAAAGAATGCACTGAATTTTATGAGATGAGAGAAGCTGAATATATACTCACTCTCTGATGCTGAGGATGTTTGTGGTTGGCTGAGAGAATTGTGAAGTCATTAGTTTGCATCACAGTTTCAGCTGCGTTAATGAAATTCCATTACGCGTGCCAAACGCCTTTGAACTGACATCAGATGTGACGGGACAGTCGATATAGATATAAATGTATGTGCTGATTCAGATAGTGACATTAAATAGTGGTTGTTGTGATTATTAATTGCATTGAAATGTGCCTGACATTCTGTAAACCTGCCTGTGAGGTTTTGATGACATGTGTGCACTGTGAGCCAGTCAGTCAAATTACCACTAGACCGGCTGCGCTTCGCCTTGCTTTCAGTGCACCTTCAGCGCAGCCTTTTGGCACAAAATTGTCACTGCACCAAGCTGTATCAGTAGACACCTCCCCTTGCTGCGCCACCACATCCATCTCGGCGTGGCCCGGTCTAACAAATTGCCAAATTTGCTGTGCACGATGTTGTGCCAGACGAAATTACCACAGCACAGGCTGCGCTACACTTTGGCACCTTGCACTGCACCATGAAATTAGAGCCCCAAATGTAAATGATCCCAAATACATCAGTACCAAATTATATTAAAGATGACATTTTCAGTGGAAAATCAAATGTCTGATGTTTTTTGGTGTGTCCCCGTGTCCTTCACGAAACTAAACATCACTAAAGTGTCACAATAAACACTTCAGCCACTTCTGAGAAAGAAGGGCTTCTCTGTTTACCTGAGCTCGAGCAAGAGGTTTTGAAAAGTCGAGTTTAGTTACATAACTAGCACATTTGCCGTGCAACGAACCCAACAAACATTTGTCCCATGTGTCTGTCTAAGAACCGCACAACTTAGTGGCCAAAAGTATTTTTCATGAATAGTGAACTGCAGGAATGAGCCACTGTAGGTGTACGAAACTTAGTGGGAAGGTGTAGCATGCCACGCTGCAAAATTTTTCATACTTTTAGCTTTTATCTGCGTTCAAATTGATCAGATTGACTTAACCTGTGCTCCAGTTTACAGGTCTATAAGTGGCATTAAAGTTTGAAAAGATGTTCAAAAAGAAAATGAGGACATGCTTGAAACATTAAATTAATTATAGTGCTGGCTGAGTTTAACATAGCATAAACACATATGATCCCTGGACACACAAAAAAAACATGTGGACCAATACTCTGTGACCATTTGTAAAAATTACAAAATGTTGCATTTGTAAAAATGAGTAACTCTTATTAATTATGATGACCCCATTCAAAATGAAAAATAAAAAGGTTGACCTGTAAAGCTCATTTGATTTGGTTCAGCGGTGTCAAAATGGCAGCACATCATGCGGCAAAAGTTGCTAGAACTTTGCTCAGACTAAATTTTCAGTAGCGTGCACTTGGATTTAACTGTTAACATTGTGTTCCTCGCAGGCTGCCCCCTGCTGACAACCACCGGTCTGTCCGGCCTCATCCAGCTGCAGGACCTGGAGGAGCTAGAGTTGACCAACTGCCCGGGAGCCACTGCCGAGCTCTTCAAATACTATTCCCAGCACCTTCCCCATTGCATGGTCATTGAGTAAGACCACCAACCCATCCCACTGACCCCACAGGCTGACTGACCAACTGTCATATGTCAACATTCCTCCCTCTTTACTCTTCCTCACACCCCCCTCAATGCTAACCAGGAGACTGAACTGATCCTTCAGTACCACACAATTCCTCATCACCTGTCCCTCACCCTACGTCTTCCTCCACACCCATTGAGAAGACTGACCCACAGGTGAACAGATAGGCAGCAGAGCAAATGATGGTACTTACCAGACCCAGAGAGTGATGGGATGGCGTTGAAGGAGATACTGAAACGAAGAGCTTGATGTGACGTCTTGTCCACTGGCAAGTGTTTTTGGAATTAATGAAAGGCTTTTATTTGCAGAGAAGACTGATTTTGTTTGAGCTGAATGGATACAATGAAGGGAGACACATTTGCAGATAAATTGGGAGAAGGGAAATAGACCTTTGTGTCTGAGCTGACATGGTGGAACTCACACACATGCTCATTCATATACTGTATATGGTAAGTGAACAAATGTACTGTATCTCTCCAAGACCATGAGTTCTGATATTTCTATCTCCATCACTCTGTATGATAAACTCCTGGTTTCCTATTTCTCAGAGGGTATCAGAGGCTGGGTTTTCTTTGTTTAGAGAGAGAGAGACCACACATGAGCAGGAGGACGAGGAATTAGAAAGAACATACAGTAAGATGCAGATCAGGACATGAATGACAGAAACCGGACATCGCTTCTCCTTTCCTTTGTGCGGTTCTGTCATGTAATCAAACCTTTTTGGGATGCCAACAACTTTTTCAATATTTATTTTGTGTCTTATTCGAATTAAAAAGGACAAATTTAAGAGGGAGACATCAGTTTACACTGTTTTTGTGTTGGAATTGCACGCTTTATTGCAGGCTTTTTTTTTCCTCTCCTGTTGTCATCTTTCATTCTACATATGTTAATTAAGGAGCAGCTGTGCTATATTGTGAATGTCATGTTTTTTAAAGGGAAATGTGTTGCTGAGACAGTGAAACATGATGCTTTTCTCAAATGATGATAGAAATGAACCATAAATAGTAAAGAAGGCGAACATGGGACTAAAGCGTAAGCATCATATTCCGAAACCCAAAGTTAGAGTAACCAGGGATTTTCTTTTAATTATTATTTATTTTATTATTTATTTGGGGTGGGGGGGGCACTGTGAACTTTTAGGATGCATTTGGTTGATGTGGAATTAAATGCAGATACATAACCTCAATGGTGACATGAGTATGAAGGTATGATTTCCATGTTTTTTTTATTTGATACTGTAAAATGAACAGGAACCAAGGGCCACTGTAACACATCATTTTTTAAGAATATATTATTTAATTTGTTGGACTTACAAAGGTGTTTCCTACAAACCCAGAGACAGAGAAACAAAGAAATCCTGGCAATGCTGCCATGTCACTACAACATTTTACAAGAATGAACGTCAGATGATCATACACACTGTAAACAAAACAACATTATAAGCCACGTTGAAGTTGTAAGTAGCCATAGATTAATACTGTAATACAATTTTTTAATAATAACTTAACATAGAAACCCATAAACTGATCTAATCTTAAAATGTCATCTGATTCTGGGTGAGAAGGAAGAACGACCAAAGAATGCATTTAGGATGGAAATAACTTAACAAACTAACATATGAGAAATAAATAACTGTAAGAGAAGTCATCATGTTTCCCACCATCCCCTGATACTGGTACAACAAAGGAAGTGGATGATCCCAGCAGTGAGCCACTGTGCTGCCTGTGTTTTTGCCTCCTGGGTGTCCTCACATGTTCTAACTGCCATGAAGGACTGGATCGGTGTCAGCCAGTATTAGGTTGTGCCAAATGTGTCCACAGCAGTGGCGGCGAGTATGTGTGCTCCTGCTGCCTCTTAACTGACACTGACTGCTCGAACAGACTCAGCAGACCATGCATGTTCTACTTGGTCTGCTTCTCAGTTTTTTGCTTTTTTTTTCTGAGAAGCCTAAATTCCGCAGTTTTTTTCAGTGTACATTTATTTATTTATTTATTTATTTATTTATTTATTCAGCTGCGTATTTATTTAACCTATTTGTGTCTTATTAACTTGTTTTATTTGTCAGAGAATGTTTTTTATTTTATGGAATTTGCTTCCCATTGGAATCTGATTCTTGGTTGGTTTGTTTTTTTAGTATTTATTTTCATTTAATTTAAACACATTTTTGTAAAGATCTTCAGACTATTGGGTGAAGTACTGTGCACAGTTATGCTTTTAACTTGACTGCTCTTTAAGACAACAGTGACCGTTTACATCATTTAGTCATTAATTAGGTCTTTTTTTTGAAGTGTGATTATACGAGGCCCTGACACATGTGCACCCCTGTGCCTAGTAACTGATTGGCACGCTCACTGAAAACATGGGTCACACAATGGCTCACCTAATAAAATGTTGATGTGTTTCCTATTATAACAATGTTTGCAGCTTTATCTCAGTGTTATCTCAGATAACAGCTGGAAACTAAAGTTTCTGTCACTTTAAATGCAGCAGACCTTTTCCTCACCAAAGTCACAGCACACAGGAGTTGTTGATCCACTGCTGCTTCCATTAGTAAGTTGAGTCAGCACTAGACCAACAGTTCCTTTGTCCCCACACACTAAAAACCATGATTTCTCTTTGACAGAGAGTGATAGTTCACAAACTTCAGTCAGAAAAGTGTCAAATATTTTCTCAGAATAGTGAAGACTAAAGTGAGCTCAGAGGTTATGGTATAGGCCTTTTGCAGATAAGTGGCTAAAAAATATAATTTGTGGTGTCCCCACTGGCAGGCATGCTTTCAATGAGCAGTGCTGGGTGTGCACAGTGCAGTCAGTACCTCAGTCAACTGCAAAAAAAAAAAAAAAAAAAAGTTGAACTCTCCCTTTATGCTTTTTAAGTCTTGATGTGCACATAAGTACTTTTTCATCTGCAGTTGTTTGTCAAATGTTTCATTTCCGTCCGTCAGAGTAAGAAGAAAGCCTCATGGTGGTTGGTCAGGCTTTAGATCTGCTGTCACTGTTGTGAATGGGGCAGCAGAAAACTGTACATGCAGTGATACTGTACATGCATCACTTCAGGAATGACCTCTGTCATGTAATGAAGCAATGTTTACAATGATGGTTGGGATAAGCTGACAAATGTATGGTGGCATGATGCATAAAAGACAAACTGAGGCTGGCAAGTGTGCTGACATGCGTTGGTACTTTTCCATGAGTAATAAAGAACTAGTTAGGTTATCAAACTGTATCAAACTGTTGACAGCCCTTTCTAATTATTGTAATCGTCCACACAGATGAGAGGAAGTAACTCTACTATGCCTGGAGCCAAGAGTTTCTTGTTTTTAGCTTCACCAGCTCATGGACTCTTTGTTCTTTTGGCTGCAGCTGATTACACCAACATTCTGTTTTGTTGGAACTGGTAACTAAAATATGGAATTAGAAAAGAAAAAGAATTTGTATTTATCTAAAATTATTGTTGTTGTTTATAAAAGAATACTGAAATGTCATTTCACAAACTCTTCAATTGTTTATCTTCTCTTCATTTCCTGTGTCACGTCAACATGCAAGCCTTTTCTGTTCCATTAAAAATCAATATTACAGAGTTGTTTATAACTTGATCAGTTAGTAATTTGTGTCTAATTTAACGTCATTCCATTCCAACCCTGGCTCACTCTCTGATCACTGATCAATACAACACGATTTGTGCTCTTTTCAGTATTTTAGCTTTGAACAAGCTTCACACGCTTCTCACCTCCAGTTTAACTAATAGCAAACCTGTCTAAGGCATTATCTAACATACATTTTATAAGGTTAACAACTGTTGTTATTTATATTACTGTCTACAGTCTTTGTTCTACATTTGTCACAGTTTTGTTAAACCATTGTACAGCACAATGTTAAGTAAGCAGTAAAATAAATACAGATAGTTTACTTATAATGCGAAAATGGTCAGAATCTGTGTGCTCTCTTTTAATTTCAGTGCATTTATCCTGCTGGTGTCTGTAATGTGCTACAGCAAAAAAGATTCACTCACACCAACGTTTCTGTAGGAGGAGGTGGTTTGAATTCATGGTAAGAACCTAAATGAAATAGCATTGAAGAACACAGTTCCAAAGCTAGTGGCAACATTTGTCATTTGACAGTAATGTAAAAGCATCCAATAAGCTACTTATGGAAGTTTACAGACCATTTACTATTTACAAAATAGTAAATAGTCTATATGCACAGCCCCAATTCCAAAAAAGTTGAGACGCTGTGCAAGATGTAAATAAAAAACAGAATGCAATGATTTAAAACTCATAAACCCATATTTTATTCCCAATAGAACATGAACATATCATCTGTTAAAACTGATTCAACTTTTCACCATTGAATGAAAAATATTAGCTCATTTTGAATTTGATAGCAGCAGTACATCTAAAAAAACAACATTTGACAACCAATTAGGCTAAATGGCAACAGGTCAGTAACATGACTGGATATAGGAGGAGCATTTCATAGAGGCAGAGTGTCTAAAAAAGTAAAGATGGGCAGAGGTTCACCAATCTGTGACAAATTTGCATGAAATGTCTCTAGTAATTTAAAGTCTGTTTAAAGTCTTCAATTAGCCAGCAAATACTGATTTATATGGGAGGAAACAATGCATCATGAATTTAATGCATGCCACGTTTCATTGCTCTGTCATTTCTCCTTCTTACTCAGCCTATGAACCTTTCAGCTCACCCTTATAATTCAACCTGAGGCAGCAGAGGTGGTCACACTAAAAACAAGGCTGCCACTAGGAAAACGCAAGGAAACATTTTAGCCACAAAATCAACCCTACCTTAGTCTACCCTTTACCAGTAAAGTTACATGTTGCAGCTGAATGTCCCTCACCATTCCCTCCCAAGTCTTGAACAATCGACTGTGTGTAGCCTTCAGTTAACTTCACCACTCAAAAATGTTTAGTTTGTCCATTGTGGGCTAATGCAAAAACATGGAGGTCCAAAATAGAAGCCTCTGTGAGCTGATCAAGCTCTGGATATAAATATAAAAGGCTCATTCTTGGGTAACAAGAAACAAAAATTCATCAAATCTGGGGATTTCAGAGAATGCCAAATGAAAATAATTCCACTTTAAGGGAATGTTCACAGCTTCATTTTGCTGTTAGACAAGTCACTCAATTGCTCACCCCAAAGCCCATAGAGAAAATGAATGAGGGATTTCAAATACTGCAGACACAATATAACACACAAGCCATTTACAGCTGTAAAACACAAGTGTTCACTATAGGTAATAATGGCTTAGGTTATCATGGCGATTCATTCTTTGTGGTAAACAACAGGATTTTTTCATGCTGCTGCTCAGTCTGTTCAGTCAGCCATCACTCTGATCAGAAATAAATGTATTTTATAAGTTATTAATGATCCTCCGGATGTATTTTTACCTACCTTTTATTGACCTGCATTAAAATATTACAGTGATTACATGTGATTCAATGTTATTTTAATTTAGGTATTATTATACTTATTTCATAAAGACTGATGTTCAAATTGTCAGAGGTTTGATCAAAATATTTTTTATGTTGATATTGCAGGTATTGAGATGATCAGAAACAGCTGAGGTTGTAAAGGTGGTTTCAATCAAGTGACAATCGAAGGCAGTTAGATAAGATATTCATTCATGTCATCTGTTTCTATCACAAAGATGATAATTACACAAGATGTATTGATTATCTGATGATGGTTTCCAAAATTTAGCATCACACAGCACAGACCCACAGATGATCTGACAGGGACTCATTTGTTTTTAGTATTATTATTTTTGCAAGTGGCATTTTCTTATATTCAAATGGACATTTGGAAAATCTAAATAAAGCAGGATTTGTCACACTGTCAGAACTGTATGTGATGAATTTAGTGGCTTGTGTGTCTGTGATATCTTTGGATATCAATAAATGTGTGCCAAACTTTACCTTCCACTAACTGTGTGCACACGCAGTTGTCATGTTCCACGTCTGGCTTTGGGTTGCCTCTCTGCTCTTTTTGGTTTAGTTCCTGTTTTATTTTGTAAGTTGCCTTGTGTTTCCTGGAGAAGTTGCTTTGTGTTTTGTGTTTCAGGAGGTTGGCTGGCAGGTGAGGGGGGCGCTAATCATCACAGCTGTTTCCGAGCTTCTAATCAAACTCCCTCTACTGATACGAGGGTTTCCTGCTTCCTGGTGTCAGCGTGTCTCATTCAGTACACTAGTATCCTGCGTCACGCCACTCGTTGCTCGTAGCTCTTAGGCTAGTTTGTATGTTTAATCAGTTTTTGAGCCTTTTTCTTACTTCGCCCTTTGTTTCCCTTTTTTTCTAGTTCCTGTTTTTTTTTCCCCTGAGTTCTGCCTCACCAGCCAGCCAGCGTCAGAGCCCTGAGTTATTTCCCAAATTGTTTTGTTTAAGCCCCAGTGTTCTTACTTATTATTCAGTCTTATTTTTGATTCATTTTGTACAATAGACCTTGTTATTCCTTTTTTACTTCCGCCTCCGCCTTTTGGTCCTTTTACCCCTTAGATGATTTGCTTAAATCATTACAGCAGTAGGCAAACTTCCCTCGTGTGATTAGTCACTGGACTGAACACAGATCCACATCAAACGTCCTCCAGGAAACACACAGATTATTGAGAGGTAACTCACAAATATGATTTCAGTGGAGCGGTGCAAGCAAGAGGCTCATTTATAAAAATTAATTACAAGTTTGTTTTTTTTCCTGTTTTAAGTTTTGTTTTTAGGATACCTCTTTTTTTTTACATAAAATCCAGATGTAGTCAAAGTAACCATCACTTTATAAAACAATATATAACAATATAAATTTTGCTCAAATACAAAAAAAACAAAACAAAAGGTAAATCAGGGGAAAAGGATCAAAAATGGAAACGAAGTTGAAAAGGAATAACAAAAGTTTATTACGACAGAAAATTAAATCAAAAACCAGTCCAACTAAATACGCTGAGGCTGGCCGGGTGGTGAGGTGGAGCTCAGGAATAAACCACAGATTCTAGGAGAGAACAAAAAGCGACAATTAGAAAAGCAGTCAGGAACAAAGAGCCAATAATCAGTCCAGTCGCTGGTGGTGACTGGCTTCAGGAGGGAGACATGGAAAGTGGGATGGATCTTCATGGAAGGAGGGAGCTTGCGCTGGACCGCCGCAGGGTTGATGACTCGGTCCACCTCAAATGGTCCGATGAAATGCGGCGCCAACTTCCTGGACTCCACTTGCAGGGAAAGGTCCGATGATGAAAGCCAGACCTTATCGCCAGGGTGGCAGTTGGGAGCTGGTACCCGGTGACGGTCAGCCAGGCGTTAGTTTCTTGCAGCGGAGCGAATGAGCGCTGCTCTGGCTGTCCTCCAAACAGCACAGCACCAGCGGAGGTGGGCCTGGAGGGACAGAACCGCGACTCCTCCTCTTGTGAGGAAAACAGTGGGGGCTGAAATCCATAGCTGGCCATAAATGGGGTCATCCCTGTGGAGGAGTTTGTAAAAGAGTTATGCGCATATTCTATCCAGGGTAGATGGGTGCTCCAGGAGGCAGGGTGGCGAGCAGCGACGCAGCAGAGGACAGCCTCGAGGTCCTGGTTAGCTCTCTCTGATTGACCGTTGGTCTGGGGATGATATCTAGAAGAAAGGCTTGGAGTCGCACCCACTGCCCTGCAAAATGCCTGCCAAACCTGAGAAGTAAATTGGGGACCGCGGTCTGAAACAATGTCAATAGGTATGCCATGTAGGCAAAAAATATGATCCACCAGGAGGTCTGCAGTCTCAAGTGCTGACGGAAGTTTGGGGAGTGGAATAAAATGCAAGCTCTTTGAGAAGCGATGAGAAGACTTTCCTCAGGTGCAGACAATGCAGGCGGCGATGAACTCCTGAACATCACCACCCACGGAGGGCCACCAGAACCTATGCTGTAAGAAATGGACAGAAACTCCGGGGTGACAGGCCAGCTTGGACAAGTGCCCCCACTGGAGGACCTGGGAGCGTACAGAGGAAGGAACGAAGTGTCGGATTTTGTGTCCTGGGCCTCCCGAACAACCCTCTCTATGTCCCAGGAAGTGGCGCCGATGACACAGGAGGGAGGTAAGATGGGCTCATCCTCTGTTCCCTGTTGGACCGGGTCGTGAAGGCGGGAGAGAGAGCGTCAGGCTTGAGGTTCCAGGACCCCGGGCAGTATGAGAGGGTGAACCTGAACCTCCCCAGGAACAATGGCCAACAAGCCTGACGAGAGTTCAGCCGTTTGGCAGAGCAGAGGTAGGCAAGATTTTTATGGTCACTCCACACAATGAAAGGGTGCTCAGCTCCCTCCAGCCAGTGTCTCCACTCCTGTAAGGCAACCACCACAGCCAACAGTTCCTTATTCCCAGTGTCATAGTTTGCCTCGGCAGGTGTTAACTTACGTGAGTAGAAAGCACATGGGTGTAATTTCTGGTCCTCGGCATAGGACAGCTCCGATGCCAGAGTATGAAGCATCTACCTCAACGATGAACTGGCGGCTGGTGTTGGGGTGGAAGAGGACCGGAGCGGTAGTGAAAAGGTGCTTGAAAGCGGTAAAGGCTTTGGAGTCCACATGAAAGGTAGAGAGGTAGAGGTTAATCTGGTTAAGGGAGAGGCCACCTTGCTATATCCCCGGATATACCTACGGTAAAAGTTGGCGAGGCCTAGAAATTGCTGTAATTGTTTGCGTGAAGCAGGGGTAGGACAATTGGTCACGGCTTCAATTTTCTTTGGATCTGGTCTGAGCTGCCCCCCCTGCTAGGATGTAGCCAAGGAAGGAAACAGAAGGTACATTGAACTCACATTTCTCCGCCTTAACATAAAGTTTATACTATATAGAGTCTTTGCAATACAAGGTGGACGTGTTGGTTGTGCTCAGTCCGATTGGTGGAAAAGATAAGAATATCATCCAGATATACAAAAACAAATTGATTTATCATGTCTTTCAGAATGTCATTGATTAGGTTCTGGAAAACAGCTGGGGCATTAGTTAGTCCAAATAGCATGGCAGGTATTCGAAGTGTCGTAGTGGTGTATTAAAAGCTGTTTTCCACTCATCTCCCTCCCGTATCCCAATTAACGGCAGAGGATATTTGTTTTTAAATGTAATGTCATTTAGTCCACCATAGTCTATACAGGGTCAGAGTGTCTTTGAAAGGAATAAGCTGAAGCTCAAAGTTGATTTTGTCTAACATGTACAATTAATTGAATAAACCAGAATATCAGCAATAATACCACCAAACCAGAATTAAAATGTTAAAAGCAACAAACACTTGATTCACAGTTGTTGTTTATTTTTGCCTTTTAAGGCTTTTCTAAAATGTAATAGAGAACTACACAATTTTAACTAATTTCTGAGCTCATTCCATAGTTTGAGTCCCAACAGTGAAACACATCCATATTTCACATTTGTTGTCACTTAACAATTTTCAAATATAAATAAACCTCTCAAATTTTAATTTTCCTTTGTTAATTTTGCATTATTTTGAATACAGACTGGAAGTCTTCTGTTCACAACTCTATATATTATATTTTCAGATCCACAAAATCTGGAAATATTAAAAGAGAGAACCGTTTAGAAAATGTATTTGCAGGTTCAAGTTACCAGGTCTTACTGATGATTCTAGCTCTTTTCTGAGGTTTAATTATAGGCTCTATATTTGTTTTGTAGGTATTTCCCTAGACCTCTACATGACATGTACAGTATGTAAGGATTAAGTCACTGACCCACAGCTGATTACAGTGAGCAGGACAATGGTAAGCAGCATTAACTGTTGACATTTGACATTTGACATTTGCCTGGCTTCATAAATGCATTTTCTAAAAAGTTACTGAATCCATGAACATTGTCACTTCAGCTGGGAGCTGAAGAATGGACCTGATAATGGAAATATGCCATCATATTGGTTAAGTGTCAAACATACAAAATAAGGACATAAGAGCTGTCTTTGTGAGTTTTATTCTTCTTGCAAGAGGAACAGACAACACAGAGCATCCAGGCAGTCTGTGCAGTGGTTTGTAATCCCAAACAGCCCCCCCCAGTCTGGGAATCTGTTGATACCAGACACAGAGAAGGACAATTGAATCTTCGGAGGAAAAAACCAAGACACATATTGGTACATTGGTATGTTGGCATGTTACAAGGCTTGTATGGAGACATTAGCTCATACATGCCACTGTATACTTATACTGTAATTTTCCCATCACACTTTTCAGGAAAAAAAAAAATGTATGCTTCTTTATTTTATTTTTTTTTTGTTTGTTTTTTTTTATATTTAAGTGATTTTATAAAAATATGTTTGCACTTACAGTATAATTGTCAGGATCCGGTCTCACATTGCTTCCTGTCTCTTATTTTTTTAGTTTTGTATTTCCTGTGGAGTTTGTCTTGTGTTTGGTTTTTTCAGGAGACTTGACTGTGCGGCCGGGCGGAGTCGCCTCCCTTCGCACCTGCAGCTCGTTGCCTGATTGTGATCCCTGCCTTCTTATACCTTGGTCTTTGCTGCTGCAGGTGTCGGCACGTCTCATTTCCAACGTGGTAACAGAACTAGTCAGATCAGCGTGTTGGTCTTCGCACACACCTCATGTCGTGTTTTTTCCTTCCTGTTTTTAATTTGGTGTTTTTTTCCCTTTTCAGTTGTTCTCGAGGACCTTCGCCCAGCCAACCAGTCAGTCAGTCTCCTCGCCTTTTGTTCTTCACCAGAGGCTGAGTATTATTTGGATTTAGTTTTTGTTAATAAAGACTCAGTCTTTTCTACTTTCCATCGGCCTGGCTTCCGCTCCTTTTTGGTCCATCCTTATCCTTTAAACAAATCATCACAATCCTACAATCATCAGTATGTTTTTTCTTCATTAACAGAGTATTCAGATCAGATAAGATTTACAGTTGGGCTTGGCCGAGTTGTTTTCACTGCTTCACTGTTTGGGATTTCTTCACCGCCTGCACTGCCTGCAGCATCTTCCTGCTTGCGGCCAGAACTGTGTTCTTCATTGCCGAAGCGGCTTCCCCTGGGAACACTGCCTATGCAGAGATGCTCGCTGTCAGGGTGGCAAGCTGCTCCCTCTTCCTCCTTGAGTGATCATCACCTTTCCCCAATCCCCCCTGTACATAAAATAAATCTTTTAACTTGCTTATGTCTCCTCACCTGCCTGCATCTGGGTCCAGTACAAAAACATTATGTGACACATCATGCTTCACTGTTGCCTGCAGACAGTCATTATTTTATATAAATATGTATGTATATACTGTATATACAGGTGGGCCAGCAGTTACATTAGGGTAATATTCCTGCATAGTTCCACTTTAAAACAGAATATGATTTTTCACACATGGTTTAAGTGCCTTCAAGTTCAAAATGTTGTCTCCTCACTCAGTAAAGAGGGTATTTACCAATATTTTCAGAAACAATGAAAGGAAAAGTAATCAAATTTTACAATTTTTTTGTCTGGGTAATTTACCCATCTTAATCAACTGTAAAAATCGGGCAAAAATACAGAGATAAATATTCATGAAATAATATATTTACAAGTCACAATTCAACGAGGGAAATCTCAATCCTGGAAAAAAAAAATCACCACACTGTCCCAGATGTAAAACAGAACAAAGAACAGTTATACATATAATGTGTAAAGCTGCACAGTATGACCATTTCTGCTTACAGCTACTTGTGTTACAGAATTACATTTCCTGTGGCAAAGTATGTTGCATCATCCAGAGAACCACAACACTGATTGGCTATTGCAATTGTCGCCAAAGTTGAAAAACTTCAAATCGAGCTATGGGAGCGTTGGACTCTTGGCCCTGCTGACACGAAAATCACATCTGTGTATCTTTGTATGTAAACTTGTCGCACGGCATATTCACTTGATAAGAATAATCTAGATTTGTTGTTTTAGCAATGCTATAATGAGCATATAGTGTAATTACAGTGTTTCTCAATCTTTATCAGAACAGATCCAGACCACATGGTAAACATGTTCAGTATATTAATAATAAATAAATAAATAAATAAATAAATAAATAAGGAAAAAACTGCTTCTATGGGTTAAAGTGTGATCTACCCGTACACTTGAACAACAGCATGACCATGACCCTGACCCTAACCCTGGAGTGGAACCCTAATTATTGTGACTTTTTGTTCTTGTGTTTCATGTCAACAAATATCTACGGTGTAAAAGGTCACTTGCACCAGGTTTATTCAAGCCTTTCTTGAGCAAACATTGGTTGGATTTGCGAGTATTCAACCAAAACCACAAGATAACAACTGTTGGGGATCAGCTCATTCAAGATGGAGTCAAATGCATCTTGGATGGAGAACACGTGGTCCTTTGCTCAAAGCCAAAAAGGATTTGGTAATGTAACTGGCCATAGCACAGAATAGCACAAATTGGCTAAGCATAGACTGTTAAACCTTGTCAATGTGATGTATTGAGTTTACTTGTTTATCAACATTTAAGTTAATATGATATTAGTAATGTCCATGTTTTCTAGCTTTCAGTTCTAGATGTGCACGCTACTAACCTCTAATCTAACCTGGGACGTCATCCTACATAAGTGGCCTTAACCAAGAAACACAGCAGCCATGCAGTCAAGAAGTGGCCATCTTTGACTGTACACACAGCCAAGTTTGAATTATTTTGATTCAGATCTTACCATGTAATTTGAATCAGTGATTATTTTCTTGATGAAAATGAGTTACCACTGGTGGGCTTCTAAAAAAAAAATAAATTAAATACTGTATATCAATGAGTCTTTGAACAGCTCTTTGAAAGGAACAGCTTCTCCGTATCCAGCTCCCTTCTAAGAGCCATACATCCTAGCTCTATATTCTACCTCTACCTGACTCGGCCATTTGGTCTGTACACACACACATTGTATATAGTAACATTTGGTAGATGTTTCAGTGTTTGATGTCTGTTTTTAAATAAATGTTTCTAAAATATACAGTCTGGTCTGATTAATATTGCAGTGTAAATATTGCCAACCTCTTCCCAGCAGAACTCCAATCCTTCAATTCAAGCTAACTATTAATCATATTCCAAATTGGTAATTGGCTAAATTCATGAGGATGAATCAGTAAATTGAATATCTTTTTGAAGGGATATTTTGAAAGGAGACCTTTTGGAAGGTGGTGCCCTGAGGAAGTAATGTCATTAATATAATATTAATAATTTTATTGTTAATGTTATTTATTATTAATAATCTTTGATAACCAATAACTGATACAAATGCCCAATTTTATGGTGCCTTCCTTGATTAAGGACAATGACTCCCAACACAACATTTAACACAACATTTTAAGCAACAGCACTGTCTCAGGTCAGTAGGTCAGCACTGTCCACAATGAGGTTTAAGATATCCTCTCAGCTCGTTAATGTGCGTGATGACACATCCAAAGACTTATTAATCATAACAAGACAAAATGAGCAATATGGTCAGTATTCATAAAAATTAAATAAATGGTCTGTTTTCCTACTCAGTATCAGGAATGTCCATGCAATACAAACTAGAAAAAGATGTCGCGTATTTAATTTGAATTTTGTTTGAATTGTTTATGGTGAACAAGCAACAGGAACTTAAGGTATTAGCTTCCAATTAAAGAATGTAAATATGCAGAACAAACATAATGAAAGTGTTCTTAAATTAAAAAGGGTAATAAACCCTGTCTTTTGAGGCTAACTCCACCCAATGCCAAATTTTGAAAAATGCCAAACAGTGGGCTGAGAGTTGAGTGAAGAAGAGGAGGAGGGAGGGGGTCGTGGGGAGCAGTGGTCTGGTAGTGAAATCTGACAGTGAAGCTGCATTTGAATACAAGGTCTGGATCCTCCAAAGTGAGGATTTGTCATCCAGACCAAATTTGTCACTGCACTGTGAGGTAGGCTTCAATTGCAATTTGAATCTTTGGCTCCTTCACATGCAGCTGACAAATGCAGCCATTGTTTGCCTATTTTCAAAAGATATATCAGTGTATCCTTGACAGGTTATGTTATCCTAGCTGCAGAGCTAAACTCTTATTATAACACGAGAACAAGATTGGTGGAGCCTGGATGAAAGCAAATACAAATGTAAGAAAGAAGATATTACAATCATAGATAGAATTAGATATAATTATATATATATATATGATATAATTTTGAAGTGTTTGCATAATTTAATATTTACAGGTAGTTACTAAGTAATTTCGTCTAATTTTTTGTCTAATATCATTTAAAGGGTTTAGTTTTACAATTTATGTTTTACGTTGTGGATTAAAGAGAAGAGTTAAGACGCTTAACCAGGTTGTGTTTGTTTTACTATTTCATCCTGAAAACTATCTGCTGTGAACAAGCACAGTGAAACACAGTGGTGGAAGTATTATGCTACGGGGATGCTTCAGTGCATCTGGAACTGGGAATCTTGTCAAGGTGGAAGCAATCATAAAGAATGGAGGATATGTGAAGATTTTGAAACCTGGCTGAGAATATTCTTGGGTTTACATACTACAACCGCCTTTTTCAAATCCCACCAGAGATTTTTCATGGGGTTAAGTCAGGTGACTGACTTCTTACAGTGTCTTACAGGACTTTGCCTTGGTGGACTTTTAGATATTCTTGGGATCAGTGTCCTGTTGGAAGGTCCAATGATGCCCAAGCTTCAGCTTTCTCACAGACGGCATGATATTTTCTCCCAGGATTTCCTGATACTTTGTTGGGGGGACCATAACATAGTGTGGCCTGTATTCTCCATTGTCCTGCTTGAGTGCAGCCTACATGGAAAGACCAAAGTCTAACTCCATGAGAGAAGCAGAATTCCTGTTAAGACTGGTTCTCCACAAAAAACAGCACTCAAAGGCACGACTCCAAGACAGTTCAGATAGAGAACAAAAAGTCACTTTACTTTGTCCAAAAGAGGTGGTCGGTACACAAAGATCAGTCAGTTCAAACAAACAAATCCAAAACGGCAGGCACAGGCGGAAGTCATACACAGGCAATAATCCAAAAACCAGGGAGAACAGATACAAGTAATTAAATGGCTGGGACGTTCCGACGCTGCGGTACTAAGACGAACTGGCACAGAGGGGAAGAGGAACACAGCTTATATACACCTGAGGTGAAGGGAGATGACGAGACACAGGTGAATCTAATGAGGGCGGGGCAGACAATCAGAATCAAAACTGGAGGGAAAACACACAGGGGCAGGAAGTGAAGCAATCTGGAATGTGAGGAGAGGTCAGTTTCACAATAAAACAGGAAACAAGAAAACAAGAAGCATGACCTTAAGAGCAACGTCGAGATGTAACAATTCCTAACAAAGAAATTCCTTTGCATCATAAACAGCAGGTCATAAAAGATGTGTAAAATAATGACAAGGTGAAATCCTACACTCTCATTGGCCGTTCCTTTTTGATGCCACTCCTCCCCGGTTGTCGCTATATGTCTGACCGCCCAGCCTTATCAAACTCTCTTTCTCTCTTCTCCTTTTTCCCTTAACTTCGAACCTCTCAAACTCAGACTGGGTCGCAGAAGGCAGAACTACTATTCCCCTCCATGAGAAGTAGTTGCCATAAATTCTCTGCTCTTATCCACAAGATCTTATCTCCAAGCCCAGCTCTCTCCCTCCTCGCCTGACTGTGATCACTGCTGCTTCTATCCAGCTCCCACAGGTAACGGAGCACAATTCACCTCTCCTCGTATGGCCGCTGTTGTCAGAGCTGCACTTACCGCTCTCGTCATCCAGCATCGTACTGAAGACACCCAATCACCCGTTGTGTATTTTGAGAGCCAAATTGTGTTGTTTTTTATATAATTTGACACCTACCTGTGTGCCAGGTGATGTGGGCGAGTTGGAGGACAATGTTTGCATTTAATATTTTGACCACTTTTCTATCATTTTTAAGTCGTGTATTTTTTTTGTTTTGTTACTTGATGAAGTTAATTAAGAAAGTAGTTCTGGTCATGTTTGAATTGATTAAAAAATCTACCATTTTTTAAGTGACCAGAAACAGCCACATATTCAACACCCACTTTTAATGTAACGCTTTGTTTTAAAACTGCTGCTTTGTAGTTAAAAACAAAAGATTATTTATTTGATTATTGAACAAGGCCAAGCAGTCGGGCTCTTAGTAGTAGTAACAGTATGAAAGCTTGCAGACGATCAGTGTGATCCACAATTTTGCCAGTGTTGTGTTTACTTCTGCCAGAGTAACATGGAGTAATGTCCTCCCACTTTGGTTCCTCTTAAAGTGGTGTGAACGCAGGCTGGTTCACCAGAAAGCACCATGGTTCTGACAGTCCAGAACAGATCCAGAGCCAGAACCAGTCTGAAAGCCCTATAAAAGATCCAACAGAGGTCGGAACCTCTCAAAAGCCATTCATCACTGGCCAGCACATCTTGCTGGTCTCTGAAACTTCTCTCCCTCCAAAGAATTATATTTGCTCGATCCTGTAACAGTGCCAAATAAACAATTTTGTGTCATTACACATAGTGATTACATTTCTTTTTCTACCCTCTACATTTGATTGAAATGTAAATGACAGGCTGTTCTGCATAATACCACAATACCAAAACCCAATCTGAGTTTCTGATCAAGGGTGAGGAGGTGGAGGTCGTGGAGACCTATAAGTACCTCGGGCTGTGGCTGGACAACAAGAAGGCCCAGAGCAGGCTGTACTTTCTGAGGAGGCTTCGGTCTTTTAACATCTGCAGGAAACTCCTGGGGATGTTCTACCAGTCTGTGATAGCCAGTGTCCTTTCATACACTGTTGTGTGCTGGGGTGGCAGCACATCAAGAAAGGACCTGTCCAGAAACTGATCAGGAAAGTGGTCAGAGTGGAGCTGGACCCTCTGGTGACAGTGGCAGAGAGGAGAACACTGGCCAAACTGATGGCCTTCTGTCATCACCAGCCAGAGAAGCCTGTTCAGTGACAGGATGCTCCTCCCAAAGTGCAGGACCAACAGGCTCAAAAACTCCTTTGTCCCCAGAGCCATCAAACTGTTCAACTCCTCACTGAGGGGGAGGAGGAACAGACAATTTACACCACAATAACTGTGCAATAACAATCATACTACCTCACACCAGGTGCAATATATTATATTATGCTTGCTGGTTTTGCTTTGTCTGTTCTCCTTTATTTTGCACTATAAATATGTATATAATATGTATATTGTAATATCTATATATCTGTTCATTTGTACTATAATACTGTTAATATACTAATATCTAAATATCTACATATCTGTTCATTTAACAATACTGCTAATATCTGTGTACCACTTAATGTATATATTAATCCATAAATCTGTTAATTGATGCCATATTACTTCTAGTTTAACCTTATTTATTTACCTATTTATTTATTTTTCACTTATGCTACTTATCTATACTATGACTAACATATACAAAATATAGTATGATATCATAGTATATACATAGAACATAATTAATAACTAGAAAGGGCAATTTTGTGGGATTGCTGTGGAATGCCGAGCTGAAGCTATGCTGAATTGCTGATTTGAAGCATTTGAATTAGTATGAAATAAATTGAAAAGTATTTGAATTTGTCAGAAAAATAAACTGAAGCCATGCTGCTGACTTGAAGCATTGTAAGTTTTATGAATGGCTTGAGAAATATAAGAATATGTATGAACAAGAAGTTGAAGTGATATGAATGTGTTGGAATGGACATAAATATCAAAAGCATTAAAGTGGTTAAATCATGTGTGTGTGTGTTGAATCAAAAAACTTGGACTATATTTACTGAATAAACCTTTAAAAATGTAAGCACACTAACATTTGGTTGGAATGAACCTTTAACTGAAGTCTGAGGCAGCAGTTATAATGGAGTCTCGGCTCCGATGCTCGCTGAACCTAAAGTATAAGTCCGTCAGCTTCCAAATTTACGTCACAAGAACCCCAACAAGTTTTCCTCCATTTTGATGTATTTTTTTGATGTATATTTTACAGCGAGTTGTTCCTGAAAGTTTTGTGTCTGGTTCTTCGCACTCTGACAATGTAATCACTCACTCTAAGCACGCAGTACACACAATACTAAACTCTGAAAAAGTCCAAAAATCTGATGAAACTTAAACTCTGTTTGTGAAAAATAGTATTGAAAAGTTGAATACACTGAATAATCTTAAAAAGTTTGTCTACATTTTGAAATTTGAATGGTGTCTCTAGCTGAAAGTATGACTGAGTTATAAGGAGTTGAATGATGCAGAAAAAGTTAGTTTTAAAAATTTCTCATTTCCTATGGGAAAATTCAGCGGAAAATGTTGAATAATTCGGAAAATACTGAATATTTCGGAAAACTGAATACAAGCATTCGATTTGAATGGTTTGAATATCTTGAAAACTAGGAGTTAGGTGTCAAAAATTGGTGGATATAATAAGTAGTTTAAAGAAATCGTAGAAGAACATTACTGAGATTGCTGCTTGCACATTAATCCCACAAATAATGTCTGCTATAATATAACATATTTATACGTAAGGGTGGGTCTGTTTGGATTTTTCACTTTTTTCTGTGACCTATCAATTCTTTCTCTCTCTCTTTTGTGTGCAATCTTCTTGGTGCTGTACTGCTGCTGGAGTTCTAATCTCCCATATCAAATCTCCCAAGGGATTAATAAAGTTCTCTGAATCTGAATAATAATGATAATAATAATCATAGTAATACATTTAATTTGTACAATGTATTTGTACATGTACTGTTACAACATTTTCACAATGAAAAAAGAAACTCTTTTATAATGCATGAATGAAATGAAACCCAGAACATGAAGTGATCATTTGAGACACAATAAAAGATAATCTATCCTCCTGTTTACCTTATTATTTCTGAGAATGAGTTTCATACCAAACAACTATTGTTTAATAATGGCAAAATGTAATGGTTTTGTTGCAATAACAGATATCTTTATTATTGCTTTGTTTGTTTGGTTTTTTTTTAATGTTTTTGGGGTGTATATGTGTATATATGTGGAATATATCCGTCAAGCAGGGATTTATTTTAAAGTGTGTCTCATCCATTTGTGCCAACAAACTGAGTATATGTACATAAAAAAAAACGTGTATGTAATGGAATTTTAAAATGATGGCCAGTGATGATAATGAATATATTGTGGGTGAATTAGCAAAAAACAGGCAATTTGCTATTACTAATGCAGTATATCCCGAGGGGTTGTTTAATGAATGACTGTGTTTTTCTATTCTATTTTCTGTATAAAATTGTTTTTTCAATATTTTATTTAGCTCGTCTAGCTAAATTATAAAACTATTTATGGTACACAAGCTATTATGTTGTATTGATCATTCTCATACCAAATGAAGTACTTTAACCATGGTTCTGTGGATGTCACTATTAAAGCCACCTTTTCTGCATGAAAACCTCAGGGTTAACTGAGCCACTTGATAACCAGCTTGGTGATACAGGTTATTCTTGACGGTGAACACCGTGCCCTGTGAAGCCGCAACTCGACCATTATCTGGTTGTGTTGAAGCTGCTTCGTAGTCCAGGACGAAGCGGTTGTGCTTTTGCTACTACAACATGGCAGTCCGCCGTGCTCGCCTGACCAGTCAGCGTCGCGCTGCGCTTGCTCGGAGGAAACGGGCGTGCGCGTTCACGAGTGGTTGTGCTGTCACGAGCCTTATCGGGGCAGTGGAAAGGAGGCTGGAGAATTAGAGCGGACATCAATTATACACGACATCTTATTTAACGCGTTTAGTGCGTGACAAACAGAGAAAGACGCGTATTTCATATCGCTACCTGTTCGTTACGACTCTCTGTCGAATTATTCCGGTTAACCGGTGATGTATCCCAGCATTTGAACAGTATTGCTAGCCAGCTAGCCAGCTAGCTGTTGAGCTAGCTCTACCTTGCGTGACTCATAGTAAGTCAACGTTAAATTCTTCGGCGTTATTTCTATTAACACACGACTGTATCCACCGCAGATACAACCTAACATATCGCGGTTTTAACTTCAGCCAGACGCTGCCAGTGTCGTGTGCAACGCATCTGTCTCAACCTGATAGGGATTGAATGAAATAACGTTAGCTTGTCACAGGCAGCGGAAACGAGCCAGTTAACAGGGATAACGTTAACTTATCCCACTGCTGCTGACTGATCCACCGCCGTCCAGTTAATCTAGCACATGCTATCCGAGCTAGTCATTTACAAAAAATACCGTTATTAGTAGTAGCGAACGAGCGGACCTGTGAAGTTCCTGGCTGCTACCAAACGTCAAGTTATTCATCTTCCACTCAGTGCAGGCTGACGTACTGAGCAGCGGCAGGTCGTTTTCACGGATAAGGCCGGAGTGAGTTCAAAAAGCATCAAACATGCCGGCGGTATCGAAAGGTGATGGAATGCGTGGATTAGCGGTTTTCATCTCAGACATCAGAAACTGTAAGTGTCATTTTCTTTCATTTGTGCTGCAATTTTGTTACATATAATTCCTGTGTTTGGGTTGGGGGGGTTGGGGGGGGAGGCTTCGCGGTCAAAGAGTAGTAGACACTCAGATATGACTGGTATAATTCCTTCACCTGTCACTTTCCACTCAGTAATGTTTTTTTCAATACTTGGAGCATTGTTGTTTTTGAGTGTTTGCTGTTGCTTTGGACAAACTGAAATCACAAACATCTGTACAACATTTGTGATCCAGATGTGCAAACTAATGTGAGGAATGGGGTTTTCTTATTACATCTGAAATCATTCCTATTTCATCATTCATTTGATTTCTGCTGCATTGCATGCTCAGCAATAAAAGCACTAAGACTGAAGCACATCTTTTTATACAATGAATACACTGTGAAATACATAATTGTTTTTAAGAATAATACTGTTGGCATTAAACATGCAGTATAAAATACTAAAAACAAACAACTTAATTGTGGGCAAATACTTTGCCAATCTAAAGTTTGGACACACTTTCTCATTTAATGGTTTTTCTTTATTTTCATGAGTGTTTGCATTGTAGATTCTTACTGAAGGCATCAAAACTATTAATGAAAACATATTTAAATTATCTAGTCTACAAAAAAGTATGAAATAACATGTTATATAAATTAGATTCTTTAAAATAGCCACCCTTTGCTTTGATTACTGCTTTGCACACTCTTGGCATTCTCTCAATGAGCTTCATGAGGTAGTCACCTGAAATGCTTTTCCAACAGTCTTGAAGGAGTTCCCAGAGATACTGAGCACTTGTTGGCCCTTTTGCCTTCACTCTGAGGTCCATCTCATCTCAAACCATCTTGATTGGGTTTAGGTCAGGTGACTGTGGAGGCCAGGTCATCTGGCACAGCACTCCATCACTCTCATTCTTGGTCAAATAGCCCTCACACAGCCTGGAGGTGTGTTTGGGGTTATTGTCCTGTTGAAAAATAAATGATGGTCCAACTCAACGCAAACCGGATGGGATGCAGGATGCTGTGGTAGCCATGCTGGTTCAGTATGCCTTCAATTTTGGACTCATAAGACAAAGCACAGATTTCTACTGGTCTAATGTCCATTCCATGTATTTCTTGGCCCAAACAAATCTCTTCTGATGTTGCTTTTCCTCAGTAGTGGTTTCTTAGCAGCTATTTGACCATAAAGGCCTAATTCTCACAGTCTCCTCTGAACAGTTGATGTAGAGATGTGTCTGCTACTAGAACTCTGTGTGGCTCTAATCTGAGGTGCTGTTAACTTGCGATTTCTGAGGCTGGTGACTCGGATGAACTCATCCTTAGCAGCAGAGGTGACTCTTGGTCTTCCTTTCCTGGGTTAGTCCTCATGTAAGCCAGTTTTGTTGTAGAACTTGATGGTTTTTGCCACAGCACTTGGGGACACACAAGTTTCTTCAATTTTCCGGACTGACTGACCTTCAGTTCTTAAAGTAATGATGGACTGTCATGTCTTTTTGCTCAGCTGATTGGTTCTTGCCATAATATGAATTCTAATAGGGCTGTCAGCTGTGACTCCTGACTCCTGCACAACACAGCTGATTGTCTCAACCCCGTTAAGAAGGCAAAAAATTCCAAAAATGAACCCTGACGAGGCACACCTGTGAAGTGAAAACCATTTCAGGTGACTACATCATAGGGCTGTCAGAATTGCTCAAAAATGACGTTTGAATATTCACTCTAAATAAAACACATATATTCAAACTATTCAAACATCTAGTTGCACATTTTGTCAATGATGCGCATTACGTCCATAACAGGACAAGTGAATACAAAGAGACATAACTACTTGTATAGGTAGTTTATTTAAACATATTTGACAATTTATTACCTACACAAAACAAGTCAATCAAATAATGGCTAAGACTGCTGGCTCATTCGCACGCACTCCTTCTCTCTCGCCTGCACCCTCATGCTCTCTTTGCATAACGAGTTTTTAACCAACATGGAATGCTCATTAAATAAAATGAGGCACACAATTCCGTGAAATGTGACAACAAAGAACTTTTACCCTAAGGTTCAAATATATATTCGAATTTAGAATATTCGTTGACAGCCCTACTACATCATGAAGCTTATTGAGAGAAGGCCAAGGGTTTGCAGCGCTGTCAACAAAGCAAAGGGTGACTAATTAGAGCTAGTTATTTCACACTTTTTTGTTTACTACATAATACCATATGTGTTCATTTGATGACTTCAGTGAGAATCTGCAATGTAAATAGTCATGTAAATAAAAAATGTTAAATTTTGACCTGTAGTGTACATCTGTACAAACCTCCACAAAGGCAGCTCAAAGGCAGCTCAATTTCCCACAGTGTCTGTTTTGCAAGGGTTGATTTAGAAAATTCAATTTCCAGATCATATCTGGTGATAACCTACTGTAAGTTACATTGTCAGAAACGTTAATCCAAACCCATCTTTTTTTGAATTACACTGCTTACAAGCAGGCAGACACACAAACTTAACATCCTTGTAGGAGGTAGCAAATGGACACAAACCACTGAGTTGTCGCAGTTGAGATGGCACGTCATACCAAAACAAAAGCTATTGTGACAACTAAAGCCAGTAGGCTATCATGCCTATTCTAATAGGTCACCTATGAAAACAAATATGTAATAAACTACATTACTACTTATGCTACGGTCACACTGGAAGCAGTGTGAATTTTTGTGTGAATGACATGTCATCTGTGTGATCACACCCAGAGCTCTACAACTATATGAGTTTTATCTACAGAGACCGTTTAGAACAAGAAAAGCTTGGAATAAAGTCAGAGAGGAAGTTGGTTTACATGGTAGACACTAAAGAGGCTAATGCATACAAGAATAGCATAGAAATGATTTTGAGGTGTCTATGACGTCGGTGGCAGCAGCAAGTATTTGGTTAGTGGACTGCATCTGTGTTTGTAGAATTGGATGAAATTAAGAGGTTTTTTGAATGTGTTTGAAGCCACTTCTCGTACCTCAGCCCTTAGCCTAGTCTCAGCTATGCTCCTATGTTGCATGATGCAGGATCAAAACGGTGGCCTGGGGGGGGGGGGGCAATATCCTTTAAAATGTGATTTATTTATTTATTTACTTTACTTTACTTTCTCACCAGGATGTCATTGGATGAACACAGGGTTTCAGAACAAGAGCTCTTGTTTATTTTCTATAAACCTAAGCATACAAGAGACTTAAACTCCAGTGATGATAAATTAAATGAGCAAACATTCAGGCTCTCTGCTCTGACGTAAATTGTGCAGTATACACTCTCACTCACTCATTTTCTACCGCTTTATCCACTAGGGGTCGCGGGGGGGCTGGTGCCTATCTCCAGCTAGCATAGGGCGAGAGGCAGGGTACACCCTGGACAGGTCGCCAGTCCATCACAGGGCCACATAGAGACAGACAACCATTCACTCTCACATTCATACCTACGGGCAATTTAGAGTCTCCAATTAACCTAGTCCCCAAATCTGCATGTTTTTGGACTGTGGGAGGAAGCCGGAGTACCCGGTGAGAACCCACGCACCACGGGGAGAACATGCAAACTCCTTGCAGAAGGCGTGCAGTATACAATCATGAGCAAATAGATGGTCACCATTTCTTAATATTGTTAAAGTGCTTCGAGTGTGTGGTGCAGATCTTTTCTTTAGCTGGAGTTGTGGAGTCGCAAAGTTTTACTTTTTTGTCATGGTCTTTGCTATGGTTCGTTTGCAAGTAGTGGAACAGATTGGTCATTGAACTGCTTTTTCCGGTGACAGTTTTTTGATATATCTTGCAGATGACGTGATTTTGACCAACGTCGGTCTTGTCAAAACTGAACCATTTCCAGGGGAGTGACATTTCATGTTTCACCACCAAAGAGATATAGAAAACAAAAATGGAACATTTTATTAAAACACTTAAATATAATATAACAATATAAGCAAAATGGCTCATGTTTTTCACTTCCACATTTTGGAACAAAGTAAATAAAATAAAAATATAAAATAATCTCTTACACACTCTGAGTTAGCAAACTTCCTGTTTGGGCTGTAAATCACAAATGAAATAGCAATAAATAAATAAATAAATAAAATGAAGAAACATTTTGCATTTCTTAAACATAAAATACTGTTTAAAAAATAAATTGAACTAAACTCAATTGTGGAGATGATTTAAGCTTAGAAAAATAAGAAAAAAATCTTTCTCTCTGTCTAACCCACAAAATAAGTAAACAAATGAACAACTCTTTTCTTAAGAGAACCAAACTTGCATTGCATTTTGTTTTACGGAAGATGAAAGTTCTTATTTAGAAATGTCATGTCCACATTGTCTGGTGAGAGGCTTGATCTCTGTGATGTGACAGTGTCCCCTGCAGTGGAAAAAACTCTCTCACTGGGAACAGATGTGGCTGGGATTCCAAGGTAACGTTTAGCCAACTTGTCTAAATTGGAAAACAGGTTCTGGTTGTCCTTCAACTAGACGTGGATTCGGTTCCCTCACTTTCCTGCTGTCTCTACATTCTCAACATAAGATTCTGCTCACTTGGATAAGTGAAAAAAGTCACAGAAAACTCTGGTGCTGAACACCATCATGTGTTTCTTTTATTTAGTTAGTTAGTTATGCATGTATTTAGTTTAGTTAGTGCTGGACAGTATGACCAAAAATTTATATCACAGTATTTTTAAAATTATCAATGTTTTTTTTTTTTTTTTTTTTTTAATGCCTTAGAATGAATAAAAGGGAGAGAGAGGTGCAGTTGAATGTGTTAATGTGTTTGAGAGATGCAGCTGAGTTAGAGTGTGTGTTTGTGTGAGTGTGTGGGTGCACACGTGGTGAGGCAAGAAAAAGGTGCTTGGGCTCTTTTCTGTAGTTGGGACAGGGGCGGGACAACCACGCCGACTGATACTCACAGGAGAGTGAGTGTTGCCACCCTGGGAGCATTTAAACAAAATGCAGATATTTTTGTCTGCTTATCGTGTGTGTGACGCCACATATTTTGCAACACACGCTCTCTGGTGGGATGTGTCTGTCTGTGTGCAGAGAAGAATTATTAACATGCGAACATGTAGAGACAGAAATGACATGAAGTATCCTTGAGCAAGATACTGAACCCCTAATCACCCTAAGCAGTGGCTGTCCACTGCTCCTTAATACTAGGAAGGTTCTTAGCACAGGGAGGGTTAATGCAGAAAAAAAATAAAATATAAAAAAATAAAGTGTATAAAAAACAATAATAATAAAAAATAAAATAAAATCCACCTTAACATACCTCTACCAGGTAGTTGTTGTCTCTAAAGATTATTGTTAACACTAACAAGGCCAGTGTTTTCCTTGGTCTCTGCCCCCAAACCATCAAAAGTAGTTTTTTCTTTTCTTTTTTTTTTATCTGATCAAGCAGAATCAAGAGGTGGGGAAAGGGAGACTGCATGCCAGACTATTGAATTTCTTTGCTCGATTTTTGGCTGTTCAAGGGGTTCATGACTATGTCCTCATGAATCCTTTTGACTTATAATCTGAGCTTTGTGGGGGTCTCTAATAACTGATGTCAAACGAAACCAAATTTAATACCTGTGTACAAACACACAGCGCCCGGCGTTTTCTCATCAGTGGGTAATAATGTAAATGAAAGAGAGCCACACTTGATCCCAATCAATTTGACAGAATATTAAATATCAGTTCATTATTTTATTCGAGTAGTGACAATGGCAGGGGGAGGTGCTCTTGCGGGCTTTTGAAAATAGTTTAATAAATTACAGATCATTAGAAATTTTTTTTAAAAATCTAAATTTTTGGAAAAACTATACATAATAGGTATATACAGTGTATAGTAAAAGTATTGATAGCCTTCTCTTTCTGCCACATCCAGGTAGCGTAGCCACTGTTCTTTCACTTTAAACATTAAAACTATGCTTCTAACTGTATCTATCAGTACATTCAGTGCCTTCACTATCTATGTATCCTTTTCCTTGTTTGTCCAAAGCAGTGATCTCTTCTCTGAACCTTTTGGACAATTCTCTTGACTTAGCTGTATTTCTAACATGCAATCAAATATCACTGTCAACAATCCATGTATTCAAGGTGATCTGTCTCATGCACACCTGATGCAACTAATGAAGCCCTTGAGGCAACAAGTGATTTGCAAATGTGTGCTCTTACGAGGAATTCTATTCAGCGTTTTAATCATTTTGAAACTGCAGCAGTCATTGAAAGTAGGATTTAGCATTGAATTTGGATTAAAAACCTTGTATTACAAGGATTTTTTTGTTGTGGTTGTTGTGTAATTTATTTATTGCAAATGCCTGAACAAATTTAAATGTTGCCAGAAAACATAAAATGCAGTGGAAATAATTTATATTGCAACTGTATAAAATAATCTGGGCCACACTAGGCAAATTTTCCTTTTTTTCTTTTTGTTTGTTTTTTTTTTTTGAACATTCCTGGACAGAACTTGAAGTTAGTCATTTCATGTTTTTAATAATAAGATTAATCTGTGGGCATTGTTATGCAGAACATGAATAGAGTACTTTGTTTTTTGTCCTTCACCAATGAATAGAGGAAAAGTGGGAATAATTTTTTTTTCTTCAGTATGAAGAGCTAAATCTGTGATGGTAGAGCTTATTGAAGCCAAAGTCTTGAATAATTGAGCTTTAGAATCTGTTTAAGTAAACACCTGTAACTATCTTCATTTCTGTTGCATAAACATAAGTTCTCCTGTCCCCCATATTACCCTGTTGTTTAAAGGAGACATAGAATGGTCTTTTTGAACCAAAAATCGAGATTACTGATGTCTGCTTAGATAAACTAAATATTATTTTTGGTCAAAAACCTCATAGTCTCTTCAGGTTAAGCCAGATTATTGCTCATCTCTGACAGCATTTGAACAGGCGCTCTGTTTCTGAGCTAATACCCGCCCCAGAACACTGAGTCTCTTGCGATTGGCCAGCTACCAAGCGCATTCCCACTTGCTTGTGATTGGCCAGCTACGAGCGGACTAATTTACATGTAAAATAAACCATTTTAGTTGTTCCCTATGCACACGGTTTCTCATAGCTCATGCAGCAGTTCGCTTTTAAAACAGCGAGCCGAGACAAACAGAAACCACAAATGATCTCTCACACATTTTCACACAAGTTTTGCAGTGGTGTGTTACTAAACAGTATCGTGGAGCTGATACAAATGCTCACTCATTTTCTACCACTGCTGAGATAAACACAGACTGATCCCTGTCCACCGCACAGTAGTTAGCATATGTGCTAACCCGAGACACTCGCAAGCCAACACAAAAATACACACATTTCCACACACGTCGTGCGGCTGTGTTTGTAAACAGTATCGTGGAGCTGAGACAAATGCTCACTCTCACTCACTCATTTTCTACCGCTACTGAGACAACCAGAGAAGGCGAACACACACGCTGCCTTTCAAATGACGCTGCAGTTAGCTGTCGTTAGCTATTGCTATTCAAGACAAGAAGCAGTCAAGCCACAAAGACATTATTACTTCATTTAGAAATACTTACATTGCCTTCAGGAAATCCATTGGAGCCGCTCCCTACTTGAGATGAAGTTTTGAGTCCTGCTTCATATTGCCCAAAGTTTGTATAACTATTCACTTCAAAGTGACCGCTACAAACAAACAGCATTTCAGGAAGCTTAGCAGGGATATTACTATCAAAAATGAAAGATATCCACTCTGCTCTTTTTTCCTCATTAGAAGGGAGTCTATGAAGCATCTGGTGTTGCTTTTGACAACCAGCAACAGAGCAACAATGAACTGAACCTTTCTTCTGAGACATGTTACTCTCAACAGATACAATAGTTGTAATGGCGGAAGCAATTCAGCTTCTTCTTCTTCAGGTTGAATGTTCACGCCCATGACCGGGAGTAGCTGTTGGGGGAGGGTTCGTTGCACGTCAAATGTGCTAGTTACGTAACTAAATTTCACTTTTCAAAACTGCTTGCTTGAGCACAGATAAACAGAGAAGCCCCTTTTTCTCAAAAGTGGCTGGAGTGCTTATTGTGACACTTTAGTGATGTTTAGTTTCGGGAAGGACACGGGGACACCAAAAAACATCAGACATTTGATTTTCCAGTGAATGTCCTCTTTAAAAGCTGCTGGCTACTTTTATTTTCTCTTGTTAGGTAAGAGCAAGGAAGCTGAGATCAAACGGATCAATAAAGAGCTGGCCAACATACGCTCCAAGTTTAAAGGTGACAAGGCTCTGGATGGCTACAGCAAGAAGAAGTATGTCTGCAAGTTGCTCTTCATCTTCCTGCTTGGCCATGACATCGACTTTGGACACATGGAGGCTGTCAACCTGCTGAGCTCCAACAAGTACACAGAGAAACAAATAGTAAGTCTCTTTTTACTTGTGCTGTGTGTTATAGTGTTGATTATTGCCATTTGTAGGGCTAGACCAGGGCTACTAGACTGTGCTATAAGTATAAAGTGAGTTTTAGCATGGAAATGATTCTGTAATTTGCATCACTGCCAGGAATTAAATAGATGAAGAAGGATTTAGCATCATAACCCATCTCTACAAGTCTTCTGCGTTTTTTTTTGTTTCTTAAAATAAACAAACTCAATCAAGTAATTTGCTCCCGTGTTAATTGTTTTCTTATTGGTTAGCTGTGAATCCTCATCAACAACGCTCATTCTGATTGCAGCACTAAAAAAAGATTCAAAAGAAGAAAGTTTGTATTTGGAAATTCTTATACAAATTGGGTGATGATGTCATTAACTGATACCTCCTCCCCATGGCTGCAAACCTAGGGGAAATACTGGCATGTTTACCCAGATCTTGCGTTCCCACTAATATAAATCAGAGCCACTGCCAATAAAGTCCAGTGTGCATTGCATTTTTTTGGAAGAAATATGGATTAAAGACATTCCCTCTGGTGAAAAAAACAGCTTAAACCCTTGTTAAAATGTTATGTAGCGTTTTGTATAGTGTTCTTCAGTTCGATGTCAAACAATCAGCTTCCTCCTCCACACCCTCCACCATCTCACCAGATTATCATACCATTTAATCTCTAATTGAAGGATTGCCTGCTTTCTTTCTCAGAACAAAGTAATACACAGTTTTTAGTGCAATATCTTTGAAGTCTAAATATTATTTAAACAATTGAAATACGTAGTTTAATGCTGTGAAATTTAAAGCAGGAAGACACATCAGTCACTTTTTCCTGTTTTTTTTTTTTTTTTTTTTTTTTTTTTCAGCACCAGGAAATGTCAAGCAAGCACATTTTGACTGAGTCAGGATCTAAGTGTTAACTGCTGTACCAGCAAAAACAGCAGGAACAGACCAGTTCCTTCAGTGTCTATGCCTTTTTAAAAGAAGACACTCCCTGTGATAATGTTAATGTCAACCAAATGTCACAGTTTGACCTCATGTTATTTTTAGTTAAGTTAAAACAAAGTTCGGGCACCATCATAATTCACTTTTTTGTCTTATTTTTCAGTCTAACCTCACTGAAACACTTTCAACAAGAACTGGACATAAGCAAATAAATATATTCATAGGAAATGTCCACCACATATTGTGGTTGGGGATGCCATGACAGTAATGATAGAACTTTTTGTAAATAATGTAATAAATCAATCCGTTACAGAGGCCAACATGTGATGATAAGGGCTGCAATTGTCAAATATTTTGATAACAACTAATTGGTTTGAGTGTTGTTTTCATAATTAAAACAGGTTGAAAGATTGTTTAGCTTCTAAACATAACCAAGAAGTCATTGAAACACAATAACAAGACACTTGATAAAATCATTATTTCCAGGTTTAGGATACACTGTTAACATTTTCTGACCCTTTATGGAGTAAATGATTAATTGATTAATCGAAATCTGCTTGCAGATTCATTCATTATGAACAGAATCGCAAGTTGCAGCCCTTATGATAATTGCTCAACACATTTGGCAGCTTCTTTTCATATCACTTTCATATTTGACATATTTTCTTAGACCAGGGGCACACGGGATGCAGCAGACACAGGGAATTTGTCTGCTGTGGAGCTACTGCTACAGTAAGTTTTAAAGTATTGTAAATAATCCTCTGAACTCAGCTAAATGCCAGCCTTTGTCAGGTTTGTCAATATTTCACAATAAAAGCCTTGAATGGATTCAGGGAACTGAAATGCCTGAGTGCTTTTACTTGGTTTTCTTATTTTACAGCTTCTTAAATGTGTATATTTTCTGGATTTGTTGCTCCTTGTAACAAAAAAAACATTAAAACAGAATAATAGTGGTTTGTAGACAAAACAAGACATTTGAGAACATCATCATTTTCAGGTTTGGGAAACACTGATGAACATTTTCCGACATTTTATTGACTAAATGATTCCCCGCTGAATTGAGAAAATAATTGACAGACTAATTGATTATGGAAATAATCATTAGTTGCAGCCCTTTATGTCTTTACATCTTCAATTATTTATTTAAGAAAACACTCAAACCACTCAATCAATTATCAAAATAAACTTAGCACAGCAAGTAAGGAGTTTGTGTTTGGTAGATTATTTCTTTGTTGTAACAATGCTTCTTGGCAATAAATCGTATACCATTGGAAAGCCTGTTTATTCCCCTTTTAAATGGTGCCACATTTGTAAGGAAAATGCATTTTTGAGCAGCAGAGTTGAGTATGTGGGTTGCACCCATAAAAAACTTGCCAAATCTTCTCCCCCAATGCCAAACAGCTTATTCTACTTTTGATTTTTATTTAGTGTTGTCTATTGAAAAAGACATATTGGCAATTTAACAATTTATTCATTTAACAAACAGGGTCTTCCGTATCTGTCAAAGAACCATACCACACCAGCCTGCTACCTCCTCCTCATGCTGTCACCAACTTGTTCACATACTTCTGTGGGATGGCATCCCATTCTTCAACCAACATTTGTCAGCCAATATGGTTGTGTTGGTTATTCTGGCATGAAGAGCATGCCCAAGCTGATCCCACAACTGTTCAAAATGCAAAGTTCATCTTACTCTTTGCTAAGTTTAGTTGGCAATTAATTCAGTTGCACAACCTCTGAGAGCATTGAAACATTTCATGTTTGTAGTCTGGATGTGAATATCTTGATGTATGTAATATACAGAGACCTATAAACACATATTTAAAATAAGTGTAAATGCAAAAAATTTTTCTATGCCGAATCTTCTCATTTAGTTTGCAGTTACTTTTCCAGAGATTGTCAGAGAAACTCATTTGATGGATTGGTGGAAAGGTCGGGTTGTGCTGAATCCAGCAATACCATATATTTTATTTAAATATAGCATGCATAATTATGGTGTTGTGTCACTCAATGTTTGAGGTGTCCCAAATAAAAAAAAATGGTTACATTGACACAAGTCTCCAGTCCAAAGCCTATTATTAGTGGTGAGAAGAATATTGACAAAGTCAATGTTACTGCAAAGTAAGTTACATAGGGAATGTTCTGCTCTATAGTAATGGTACATTTAATAATAATACCTCCCCACACTTTGAGTTATTCATGTTTTTATAACTTCAAGATTGGATTATTGTAACTCTCTATATGTAGATAGAGGACAGCTATTTCTTTGTTGTCTGCAGGCAGTACAAAATGCTACAGCTTGTATTCTGAACATGAAGAGAAAGCTTTATTGCTTGTTTTCAGGGTTTTACGTGGACTGGCCCCAACTTATTTGTGTGATCTGTTACATCTCATTGAGAAGGTGTAAAACCATAGGTGATTGAGCCATTTCAGTGGCCGCCCCTAGTCTTTGAAATAGTTTACCTTCTCATTGAGTAGCAGCCAAGACTCTAGAAACTTTTAAGTCCCTCTTGAAAACTCACCTTTTCTCTAACATCTAATCCAGGATAAGATAGACAGCTTGTCTTTTTCTATTGTGCTGCTGCTTTCTTATTTTATTGCATTCTGTATTTCGATATTTATTTTTGTAGTTTGCCTTTTGATTTGTTTTACCTGTTTCTGCTGTGCCTTTGTTGTGCCCCTGAAGCACTTTGACCAACTAAGTTTGTTTTAAATGTACTATATAAGTAAAAGTGGCATTGGTATTTCATATGACACCTTTTAATTGTACAGTCCATATGGAAACAAAGTATGTAAGTAATGTAATGATTTACCTGACAGATAAATCATTACATTTAGTCATATGAAAATTATCCAAGCCTGATCTAAGCAGCTTAATAGCCTATCTTTTGAAAAAAAACCTAGCTAAGAAAGTACTTAGCCCTCTGAGTTGGCTTGAATTAGCAAAATTCCTTCTGCTGACAATAAAACTGTAAAGTGCACTTGGAATTCAACATGTTATTTTATGTGTATGAAAATGCTGAAAGGTATTATTACCTATTATTATTATTATTATTATTATTATTATTATAATTCTGAAAGGTATACTATTTTTTTTTCACCCATCTCTTGAATTATGGCAAATGTGTTACTCTACATGTGATCCCTATGTCCAAAACATAGAAGGCTTCCACCACATACTTACCTTTGCCCAGCAGAGGTAAGTATACTTTCCTCCATACTTTCTCCATACTTTGAAAATAAAAGTATAATCATGTATCATGTAGAGCAAACTACTATAGTAAGGCAAAAGACAGTGAGCAGCAAGTTGTAAATGTGAGTGAGAGCACATCTGCACCAAGACTGATAGGGCCAATACAACATCATTTAACATAGGGAGAGATTGTTTCATCTGTGGGATGGCTGAAATAGCATAAAAGTTGCCTTGCACATTACATCTCTAGACAAAATATAGCAGCTGCCAGACTAAGACTCAGAAAAACAGACCAATCTCTATGACGAGACCTTATTAGGCCCACTGAAGACATTGATGAAAACAGTATTGTCCAGAGACTTGAAGTGAAGACTCTACATACTTTGTCTGATAGCTATGATGACATACTGAACACCGTTTCTGAGAAAGAAGATGGGACAAGTCTAACACAAGTCTTTCTGAAACCCAAATATTACACAGGGCTGCAGACATTTCGAGGAAAAGCATGGAGCAGGTTGAACATGATTGTCAATTATGTCAGCAGTGATCATCTATCATATCTCCAGTGCAGTGTACCCAATCTGTGCACCCAACATCCTGTATGACTTTGTGAACTGGTGTGTTGATTTACTTGCCCACAGGGATGACCACACATGTGATGAGGACCCAACTTTGAAGCACAATCTGTGTATGATCGCAATATGTCATAATCTCATTGCACAGAGCTGTCACATCCATACTACCAATCACACGAGCACTTGCCATTTACATCATGAGTTTGATAGTAACTCATTGATGAGCCCACTGCAAAGGAGCACTGTGGTTTCAATACAGGGGTTAGGCACTTCCTCACATCTGTGGTAGCAGACCACATATCAAGGACAGAGAGTGGTGTCTACATCTCAACTGGCCTCATTGGAATTCTTTAACATGGAATTGTTGATGCGACCATCGACATCTTTGATCAAAATGAAGACACCCTAAGTACAACGCATGCTATGGCTTCTGAGGTCAAGTCTCCACAGCAGATATATGCCTAGCACGGGTTCAAGAGAGGTCTCTCATGACCTTGAACATGTTCGACATGAATGGAGATATACTTTACAGGTACATTTTGTGCATTCTTTTTTTCTTTGAAATCTGTTTTCATGTTAGGGTGTTTAGTCAGTCAGATGAACTGCTACAAATGTATGAGTGGGTAGACTGTTCAATATAAATGCATTTTGTGAGGTTTTAAAGTTTTGTGATTTGATATTTAATGCATATGGTCACAAGTTTTTCCTTTCATTTCAATTGTGATTACAGATACATCAAATCTACAAAGTGACCAGAACCACCTGAAATTCCCCAACAAGAGATCTGGTGTGGAAGCTGGCTGAAATACAAGAATCAGCAGCATGTCCGTGAATGGTCTGCATTCACTGCCTTTATGCCAGACACTGCTTTATCAGTAGTCAGTGTACTCTACATGCCCTTCATAAGAGATTCAGCCAAAGAATTGTCCTCCATCAATACATCTATGAAATGACTTGTACAGCTGGAGAATGTGGACAGCATCATATTGTTGTGACTGCAGAGTACACAATAACATAACAGATCTTGTGGAGCAAACCACTACCCTTACAAGGAAAAATCACAGTGAGACTGGGAGATATGCAAATCACGATGGCTTACATTGCAAGCATCGGAAAGCTCTATGGCATTGATGGACTCTTTATCACTTTGACAGGCAACAGCTCTATCGTTGCTTCAAGGGAAACGGCTGACAAGAAGTGTAAGAAGCATAAAGCTAACCTCTGAGGCCCTGTACAGGCTCTTCTGGAAAGAAAGAGTAAAAAAAAAAAAGTGCAGTGACCGATGCAGTGACTGTGTGTGACTTTGTGACTGTGCAGTCAAGATGTACAGCATGCATTTCATGGTAATGACAAGGCCACTGCTCAACAGCTCCTTGGTGAGGTGAAGACAGAACCCCATGACATAAGCAAAAAATCCAGTTGACTTTCAACTTTAACTGAATTGCATGTCATGCCTTGCTTGAGAGTCGCTGGAAGGACCAATTATGCCAAGGGCATGCCAATATATGTTGCGGAAATGACAGCCCTTGAATATGAACAATGTGATATTTCAATTTCCCAGCTTGGGATTAATAAAGAATCAATCAATCAATCAATCAATCAACCAACCAGAAGCATTAACATTCATGCAGCGATGTGGATTTGTTGCTTGTTGGTCTGAACATCAAAGCATCAACTGTTATCAACGGGTTATTGATCAAGCAGTGAAGCCAACCATCAATCAAGAAGGCAAGAGTCAGGGTGCCTAACAAGATGGCTGATGACAAGACATGTGACCACAGCATATGTGAATGCCATCAAAGAGCTTTGTGAAAAGAGAGACATATAGAAGATAATGGAAGCTGTGGAGCAGATGCAAAATCCCTTTGAGCTTCAAAACATTCTTGAGGAACTAATCAACAGTGGAAGTGGTCAGGTTGCATCTGACAAAGTTGCAACAGAGCTCTTCCTCCAAGATGGTGTAATGCAGAATGCCATCTTTATTAAACAAAGAAAAAAAGAGCTTCTGGAAGCCCAAGAAACGAAACCAGTGTGCAACCTTCAAACATCATTTGGAATCAGCATATTTAAACAGGTTCACATGGACTCAGATGTGCTCTTTTGAAAGTTACTTGCTTTCCAAGCAAAGAAAGGTGTCCATTGAGATTGTGATGTCTCACAAACTAGAACCCTCTTTGTTTTATGATGATGGAAGCATGGGGAACACAACAAATCATTCCGCAAAATCCAAGCCATGGCACAAACCACTGTTGTGCAATGATGTACTTAAATGTGTAATGCTCAAAACTTTGAAAATCAACTTAAAACTGAGGGTTATATTCCAATTTACATACAGTATAAAATATTTTGTAAGGGTTTGAGCTGCCATAATGCCAAAAACAAATGAAATCAGTTTAGACTTGAGAAAATGATTGTTGATGCTCACAAAGCAGGAGCAGGTATACAAAGTTATCACATCATTTCCAAGTGTCAAGAACTGGAGTGAGAAGCATCATCAAGAAATTCAGAGAGAGAATCAAGAGAACCACACAATACAGAACAAGCCTGGCAGAGGTCAGAAGTGAAAAATCTCAAAGACTAAGATGTGTATAAAGACCCCAGAACAAGTGCCAAGACATGTGAGTTGTAGTCTAAAAGAAGACAATTACTAGAGCTTTGCACAGAAATGGACTACAGGGTTACAGACCAAGAAGAACTCCATTTCTGTAGAAGAGACACCTTCAAGCCAGACCGAAGTATCTTAAGGACAACCTGGAGAAAGATTATGCATACAGAGAAGCATGTCCTTTGCTCAGATGAGACCAGACTAGAGCTCTTTGGCCATAGAGACATTGCTTATTTTTGAAGAAAGAAGGAAGAGGCGTATAACCCAAAGTACACTGTCCCCACAGTAAAACACGGTGGTGCGAATATTATGCTGTGGGAATGCTTCACTGCGTCTGGAACTGGGAGTCTCGTCAAGGCAAAAGGACACACAATTGACTAATAGCATTAGGGGGGCTAATAATTCTGACCCTGGCAGTTTTTGTGGAATAATTTCATTTCTGTGTGCCAAGTTAAATAATGGAAGTATCCAAAATAAAACTAGGATTTGAAAAAGCTTTGTTAAAAATTCTTTGCTCTGTTTAACATCATGTTGGAGATACTTATAAAACAATTTCCAAACAAAATTTCCATGGGGGGGGGGGGGGGGGTATATTTAATAATTTCATCCTCAAATGTATTCAGTTTATAAGTTTACATACCCTGGCAGAATTTGTGATATGATGCTGTTTATTATCAAACAATTGTGTTTGCTCTTTTTAAAATCATATTGGCAAAGAAACTACCCAAAATGACCCTAATAAAAAGTTAAATAAGTAAAGTAGTCACCCTCACATGTGATCTGTTTGCTTGTAATCAGTGTACATCTATAAAAAGTCAGTGAGATGATGTAAACTGATGTAAACTGATGTAAACGGCTCTTTTATAGAGTCTCAATGATTCAGGCTTTTAGACATTCCATAATCTGGACGAGTGTCTGGAAAAAGATCACAATGTTGAAGGGAAAGGAAGGCATCAGCTCTTTTGTTATAGTGTTGGACAGATATGACTGTCAGCACTCAGTCAAAGATCTTGAAAGTTAAAGAGGCCCCAAACCAGCAGGCAAAAACATATTATCACAAAAAGAAGAGGTTGGGTGCTGAACTGGCCTGACTGCAGTCCAGACCTTTCACCAACAGAAAACATTTGGCACATCATGAAAGAAATCATCCTGAATCAGACAGAAATGGGACAACATTGCTTTCCTAAAGCTCCAGAAACTGGTCACCTTACTTTCCAGACATTTACAGGTAGTTGTTAAAAGAAGAGGGAATGCTACACAATGGTAAACATGGTAAACCTGTTCCAACTTGTTTTGAGATGTGTTGCTGCCATCAAATTCAAAATGAGCTACTATTTTAAGTTTTTTTTTTTTTTTTAAACTGGTACAAGGTCTCAGTTTCTACATGATATGTTGTTAATGTTCTATTAGGAATAAAATATGGGCTTATGTGATGTGCAAATCTTTTTATGTACATTTTACAAAGCATTCCAACTTTCTTGTAATTGGAGTTGTATATGGTATTGCTGGATTGAGCACAACCGCACCTTTCCACCAAGTCGCCATAAGTGTTTATATGAAAAATCCCTGCCAAAGCATCTTCAAAGTAAATGAGAACATTTTGCATAGATATAATACCTTTCCATGTCCACTTATTTTAAGCATGTGTTCACAGGTCTCTATATCAAAATATTCACAGGCTATATTTTAGTTCTTTTTTTTAGTTTTGGGGTTTATAACAAATATCTATGAACTTAAAAATCTTGGCAGTAAAATATGTTTATTCAAGAATCAATTTCATATATGGGAGACCTTAGAGAGGAGGAAAAACATTGTTTAGAACTTTCTACCTCCGGAAGGGCTATCTCTAAATTTTGGGGTCATTGTCACTAACCTACACGTGGTAATAGACTAGTGCTCTGTTCTTTAAGAGCAGTGTGATTCATTCATGTGAGACACACTGTTAATGTGCTTAAGTGAAAAGCAAGTCATTCTGCAATGCAAAAGCACTGCTAACTTATTATCTGTGTCTCCTAGCTTATATATATGTATATACTATATCTGCATTAAGGGTAACTTTATTTCGATTGTCCATCGTTGACTCTCTTTTAGAAGTCAATAGGTTTTCACTATCATATAAAGAGATAATCTTATTCAACTGATAAGTGACATACAATTAACTAACTGCCAGAAGACTTTAAGTTGAGCTTTAAGTGTTTCTTAGCCATTAGCCATAAACATAAGTCCCTGTTGACTCTAGTCTAAATAGTATTTTTGCAGTGTTATTCACCATCATTTAACTGCTTCCCTGTAGATTGTGTCAGCATCTTACTAGTTTACTTTCTACTTCCTATTAGTCTATCATAGTGTCAGCGACCCCCTTTACACAGGGCATTATAATGCGTTTTCTGTGATTAGACATCTGGTATTAACATGCGTCTCCAGTGTCCACATCAAGATCCGATAGCTATCTGATGACGGTCATCCCTCCGCATATATCACCTCCCCCTCTTAGACTGCAAAGATTGTTAGTTGACAAGATTCCATTGGTCATTTAGTCAATGTGGAAGAAAAAGAAATATGTATGAACAATGGAAACTCTACTTGAAGCTGCAACTTGTCAAAATAATATCAAAACCTGTATGGCTGAACCATGCATGGCTATATTTTGAAAGGACGTGTGGACACACTGTTTAGTTTGACAGTCACTTCAGTGTTTACAGAAGATGCCCTGCTGACTACAAAGTTTATCATATAGAATGGACAAGAAGTCCAAAGTTTGCGAACGTTTGAGAGTGAAGGACGACCCCAAGAAGTTGATGTGTTTTTCACTGTCACAGAATATGTTACTTTTTTAATTGCTTTGTTGATGTCAGTTTATATAATGGTAGGGGAAACACTGATGTGGGACAAAATCAAAATAAAGTGATACTACATTATTTTATATTGACACATCAGAGAAATACATGTGGTAATTCAATGTATCTGTGTAGGCCAGTGTGATTGGCCTATTGGTGGGCTTTACAGCCTTTATGATTGGAAGCTGTATTAAGAGGTTTGCTGGATTACAACTCTGATGCCCTCCCCCTTCTGTTATTTTAGGGTTACCTGTTCATCTCAGTGCTGGTAAACAGCAACAGTGAATTGATCCGTCTCATCAACAACGCCATCAAGAATGACCTGTCCAGCCGCAACCCCACCTTCATGTGCCTGGCACTTCATTGTATTGCAAATGTCGGAAGCCGTGAGATGGCAGAGGCCTTTGCGAGTGAGATCCCAAGGATTCTGGTTGCTGGGTGAGTCTGATCTCTGTTTTTGAAACTTGACCATATATATTTTGTTTATATTGCTGTGAATGATAAAGCCAAATAGTTCTCCATAATGTAACAGTGATGCCATGTAACTGCTGGTATTTGACTGTGATCCACTGCAGTGACACGATGGATAGTGTGAAACAGTCAGCTGCCCTCTGCCTTCTGAGACTTTACAAAACTTCCCCTGACTTGGTGCTGATGGGTGAGTGGACGTCACGCGTGGTGCACCTGCTCAACGATCAACACATGGTAAGAGCTCAGTCCAGACCACCTAATACACAACCATTTCAGGTGTAGGTAACAAATTCTGTTCTGGATACACCTGCTGTCCACCCTACCTCAGCGTTTTAGAGCCCCCAAAATGGAGAAATTTGAAAATGCTGGAGTCCAGGGCTATGTTTCAGTCTGGAGAGGAAAAAAGGAAACCTTTGGAAACAGTAGATACAGTCAGGTCTATAAATATTAGGACATCGACACAATTCTAATCTTGTTGGCTCTATACACCACCACAATGGATTTGAAATAAAATGAGCAAGATGTGCTTTAACTGCAGACTTTCAGCTTTAATTTGAGGATATTAACATCCAAATCAGGTGAACGGTGTAGGAATTACAACAGTTTGTATATGTGCCTCCCACTTTTTAAGGGACCAAAAGTAATGGGACAAATTAACAATCATAAAATCAAACTTCCACTTTTTTCTTTCACTTGGTTACTAATCCTTTGCAGTCAATTACAGCCTGAAGTCTGGAACGCATAGACATCACCAGACGCTGGTGATGCTCTGCCAGGCCTCTACTGCAACTGTCTTCAGTTCCTGCTTGTTCTTGGGACATTTTCCTTTCAGCTTTGTCTTCAGCAAGTGAAATCCATGCTCAATCAGATTAAGGTCAGATGATTGACTTGGCCATTACATAACATTCCACTTCTTTGCCTTAAAAAACTCTTTGGTTGCTTTTGCAGTATGCTTTGGGCCATTTTTTCATCTGCACTGTGAAGTGCCATCCAATTCTGTTCCAGTTCTGAAGCATTTGGCTGAATATGAGCAGATAATATTGCCTGAAAGACCTCAGAATTCATCCTGGGAACCAGTGCCATTGGCAGCCATACATGCCCACGCCATGACACTACCACGACCATGCTTCACTGATGAGGTGGTATGCTTTGGATCATGAGCAGTTCCTTTCCTTCTCCATACTCTTCTCTTCCCATCACTCTGGTACAAGTTGATCTTTCTCATCTGTCCATAGGACATTGTTCCAGAACTGTGAAGGCTTTTTTAGATGTTGTTTGGCAAACTCTAATCTGGGCTTCCTGTTTTTGAGGCTCACCAACGGTTTACATCTTGTGGTGAACCCTCTGTATTCACTCTGGTGAAGTCTTCTCTTGATTGTTGACTTGTTGACACACATACACCTACCTCGTAGAGAGTGTTCTTGATCTGGCCAACTGTTGTGAAGGGTGTTTTCTTCACCAGGGAAAGAATTCTACGGTCATCCACCACAGTTGTTTTCCGTGGTCTTCTGGGTCTTTTGGTGACCGATTGTCCCATTACTTTTGATCCCTTAAAAAGTGGGAGGCACATATACAAACTGTTGTAATTCCTGAAAGTCTGCAGTTAAAGCACATCTTTCTCATTTTATTTCAAATCCATTGTGGTGGTGTATAGAGCCAAAAAGATTAGAATTGTGTCGATGTCCTAATATTTATGGACCTGGCTATATGTTAGAATGCACACAAGTAATCAAGATAAAAGTCTGATCAGAATAAAAATATGTCATATAAACATGCCAATCCAAAAACTCTGCTCAAGTTCCGAACAAGAGGGCTGGTATATATAAATTATCATTGTTCATATAAACAGTCAATCTGTCCATGACTTCCTTTTTCATGTTTGATCCACAGAAATGTAATATATTGTACTGATTAAAGAACATGGATATTTACATTCCAAAAAAGGATAATGAACAGACATGAAAGTCACAGATGTAAAAGAGTTGGTAAATGAGACTTTAACTAGACAGTGAGGAGTCAAGAAGACTCTTGACTAATTCTTCTTCTACTTTTGCTTCACATGTAAATATAGCTACTGATGCATTTTACACATGTTTACATAAATTCAGTACAATTCAACAATCAGCTTTGAATGAAAACACAGTTTACACTTTCATTTTCAACTCATCAGTGTTGTAACAGATATCCTTGCAGTATAATATATTATGTAATATAATATATTATGAACATTATATCTATATTGTAACATGAGACAAGAAATGGTCCTAGATTTTGAATATAATCATATTGTGATAAGGTGTCTTTGATGAGTTTTCTTGGTTTTAAAGGTTGTTGCATTAATAATCATATTTACTATATTTAGTAAAGGCTTTATTGATTAAAAATTACATGGACTCAACAAAATTATCTTTAAAAAAAATCACCTAATAACACTATTTTAATTTTAGGCCCAATTATTTGTGTTAAATTCATATTTATAGGCAATCATTTTTATAAAATGCAAATATCCTTCATTTAACATTAAAAAAACCAAAGAAATAAACCAGTTATTCTCTGAAATGAAAGTTATAGTGTTTATTTTAACTCTCCTCTGAGAAGCACAAACTGAAAAGAAAAAGAAGAAGAAAAGAAAAACTGTTATGAGCCCAGAGAAAAAACCTTGCTGTTTAATATCCCATATATCTTGTATAAAAAAATTATATATTAAGCATTATTGCTGAGCCTTACAGAAATATTGATTTGATTTACAAACCCAAATTCTGATGAGGCTGGGACATTGTGTAAAATGTGAATAAAAACAGAATAAAATGATAAAATGGAACTGAGGACATTAATTGTTGAAGCTTTGTAGGTGGCATTCTTTCCCATTCTTGCTTGATGTACGACTTCAGTTGCTCAACAGTCCGGGGTCTCTGTTGTCTTATTTTGCACTTCATATTGCACCACACATTTTCAATGGGAGACAGGTCTGGACTGCAGACAGGCTAGTCTAGTACCTGTACTCTGTTACTGCGAAGCTATACTGTTGTAACACATGTTGTAACACCTGCAGAATGTGGCTGTTTTTTTCTCTATTGCCTGGAGATATTGTGTTTATAGAGAATAACATCTAAATAAATGAACTTAACTCTGCCAGCTTTGTAGTTTAAGTAGTGTGTTGTGTCTGATTGAGTCAGTGTGCAAACACAGATATGCTGAAGCTGGCAAAACATAAGGCAACGCAAATATGATGCAATGAAGGCATGGCTATTTTAAGTAAGGCTATGTCCTGAAATTCCCATATTTACCTTAATTTAATACTTACATGTGATCTTAACAATATGGACCAAACATATATGTCTTATATATAACTGTATATAAGATATACATATACTGTATGAAGAGAGAGTAGGGCTGTGAGATATGGGGGAAAAAAGTCTTATCTCTTATCACAATATACTTTTTAAATCATTTGATACTGATATATAGCATGGTATAAATAAAAAAAATAATTCTGTAAGGCTTTCATTTTAGGCTATATTCCATATACTATTTATTTATTAAATGCTTAAAATATTATTACTTACTTAGTATTACTTCTAATTTCAAATAATACCTGTTTTTTTTGGTTTTTTTTGTAACGTTAAATGAATGATATTCATTTGTGTTTGAAACAATGAAATCACCTATAAATATGGTCAAATTCGGCTTTAAAACAAATAATTAGGCTTAAAATTAAACATGTCTTGTTCAGTCACTTAAAAAGATATATATATATATAATATAATATAAAATAAAATATATAAAATATCAATATATTGCCCAGCCCTAAGAGAGATGTTTTGATTTGGTGCTTTACAAATAAAACATTAAAACCAAAAGAGGTTGTAGTCAAAGTACTTTCTTCATAACATCCTATGTTGACAAGATTTGAAAATAGTTCGTATAAAGTATAATTTAAAACATTTTTGGAAAAATTCCTGATTCTTTTTTTCCTTACAGAGATGTTAGTGGACATCTTGCTTCTGCAACCAAAATATTCAAAAATGGTCCAATATTTTATGCAGCTTTTAAATGTGTGTTTCTGTAGGATTAAGAAGAAAGTGTCCATGATTTTTTGAAATCAGCTACAGCACTAGTATCTACTAGGCTGTGATAAAATAATGGATTTGTGTGATTTGCCATTTGCATGTGTTTTATGTGTTTCTTTAGGGTGTGGTGACAGCAGCTATCTCTCTCATCACGTGTCTGAGCCAGAAGAATCCAGATGAGTTCAAGACCTGCGTTTCTTTGGCCGTTTCTAGACTCAGCAGGGTAAATGTGAATGTTTTTGTGAGCATGTGTGTACACAAGCCTGCATGAGTCTTTGTATTTACATTGTTTAGGTCAGGATTAGGTTTACATTATGGGTCCACTCTATGGCCTTTGCTCTGACAATGTGACATTATTTTCAAGGAAATGTCTGATAGACATCCTAAAGCCCATCCTGAAGCAGTGAAGTAGTTAAGTTTACTCTCTTTTCCTCCTGTTTTCCTTTTATTTAGTTTAAAGATTGAGCTCCAACATATACTAGAAGCTGACTCCACCTGTTTTTCTGTAACGCTAAAAGTCATTTGCAAGTACTAAATTTCATCACTTTACAAGATCTTTAAATGAAAAGATTGTAAAAGGAAATCTAACGCTATATAACCAACAGATGTTTTGAGACACTATTCCTTCAAATATATTCACAGTAAAACAACATCACATTACATTATTCTGGTGTGCCTAGAGGGCATTTCAAAAATGAATCTAAAGTGAAGCTGTGCTCAGAGCATCCTCTGCTGGAACATGTGCTACTTACATCAGGTGAGATAGATACGTCATTAATCCTTCACAGGAACTTATAGTTATTTTGGCAGTACATTCACATCTATCCACAGATAACATAAAAACACAAGTCTTCCTACAGTGTTCAGTCCTGCATCTCAGTGGTTTGAGCATGTGACTGATGGTCACTGACAACACCTGCAGGCTATGGAGATGGTTTGAGTTCATCAGAATACTCACTCTGTCACCTGCTGAGTAGAGTCCAGTTCAGAGCCTACCACTGAGTTGACTGTCACTTTGTCAGTCAGTCTCATGATGACTAGTCTGTATTTCCTGAACTTGAAGGGTAGGGGATGATTGGAAAATGGGAGGCTGGAAGACGAGGGTGAAGGTGAAGATGAAGATGAAGGGGCAGATGAATCGATTACAATCGGTCTTTAAGGTTATAAATTGAACCAATTTTGAACAGATGTTAGATAAGATATCTGAATTTGAATAAAAAGTCACAACCCTATCATTTTGTGTGAACTCAGAGTGACTGCAAAGACTCCCGATCACAAAACAACATCTAGTGTAGTATCAGATGCACAGCAAGCCTATGAAAGTTGTCCAGTGCAAGCTTTGCATAAGCTACACGCAGCTGAGATATTTAGCTGTGTTCCTCTTTGTAACTCTAATGAAACCAAAGAAAAATGTTGTCTCTCCAGATTGTGTCTTCAGCCTCCACCGACCTGCAGGATTACACTTATTACTTTGTGCCAGCACCATGGCTCTCCTGCAAGCTGCTGCGTCTGCTGCAGTGCTACCCTCCACCAGAAGATGGCGCTGTCAAGGGTCGTCTGGTCGAGTGTCTGGAGACCATCCTCAACAAGGCCCAGGAACCACCAAAATCCAAAAAGGTCCAGCACTCCAATGCCAAGAATGCAATCTTGTTTGAGGCTATCTCACTTATCATCCATTATGACAGGTGAGGGTTTTGAGCAACAAATTGGCTTTGGAGTTTGTATAAAGCAGCCAACACAGTGAACAGTTTTCTAGCTTTGCTTTGTTTTTTTTAGTGAACCAAACCTGCTGGTGCGAGCCTGTAACCAGCTGGGCCAGTTCCTGCAGCACAGAGAGACTAACCTGCGCTACCTGGCCCTGGAGAGCATGTGTACTTTGGCCAGCTCTGAGTTTTCCCATGAAGCTGTCAAGACACACATCGAGACTGTCATCAATGCCCTCAAGGTGGTGCCTCACACTTCCACGAGTAGTTCTTGTGTCTGCAAACTTATACATCTCCATGAACATGTGTTCCTTCTTCCTAAAGACATGTGTTATGTTAAACTGTTGCATACTTGTCAGTCATACAGGACAATCTACACAAAGTTAGTGTTTTGCTTTTGTCTCTGCAGACTGAGAGGGATGTGAGTGTGAGACAGAGAGCGGCTGATCTGCTATATGCCATGTGCGATCGTAGTAATGCCAAGCAGATTGTTGCTGAGATGCTCAGCTACCTTGAGACTGCAGACTATTCCATCAGAGAGGAGATGGTGGGTGTCAAAGGTTTTGTTCTGCAAATAATTTTCTATAACTGGTTATATTTCTCCTGAACTGTCATATAACATTGATCAAGAAATGGTTTTGTACCAAGTGATTGTGTCTTCCTCTTCTAGGTGCTAAAAGTGGCCATCCTTGCAGAGAAGTATGCTGTAGATTACTCCTGGTATGTGGATACTATTCTCAATCTTATCCGCATCGCTGGCGACTATGTCAGTGAAGAGGTGTGGTATCGTGTTATTCAGATCGTCATCAACCGAGACGATGTGCAAGGCTATGCAGCCAAGACGGTCTTTGAGGTAATGCTATTTTAAATAACGATGCAGTTTTTTAGCTGAGAAAGACTTACTGATAGCTGAGAGTCAAAGGAGAGATATCAAACCACCACATTGTGTTAATTTTGTCACCCATTTTTTTAATTTAGTCTTATCTCAGATGTCCATTTTAATACTATTTTAATTGTTTGAGTTTTAGTCAACTAAAGTCTTGTCATTTTAGTCAAGTTTTAGAAAAAGAGAATTCAAAGTATCTTAGTCATGTTTTACTCAAAACATTTTGGTCTTTTTTTTGTTTATTCGTTATTGACATTCATTGACAGACATTAACATGTACATTCATGTCATTTGAATGTCAACTTTTTTTTCTAGGAAATAAACCAAAAAATAAAATAATAATAGGAAATAAAAAATAAACAAACAAATGAGTGCAGAAAAATTAATAAAAATTATAAATATAAAAAATATCCATCACACAAACATTAACATATAGGGAGTGAATTTGGTGATTGACTATATGTGTGTATTTGTGTAGGGCAGCAAAGTTAAAGTCTGGCCTGTGTGGTTTCACGTAATCAATTTTTTTCTGACGTGACAAAAAATCCTTTTGTAGTTGACATATCTTTTTTTGCTTACTTCCAAAAAAAAACATTTTACTTTCCAAATACATACTGTAACTAAAAATTTCTTGTATTGCATTGTGTAATCATTTCCAGTGATTTTTTTATGCCCTGACAAGCCCAAAAATATGATACGATTAGTATTTGTATTTCCATACTTTCTCCAGCAAACAGAGGAGTTGCCTTCAGAGTAAGATTTCTGAGAGGGTGTAATAAAGTATCTTATTCAGCTTTTCCAGCCAAATTCCATCCAATTGTGTAAGCTGCTACATTCCTATTGATGTATTTCTGAGATTATTTATAAATGCACTTTGATAAAAAGTGTCTGGTTTGCTGATTTAAGTGACACATTTACAAGTGATGAACTTGTTCTTACTTTAGTATGTCAGAACATATTCAAAAGCTGGGCCTCTGGCAGAACTCTCCAGTGTTCTTGCTCCAAGTGGTTTTCCCTACCTCTGCACAAAACAACTGATGGTCTCAAACATAATGGGAACATCCGGGAACTCCTACAAGACTGTTGGAAAACCATTCTCGGTGACGACCTCATGAAGCTAATTTAGAGAATGCTAAGAGTGTGCAAAGCTGTCATCAAACCAAAAGGTGGCTGCATTGAAGAATCTAAAAAATAAAACATATTCTGGTTTCATTAACACTTTTTTACGACATAATTCCATATGTGTTTCTTCATAGTTTGGATGTCTTCAGTATTAAACTACAATGTAGAAAATAAAACAAATAAAGAAAAACCACTGAATGAGGTGTGTTCACACTTTTGACTGTTCAGCTGGTGTAAACCTTATTTGTTGGTCAGGTGCAAATCAAGGTTTTCAAAATCAAGTAGAGTTGGCTGCAGAACAGGGATTTTATGTGGCAGTCCTCTATTTACATAAAAGAAATTACTAGTTTGTTGTTATTAAGACATGCATTTAGAAAACCTCTGCCTTTTTGGTTGAATGCAAAAAAAATGTTTTCAGAAAAAAACACTTAAATTACTCACAATAAATTAAAAAAAACATTGTTGGGAAATGACAAATGACTTCCAGAAATGTCTGCTGGTTTATTAGGCTGTCTGCAGGAGTCAGAACTGTGAAGATTAGGAAGACACTTTTCAACCATACTCCAATGGTTTGTAGTCTTCATTTTCCACCTCCATCAGTCAAGGGGGCAACATGAAAACACAACACTTCTATCATAAGAGAGAGAGAGAGAGAGTGACTTTAAAAAGCAAAGCATGTTTTGTTGTTAGAATAGAAAATGTGACTGTTGTAGTAAAATTTATTGGCCCCCTTATGTGTATCAGTGATGTTCCTACAAAAGTTTTGGCAAACCTAAAGATGTCCCCTGTGACATCTGATTGTCCTTACTCCCAGTCATTAAGAATGACTGCTTAAGCTTCCTTATGGTCTCAGGCAACATTAGGAAGAAATGAAAGTTTAGGCTATGTTTTACAATGCAATTATTTGGTTATGACAGTGTGTGCTGTTAATGTATATTCTGGTTCTAAAACATTGAGTTACACTGGTATACAGTGTCTTGATCACTGTTATAATATTTGTTTCTTACAGGCCTTGCAGGCTCCTGCCTGCCATGAGAACATGGTAAAGGTTGGAGGCTACATTTTGGGAGAGTTCGGTAACCTCATTGCTGGAGATCCTCGATCCAGGTATGTTGCCTTTTGGTTTGCCTGGCACTGAAGCCTAGGTCACACCGAAAATATTTTTAGCCGAATAACCAGTCATGGCAAATTTCCCTTAATTTTCTGTCACTAAGTGTGACATACTCCATGCAACGTCATGGCTAGCTGAGGTCCACTGACCTGTCACATCACAGACCCTGGTCTCATTTCCAGCGTACTGGAAATTGAATCCAATTCAGTAATACACTCCCTCCAACCTAATTGATTAGATCAACTGAAACACACTGTGTCAGTAGATGTTCACTGGTCAACCAGTAGACAATAAACCAAGCTATGTTCAACCTGATTTTGTGCATCATTCCCATGTCACTTTTCACACGTTTTTGTGAGGAGACACTTCAGTAGTAAGAACACCTTATGAATGTAAAGACTCCAGACCTAACAGCATGTTAGTAGTGTGGTATGCACACTGATCCTCCGATCTTGAAAGATGTGTAATGTGTAGCTGACTTAGGTTGACTATTGATATGATAATTTATAGTCTTGTTTGTCCTGTCCTCCAGCCCTTTGGTCCAGTTCAACCTTCTCCATTCCAAGTTTCATTTGTGTTCTGTGCCGACTCGTGCGCTGCTGCTGTCGGCCTACATCAAGTTCATCAACTTGTTCCCAGAGACTAAGGCCACCATCCAAGAGGTGCTGCGCTGTGACAGCCAGATCCGCAACTCGGACGTGGAACTACAGCAGCGTGCTGTCGAGTATCTGAAGCTTTCTTCCATTGCTAGTACCGATGTCCTTGTGAGTTCTGGCAAAATTAACCTAAGCAGTAAATGATTGGAAACATTATCAAGAAACACTGGTGTAATAATCTTCATTAAGAGTCAGAGTCTGGAGCTTTGCAGCCTAAAATTTGATGATTTTCCTTTTCTATTTTTTTAATAGCTGATGTTGAGCATGAGAAATTGGTGCAAGCAGTAAATAATTTTTTTGCTGAGGTCTTCAACTTTTTTTTTTCTCTTTACTTTCTCCATCTGATAAAATATTGCAGTTTAATAATAGCAACGTGGTCCTTCTCCATGGTCTGTTTCTCCACTTTTTATTTTGTGCCTGCAGTACAGTGCACTATACTGTATATGTTAAATAAAATAATTGCTATCCCACTCTGTTTCTTTAGGCCACTGTCTTGGAGGAGATGCCTCCCTTCCCAGAGAGAGAATCATCAATCCTGGCCAAGCTGAAGAAGAAGAAGGGTCCCGGTGCCATATCTGTGACAGAGCTGGAAGACAGCAAAAGGGAGGGTGGGGAGTTGAATGGAGGGAGCGACCGAGGGCCAGATACAGCAGCCATGGCTGCCTCCAATGCTGTAAGCAGGCTCTCTGAAGTGCTCTGTTTCAGCTGTGTTTCTAGAAACAGTGGTAGCAAAAATCTTGATTTCTTTTTCTTTTTTTTTTTGACAAGTTTCCTTTGTTTTTCAGTCCACCCCTTCACCATCAGCAGATCTCCTTGGGATTCGTTCAGCTGCTCCCGTCAGTGCACCTCCGGCCAGTACAGGCAGCTTATTGGTTGATGTGTTCTCTGAGGCTGGCCCTGCTGCACCTTCCACTGCTGTGAATGATGATGGCTTCCTAAGGTAAAAGGTTATATTTGGATAAGCAAATAAGCAATTTCTGCAGGCCAAAGTCCAGTATGAGTGAGTGAAACCAAGCTTAATGCAGTAAAGCATATCACAAGCTGATTAGGGGTCATTGGTTGGAAGTTGACTGTTTATACTGTTGGCTCTCATACTGGACTGAGTGAAGAAGGTTTTGGACTAAAATAAGGAAGCACCCTGACTTAGTAATGTACTGTGGTCCTTTGCTTAACTGTTAATGGAAATAGTTGTGGTGATGAGTGTGTGTTGTCAATCTACTATAAAACTAAATTAGTCGTAAGATGTCTGTGTTGGTGGTTGTTCTGTTGAGTGTCTGTCTGCTTTATCTTTGTCTGATATGGACGTGTCGACCTGGAGACATTAGTAGGTAAATATTGTATCCTAAATTTACAATGACAATAAAGACTCTCTTAACTCTTAAAAAAATAAAAGATTAAAAATTGTGTTTATTGTCAGTTTGCTCTACACACCAGAGTAGTGCAGAACAAGAGGTTCTCTTGGGAACTACAATATAGGGCCACGTTAACATCAATGGCTGAACATTTATAACTCTACCATTTCTCATCCCTGAGACATTCTTAATTTCCAGACTAAGTATCTGTTTTTAGAAGTATTTCAAATATCAATATCATTTGTTTTATACTTAGTTTAAAATTGGCATGTGTTAAATGTCCAGTATTCAACACTTCCCTCACAAGATTTTTTTCCCTCACTTCCCTCACAGGATAACAAATATTATCTATATTAATATTACAGTACTGATGTCTTGACACAGAGAGTGATGTCACTCTCTGTGTCTGGTGGTATTAAGCCTGTGTACTGTGAGGATATGCAGTGTTCATATGCAAATGTTTACTATGTTCAACAGAGAAGCACATTTGAACATTCCCGTTATATTCTCCACCTGTAAACTCTATATTTTTAAAAGCTCTGCGTTCCAGGTTGTCTTGTACTCGATTTCTCATTTCGTAATAAAAAGTTATACTGAGTACATCTTATACTCAGTTTTGCATTTTGCTACTTTAAACTGTGGGTAGCTGCTTTTTATGAGTCTCTCAAATGGTTATGCTCAAGTAATGCCTGGATCACACTGGGTGCGTTGTGACTACGCTGTGTATAGCTCACACATGTGTCTTGCCATTCACACTCTCTGTGGTCTCCCCTTTCCAAAAATATGATTATTATTTCACTTTCTAACTTATCTCTGCAATGTGTGCCGCTTTGCACTGGGTCTAGGATGCAGCCCAAAGTGTTTCAGAAACCAATTACAGTCTAACTGAAATTAAATTATTAGCTGAAAGGTGGTTACCTCAAAATTCTGCAAGCACAAATGTAAAGAGACATAGGAGTCATTATTAAATAAAAGCAAAGAATGCAATTATGTATGCAACTGGAAGTAGACATTTCTCCATGGTTGGCAGGTCTGCAACACTATTTCTTTTTATTAATTTATTTTTTACTGTGTATGTGACTGTCTTTTGTCTTTTTCTCTCCTTCCCACCTCTCCATTTTGGTGTGTGTGTGTGTGTGTGTGTGTGTGTGTGTGTGTGTGTGTTTAATATGAATGACTGTCTGCTGCCGGTCCACCATATTGGACAATGACAGAGATCTGGAACAGCCCACCGAGACCTCCGATTCTCTATTGGTGGAGGGTTCTGGTGATTCGGAGTAAGGGCCTAGTAGTAAACCACAGAATTAGCCCAAAAAAGACACAAACAGCCACAAATAAATATTTTAATAAAGTATGGCACAGTTACATTTTTGTGCTGTGACATTTTATATCTGGAACATGTCACTGCCACTGATTGAGTTTATTATTGTATGTGGTCCCATTTAGGTTTACTATAAGCATTTGCCTTGCTTTACATGTAATTTGATGCTTCTTAACATATTTATATGTGAATCTTCACCATAGTCAAATAAACTGAGTAGATACACCACCAAGCACTTGCTCTGACCAGCTTGCTAATAGAAGTGTAAACTGATATGACAAAAAATTGATACGGGGCGGCCTCTGCTTGCTCAGGAATCTGTGTGTAGTAAACTTGTACAGAGACAAGTAAAAAAAAGGCTAACATTTTACATTGCAATATAGTAACAATATGATGTTAAAGTGCAATCTTATTTTTATAGAAGTCACTATGTCATAGATTATCAATAACAGTAAAGAATGTGTGTGGGACACATTGGTAAATAAAATTCAACTTTATAATGTAATCATATTTGGTTAACAAACATTTTATTGTGAAGGTATTAATACTGATGGTAACCTTTAATACTTCTTATTATCAGGCAGTTACCTTAAAAGGTAATACTGCCATCAAACCACACGTTGGCCAGGCCAGGTGGTACAAAGAGGCTTATGCATTTTGTTTCATTCGCTACATTAGTTTGAGTTCAAAAATTTCTGATTTGGTGAAAACTTTGCCTTGTACAATGACAAGAAAACCAATCAGTGATGTGATTCTCCGTCTGAGGATAGGAAAAACTCACCATCTCTGTGACTTCACACCTGGACGACACTAGATATTTTACCCTCTTGCTCACTCAGTTCTCCTCTTAGCCCACTTATTTGTCATTTTTAAGATCAGGCATTGGCTGCAGAAGAAGGGGTTTAGTTATACTAACTTAGCATAGTACTGTAATAATATTACAGTACTATGCTATTTCTTAAAGTGTAATTATTTATTATCTCCTTATTACCACACAAATACCAAATTTAAAATTCTATTGCAAATAAGGTGGTATTACTATAGTATGTCTTCTTATTCCATATTTCCATGCTATTGCCATATTGTTACGGTACTGTAAAGTGTTGCTCATAAAGGCATGTGTATTTCACTATCAGTTTGCTTGTAAAATTGAACTTTATCACTACAATTGGACCCACCAAAATAGGGTAGGTTCATTCAGAGGTCTTGTCCATCATTTGAAATGCTAATGCTAAACACATAGGCAGGTTAAAGTAGAAAACTGTCTTCAGGTAGCTTTTGTTAACACTGTAGGGAGCCTCTACTGCAGTAATCCCATCTTGCTTGCTTCCATTACTTCGCCAGGTTTTTTTATAACCAATTCAGGTGTGGCATCGGTGCAATCATGGCATATTTAATGGCATGGGAAAAACAACCTGTGAATAGTGACAATACTCATTATCTACTTAAATACATAACAACATTCAACTGATTTAATTTTAGGCTACAAACTTTACAAAGAAAAAGTGTGTGTGCACAAACATTAGTTGTGGCATCAAGCTTCATGTGTAGGCTGTGTATGTGCTTTTAAACATACACAGCCTCTAATTCATTGGCTGAATTAGAGTGCAGTTACAAATTTTCTGTTGTTTGGTTTTGTATTCTAGCATATATGAATTCAAATGAACCAAAGGCAGTGTTTAAATTGCTTAATTCTGTTCATATGTTTTTCTTTTTGTGTCTTGTTCAGTTCCACAGCAGCACAATGACATGTTCACCCAGTGTGACTACAAACACTAAAATCAAAAACTAGAAGTCTTCATGTAACTCTCATGAAAAATATTTAATTTCTTATTTCATGTGCTATGAATACAGAACCAAAAGCCCATTAAAAATGTTTTTCCTGATGAGTGTTTTTAAAGTAAAATTACTCAGCAAATATATTTTCATTGTGTAATGATATAAAATTTGTAGATTTTGCTTTTACTAACAACCCCTGCAATTTATTCCTTTTATCCATTCTTGTTCTTTGTTTTTTTAACAACTTAATGTTGTTATACTGTTTCTGTATTGTATTGATTGGATGGCCTCTTCATCTTCCTGTTCTGCTCTATCCATTCCTTTCTCATTTGTCGTGTTGCCTGCCTGCATCATCCCTCCCCTGTACTGTGGGCTGTCTCTTCATCCCTGTGCTGTTCTGTGGTCTCTTAGCTCTGCTCCTCCCTCTGAGGATCCTGCTGCTCCTCTGTCTGAGGCAGATGAACTTCTTAACAAGTAAGCTTTTCACATGTGTACATTTGATCATATGTTTGCCTAGTTTTGCTATAGGAGGGCTTAGTAAGTAAGACAAGCACTCACACTAAGTGTGAATAAGCTAATAAATCCACTGGTTTACTTTTTGTTTGATTGCAGCAACATAATACTCTAATATGTTGTTGATGTGTTCCTGTTTTAACCTGTCACATCATCTGTTAACTGAGCAGTTCTCCATATTCACCTTGGTCTGTATCCCATCTACTCCACTTTCATTTAAAAACATTTAAAATCATGTTCATATGCCTGGTCTCCACATTTACCCAGCATTTTTGACCCCCAGTATACAGAGAAGTTTGAAACCATTGCTGGTCCCGTTTTTGATTGAAAACTCCAGGGCTGCATTTTATGCTGCATCCACACTACTCTTTTTTTTTTTGTTTGAAACACTTAAATTCTATCAGTTATGATGTCCTCAATGTCTTATTTTGTCCACAAACCACAATTATTCAATTTTAATGATTTCTTTGTTTACGGAGCAAAGAAAACAGAAAATATTCCCGTTTAAGAGGCTAAAGAATTAAGGAACTTGTCACTGAAATGACACTCAACCCAATCAGTTGAGTATCAGCATAGTTGATGATGGAAATAAATAATTCATTAATAATTGATTCATCATTTCAGCCCTAATTCACACTATTCTTTTAAGACAATAATTCTACTCCAATCCATACACACTACCCTGATGTTGTTTAGCCTCAAATACAGAAGTTTAATAAAACTACTGACGGGTTATATTTTGAAAACTTAAGGGCCACTTAAGGGTGTTTTAGTCTGGATGGGCATAAACCTTTCAAAATGATGAAACGGTTACCGGCCAGCATCTGTGAAAGAAGTGCCATTAACATCTTCTTTTAGTTTTGCCTCTTTCTCCGAGGAAAACTCTCTACACTGATTTTCCACCACTGTTTTATCTCATTAGTATTTCTCTGAAATTAAGCACACACCTGCAGAAGAGAGAAACAGCTTCCTACTTGTCAGTAACACACACTGCTTTAGTGACACAGCAGCATCTTTGTTGAGTCCCAATGCGTACACTTTTCACTTCACTTTGAATGGAACTCTGTTAAATGCGAGCTTTTATTATTGATCACACATTAGTCATCATTTAATTTACAGTTTACTGACACACAATTGACCTAAAACATTGTATGTTAGGACAGGGCAGCTATAGTACAATATAACTAGGTCACTGGCAAAAGAGAAGACAGTATTATTCAGGTCATTGTTTGTGGCTATTCATTTTTTATTTTGATTTTTTTCAGACTTTTTGTTTCCTTGCAGCCCCAATTAAACAGAAGCTGTTAATTATATTTTAAAAGCTCTTTAAAGGCAAAATATTACATTTTCAATCCTGTCCCTCAAGTAGAAGCTGTGAACATTTTTTATATGGCCATGTTTTACATTAAGAACTTTATAGTCTAAAATGCTTTTCGATTAGGTCTTTTTTTCTTTATTAGGGAAGAGTGGCAGCTAAAGTGGCAGTTCTTTGTTGACTAACTTTAAATTGCCTTATTTTATAGGTTTGTGTGCAAGAACAATGGTGTACTGTTTGAGAATCAACTGCTGCAGATCGGCATCAAGTCAGAATATCGACAGAATCTGGGTGAGTTGTCTCAACAGAAAATTGTGAAATGTGCCTCTTTATATATATACGGCATATATACTGTATGTCCAACCCCACTTCCAAAAAAAGTTAGAGGCTGGACCTGCAAAATTGCATTCTGTTTTTATTTACATTTACATTTTACACAGTGTCCCAACTTCGTTGGAATTGGGGTTGTATAAATACCTACAAACACAATGCCCGGCGCTCCTCCACTGTGCACTGTGCTCTCATCAGTAAATAATAATGTAAACTACAAAATTGCACTGCACGAAAGTGAGAGTGAGGGTGAGGCAGTGTGCTGTGTGTAGTTTATGATATGATTGATACTATGGATATGTATTTAAAAGGCTTATAGTATTTGGAAAAAGTATAAATAGACTAAAATATACATGAAATGTATATTTGGTGCTGAATGGTGTTGAATCAAAACTTTGACTATTTTTGTGGAATAAAACTTTAAAAATTTAAGCACACTAACGAATATTTAGTCGAAATTAGCCTTTAAAATGTTGAGTACTTATACAAAGTTTTATTTTTGTGGAGTAAACCTTTAAAACTACAAGTATTCAAGCAGTAATATTTTGGGTAGACTGTACCTTTAAATCTTTTTTCTGCTCACCATAATTAGCTGATGTGAACCAGGTGTGTTTGTGTGGCACAGAGAAACAGACAGCTGTGTAGCACCTGCACTCAAGGTTACCATGTTGGTGGTGCCGTCATGGCGGGAAAGTGCCTCTTGTTATCCTTAGACTGCACCACCTGTGCGTGCGTATGTGTGTGGCACCTGTTGACGGTTAATGCAGAATAAGCATAGAGTATTTGAATATTTACTTGAATGCTTAAGTTTAAAGACAATAAATATTGTGTCAATTGATATAATCTATAAGCAACAATTAATGAGTTAAAGCTCAGCTTTCAGAAAATGACATTTTTAAAGGATATCAGCTACATATCGATATAATCAATATGAAAAAAAAAAATAAATCAATATTTTTGCCAATATTGCCCACTCCTAGTCTGAGTGTGATGGCTTCTTGGACATACTTCTAATTAGATTCAGATATCTACTCCCCTTCATAAACATCTATGTCTCAATTCATATTTTACATTTTAAAATATTAGTAAGCAGCTCCTCTAAAATAAAAAAAACTGTTTATGTAAAAATAATAATTACGTCCCAGGTCTGAGAAAGGATGTTATCGGTAACATTTTTAACACTGATCTACACTATGTACCTGTATATACAAAAGCTCAAAATCAATTAATTAATAGCCAGCATTAAACAGAAGCACAATACAGTATTGACAAATCAAGAAAGAGGATCTGAACAATTTGTTGAATTTAAATAAATAAGAACATCATTCTAACTTTAAACAAGAACACAAATTATAATGAGCTTTTAAATTACAAATCTTACAAGCTTGCACAGCTTGTTTTTTCAACATAGTACTTGTAACACCACCACAATAAATTATAAATTGTTTCTTAACAATGAATTTACCACAGTGTGGGTGCAAAGCCTCCTGTTCGTTACTACCGACAAAACAATTAAAGAGGTAACTTATTCTGATACTGAAAGTGTCAGTGAAAAAGGCTGCAGGAAAGCATGGCAACATTTTATTACTTTATTATTGTAACTTCAACTTCAAATGAATAGCATTATTGTCAGTTATCACACAACTTTGGAAATTGCACATCAACAGAAATTACAGTAAGAAGTCTGTACAAATAAGCAAATGTCGGCCTGCAGAGCTTGCAGATAACTTTCTTGGTCATCCTTCACTCTCTCAAAATGTTCCCAAACTTTGTACTTTTTACCCAACATACTCTATAAGATAAACTTTGTAGTCAGCATCTGTCGTAAACACTGAAGTGACTTCTGTCAAACTACACAGTTCACAATATTTTAGGATATTTCTCAATACACAATGTATATCACAATATTTTGAAACTCCTCTACATCACTGTAAAAATGTTAAATTGACGTCTTTAAAGCATAACACTGACTCTAGTATTAAATGGGAAAATCACAATCAATGAAATAGAGCAAGCTGTTTATTTTGAACCAGGCAGCATAACCCATACACTCTCAAAAAAAAGAAAATAAATAATTACTGTACATGGTAAGCCTTTCCTCGCATCACGCTTTATGTGGAAAGGAGGGAGCACATCCCATCTGGTGTAATGATATTTAGTCTTTCTGATTTAGACATCAGAGTCTCCAAAAGTCTCCATTAACACCAAGAAGTAGAGTTGCTAGTCACTTTTGAGTTTTGCTAGAGGGGTCTGTCTTCAAATGGAGTCTCAGTTGCTTTTATTTTTCAGATTTTTTCCTCTGCGACTAAACGACCAATAAAATCTCACGGACTAATGTTTATTCTGGTCGACCAATGTTTGGTTGACCGTAAGGGGGCAGCCCTAATTAAGTCACTTCTTGTATTGTTTTCTCTCTTTTTGAAAGACTGCTCAAATGTGTAATTTTTAGCCAATTTTAACTGTGCTAGTTGTCATGGTGATGACCCCAGTTAAGGAAAGATTGTTTTATTAACTCTGTGTCTCTGTTTCAGGGAGAATGTACTTATTCTATGGCAACAAGACATCAGTACAGTTTGCCAGTTTCACCACCACAGTCAGCTGTCCTGGGGAGCTGCAGTCTCATATCCTTTCACTGTGTTCTAATCATTTCAGTATGTTCTGAAAGCTCAAGTGGGGTATGTAAGTACAGTCATCACCTCTTAATCATCATAACACTGAATATAAAATATAGAAGAGCTCAGCTTTATGGTTTTCTTGATTAACTGTAACAGTTCAGAAGGTACATACTGTACTTGTCTTAAAGTCACAACCAGTCGTAACATCACACATAATCATCTAAACTCATTTGGAAGCCTCTGGAATCGCTGTGCTGGGATGCAGCACAATGCAGACAAAAGAAGGCAACTTAAATAATCAGAAATGATTTTGAAATTTAAATGGATTACTCACACAGTGTATAGTGTGTACCTGGCTGTGCACACTGTTGGTTGTATTTACTTACTTTCTGTGTACTTTCTATGTAAGTTTCTTGGGCACAAATGCCAGTCAAATCAGTGTGAACGTATGACCTTCAACTTTTGGTAAGCAGGTGACCTGGGGCTGCTGGCCAGTCAAGGTTATCATTCAAAATCACTCTTCTGGTGTCAAATCCATAAGCAAGCAGACATATTTGAGTGACAACATTTCGCCTTCCACTAGGCCACGGGCTGCCCCCTCCCTCCATTACATATTTTACTAAAAACACAGTTTTGCTGTGTCACAGTCACTGCATCCTTGGATCAGCTTAGCCAAAGACATTTTTCTTCTTAACACCAAATATAACGTGGTATATGTTGCACAAAAGTATCATACCAGAGAATGTAAATTAGGTGGCTGACATTGAAATTTCAAATGCCCTAAAGAGTGAAACAAACAAAAAAAAGATGTACTAAATACAGCCTGAACATGTGAGTATGTCTCAATCATCCTTGACACCTGGCCACAGCTCAATGTTCAGACCAAACCAGTGGAACCACTAGTGGAGGGTGGAGCCCAGATTCAGCAGGTCCTCAACATTGAGTGTCTGTCTGACTTCTCGGACGCCCCCCTGCTCAACATCAAGTTCAGGTGAGGTCACATAAACCACCAAGAACCCGAAGTGAGTGGTGACCAACTGGAGTTCGAGCCTCACATTCAGTGAAGATTATTTTGATATATGAATAAAAAAATCTGATTGCTTCCTTCACTGTATGGAAACACACTGGACAGCTATGTAGGACTTGGTATCATCTATTTCAGCACACAATTTAAGGTAACACAATGTAAGTGTTACAATACACTAGGTTTAATTCAGGTAATCATAGTCACACAAATTGATTGGTTTCAAGGCCAAATCCATATGCTGGCACTTTGCCTTTAGATGAGTGTTTCAGCTCTGTATTATAGTAAGTACTCTGTCATTATATTAACACTCCTGGAACATAAATTCTATTTGTTTACAAACTGCTGCCGAGAATTTGTACTTGCAGCTTTTTTCCTCCACACTGTCTAAAACTATTGCACAGTACCATGCGTACGTCGACAGTGCATGATGCACCAGAGTAAATACCAGTATGTGTTTTATGTTCAGGTATGGAGGAGCGTTGCAGAACCTAACTCTAAAGTTGCCCGTTACCATCAACAAGTTCTTCCAGCCAACTGAAATGGCCTCACATGACTTCTTCCAGCGCTGGAAACAGCTGAGCCAGTAAGTCTCGACCCACTGTACCACCTGAGCCTCAGCCATATCAAGCAAAAAGAAGCTGCTCTTCAGTAAAATCTATTAGTGGGCATTCACAGTTGTCCTCTGAAATAATGCAAGGTAAAGCAGTGAAAACACCTGACACACATGTAACACATAGCAGCTGCTCTCTGTGAGAACAACTAGAGGTGCACAGGAAACAGTAGATATGTGACCCAGCAGTCACACACTGCATTCACATCCAGTGTGGACCTGGTCTTAAACTATGGTTTCTTTAATTGTGTCACTAATTGCACTTAACAGCAGTATTTTTGTCTTTGGGATGATGGATGTAGACAAACAAGTGAAGACAACACAGTCAAACATGTAAGAGTGTGAATCTGCATTCCAATCACAGTTCCAGTAGCTGACCTCACACAACTACAGTAAGTTCCATCTGACAGGCAACAACACTGTTCACTACTATAGATGTACAGAATATACTAGACAACACATAAATATGGCAATATGTCAGACAACTCGTCTCTTCAATTGCTTTTTTATCTAAGTGAAAATTGTGGATAGATGTTGTGCCAAAACAGTGGGAGACAGGCTAACGGGATCCCCACGATCCAGAGAGACGATGGAGGTGAATCGAGCTATTAAACATGCTCAAAGCAAGCAGAAGAAAACAGGGCAATGGAAACCCACAAGAAATGGGTTTTGTGGTTAACTCTCAGTAAATCATGGACCCTTGCTAATGCTAATGTTACGCTTCATTATTCTAATGTGACACTTACCCTTCCAGGGACAACAAGGCTATCTTTAGCCTGTAGACTCCTGTGTTAAATGTTTATCACAAAGCCAGATTAATGTTTATCACAAAGCCAGATTAATGGAATAATGTCCTCACCTCCTGGAACCAGGAGGAGAGGACATTATTCCTCTCCTCATTAAAAGGATGCCTTGGGCATTTCAAGGATCCAATATATTCAGTCTGTCAAGTTTTGTGATGTATTTGTCGATCTCCATGGATTTAAGTGCACAGTGAACTCTTGACAGGTTGAATCCACCACTGGTCTTGTTCATTTTTCTGCATCTTAAGCTGATGTTAACACTGTGGTTCAAGAAACTCACGTGTCCAGAGCTCTATAGAAGACTCCATACCCAAAGAGGGGATAAAGATTGTGTATGTGACCCAGAGATTCCAGATTACATGACAACACTTATGTCTGTGCGTATATGAGAGCCACAGGAGTACAGACTGTTAACAAAAAGCCAGTCCACACACATACATAAACATTGGAAAAATGATCAGTGACTTATTTCACCATGATTAGTGCCAACTCTGTTGAGGAAAAACCCTGATGTTTGCTGTTTGAACTCTACTCAGGCCTCAGCAAGAAGCTCAGAAGATATTCAAGGCCAACCACAGCATGGACACTGAAGTACTGAAGGCTAAGGTAATTTCACATTTCAATCACTTGTCTCTTTTATAATACAGACTTTGTAAAATTAACCGAGTACATCTTAATCTTCTGGACCCTTCAGTGCTCTCCAACATGATTTAATTTTAACAATACTTGGCTGTATTTCCATCGAGGTATGGTACGGTTTGGAATGGTTAAGCGGGGTTCCAGGCTAACCATTTTTACTAGGAGCACAGTGGCCCCCTAACTGAAACTTTTAGGAGCACAAGCCAAATATTTAGGGGCACACACTGTAAACTGAATTCCAAAGCGAATACTGTATTCACATTTCTTCTCATTTTCATGTTATTACTGGTAAATGCTTAAATAAATGCAGAAATTACAATGCGCTGTTTTCTATTCAGTGTCACATTTTATTGTGAACTTTTTGAAGAAGCAACATAAAAATAAGAGACATATATACCTATATAGATATATATGTTAAATGCGAAATTATGCTGAATTGAAAATAGAATACTTGGCTTTTCTGCTGGAGGAACGGACTGACTGAACAACAACGGAGACGAAAACGGAGTCAGTGGAAGTCGATACACTGACAAAAGTGGATCTGTATTACTTTCGTCGTAGCATGACCTTGTATGGGTGCAGCAACAATGAACGACAACACTGAATGCAACAAAACAGTCAACAACCTAACGGATAACAATGGAGGACATCCAGCAGCTCCTTTGTTCCTGCTTGGATTGTTGCTGTTTGTCTCAAGCTTTGTATGAGATTAAAGAGTGGGTGTTCAACAAACATTGAACAAAAGGGAGTGACTGTTGCTCAATCAGCTGACTGTGTGGGTGAAGCCAGTCTAGCTCAACCCTGACTGTACCATTTACTCTGGTACCTCAAGGAAAGGGTGCCAAAGAATGGGGCAGGTTTTTTTGTTACTATTCCTAATGGAATCGCAAAAAAATACTTACCATATTGTGGCAATCCCAGTTATTATCTACCATGGTTCCCTCATTAAGGCTGCATTCCCATGAATGTGGTGGAAGTTTCATTTAAAACAGTGCTCATTCACTTTGAATGGGGCAGCCAGTTGGAACCTAAATTACTTAATAAGCAGAAGCTGCTAGCTTTCTGAGAATCATGTTATGAGGACTTTAAACTGAAATAATATACATCTAAATCTCTTTTCTCCCTGTTGTTGCCATTTTTTGCTGGACAGAGTGCACTCAACAAAAGCGGACACCGTGTCGCTTGAGCAAGGAACTTTTGTTTCGCTGCCAACCATGACAGACTCTGCTCTGTTTAATAGCAAAACTTTAATTTCTTCTCCAAATGACCAAATAATTGATGAAATTACACTGTCCTAACTTTTGTAAAAACAGGCAGTTTTACTTAAGAAAATTATGAAACATAGATTTATCCCAAGTACATTTCTTCAAATGTCTATGGCTGTGATAAATTAACAGTACTGTACATAGTTTAGACACGATTATTCTTGTGTCTGATTTCTTATTAATGTCTTCTTCATCCATTGTGATACACTTGTGTGCAGCTACTGGGACTTGGAACGGCTCTGCTGGACAACGTTGATCCCAACCCAGAGAACTTTGTGTGTGCTGGAGTGATCCAGACCAAGAGCCAGCAGGTCGGCTGCCTGCTACGACTGGAACCAAACGTGCAGGCACAGGTAGATCGTTTTGTATCTTAACACTGGAGATGATTCTCAGTCATATTTCAGTGCAGGTAGAGGGGGAAGTCTAAGGTTAACTAGCTAGATTTTTCAGAGGAACACTACAGATGGATGATTAAGAGATTAACTGATTAAGGCCAGTATGTAAGAACAACAAGTATGACACTGTGAAGGGACAAGATAATAAAACAATTAAAGAAGTAAGTTAAAATAAGAGGAAGGGAGAGAACAAATGAAATCGATTACATAAGAACAGAATGCCGCAGTTATATCATAAAAATAAAAACAAATTAGTAGGTTCAAATAAAAGTAGAAATGTACATGTGTATGAGAGTAGGGGATAAAACAAATTAACAAATTTGGGGATAGTGCGTAAGAACAGATGAGAATGACACAGTTAAAGGATAAAACAATAGAAAAATTAAATCAGTAAGGTGAAATAGTCTGAGTCTGCGCAAAAAGGTCAAGGTGTCTTGCCTAACCAGTGCTAAAAACCAGCGAGAAGAGATACATCTTCGAGTTATTTTAATTGCTCTAGGGTCTAGAGCACTTTACTGCATTTAAGTTTTAAATGGGTGGAAAAGTTAAATGTGAATGGGTTCAATGGTTTAGCTAATAGAAGAGGATGTTTAAATAGAGTTGTACTCATAAGTTTTCATACCCTGGCAGAATTTGTGATTTTTTTGTCCATTCTTTAGAGAGTATAAATGATAATACAAAAACATTTCTACCACTTATGGTTAGTTTTTGGATGAAGCCCTTTATCGTCAAACAATTGGGTTTGCTCTTTTTAAATCATTATGACAACAGAAACTACCCAAACGACCCTCATAAAAAGTTCACATACCCTGGAGGTTTGGCCTTTTTTTAACAGTTAATACATGGGTTTAAATGGCTGCTAAAACCATCCTCACCTGTTTTCATCCTCACCATCGTCATGTTTGGTGGTAATCAGTGTGTGTGTGTATAAAGTCAGTGAGGTTTCTGGGCTCCTTATAGACCTCTGCAGGTTTTATCCGAGCCATGGAGAAATCAAAAGAATGATCAAAAGATCTGCAGGAGAAGGTAATTTAACTTCAAAAACAGAAAAAAGGATATCCAAGGAATTAGCATCACAGTTTTCGATTCAGTTTAATTTTTAGTTTTTGTACATTAAGGAGAAGAAGAACATTTGAAATGTTCCCAGTTTCATTGTATTTTATTCTGTACAAAAATAACATATTTATACATGTTGACTCCTGCACCAGTTTTTTTTAAGTAGTGGCATTACACATTGTTTATGGTTTGTTGCTCTCCGCTGACACTAACGCTGTATTGTTTGGCTTCTGTTTCGTTTCTAACATGGCGTTCCTGTCGTGACAGTTGGACAGCCAGTGCTGTTGTATATAAACACAGTTGCGCACACAATCCATTCCATGCAGAATCTGTTTATAGAGAATATACACACACATTTAATGTTCCAAAATATTGCAGTTTTCGCCCCCAAACCAAACTGTGGCTTTTATATTGAATGGTTCGGTTTTGCACCCTTACAAGGAATTGCAAATGCCAATCGTCAGTGTTCAAACTCTAATTAAGAAGTGAAAAATGTGTGATTCTTTTGAAACCAAGCCACGGTCAGGTAGACCAACCAAAATTTCAACCTTAACTGTCAGGAAAATTGGTCGGGATGCACAGAAAAACCCACAAATAACTTCAGCTGACAGACAGGACTCTCTGAAAGACGTGGTGTGGCTGTTTAAGATACACAGTAAGGAGGCACAGAATGGGCTGCATGGTGGAGTCACCAGAAGAAGGACATTACTACGCCAATGCCACAAAGCAGCCCACGTACAATACACCAAACAGCACAGAGACAAGCCTGAAAACTTCTGGTGATGAGACCAAAACTGAACTTTATGGTCACAACCGTAAACACTACACTTGGAGAGAAGTCAGGAAAGCCTATGATGAAAAGTAGACCATTCCTACTGTGAAACACGAGGTGGATCCCTGATGTTTTGAGGATGTGGGAGCTACAAAAACACAGGGAACTTGGTCCAAATTGATGGCAAGATAAATGCAGGATGTTATCAGAAAATACTGGAGGAAAATTTGCACTCATCAGCCCAGAAGCTGCACATGGGACGTACTTGGATGATCCAACATGACGATGATCCAAAACACAAGGACAAGTTGACCTGTCATTGGCTACAGCAGAAACTCACTGACTTTTTATTCACACACACTGATTACAAGCAAACAGATCACAGGTGAGGATGGTTACCTTTAGTAGTCATTTAAACCCGTGTGTTAACTGTTATCAGGCCAAACCTCTGGGGTATGTGAACTTTTGATCAGAGTCATTTGGGTAGTTTCTGCTGTCTTTATGGTTTTAAAAGAAAAAACCCAATTGTTTGATGATAAAGGGCATCACCCAAAAACTAACCATGTGGTAAGTGGTAGAAAAGTTTTTGTATTATCATTTATAAAATCACAAATTCTACCAGGGTATGAAAACTTATGAGCACAACTGTATTTAAACTTCTTTATTAGCTAAAACTGCTTCCATTGCACCCATTCACATTTAACTTTTTCACCCACCTGAAGCATTAAAACTTAACTGCAGTATTTCATGACTTTCTTTTGTTTCCATTCAGGGTAAAAACAGGCAGGACAAAATTTGGGTTAAGACAGGCTAATGGAAACGCAGCCTGTGTCCTGTGATTTGTGATGTAGTTTTCTTTTATGTGGTCAATAATTCTGCCGTGTGCGTGTGTGCGTGTGCGCGTGTGTGTGTGTGTGTGTGTGTGTGTGTGTGTGTGTGTGTGCGTGTGTGCGTGTGTGCGTGTGTGCGTGTGTTTGTGTGTGTGTGGGTGTGTGGGTGTGTGTGCGTGTGTGCGTGTGTGTGGGTGGGTGGGTGTGTGTGGGTGTGTGTGTGGGTGTGTGTGTCCTCCCACAGATGTACCGTCTGACTCTGCGCTGCAGCAAGGACTCGGTGTCCCAGCGTCTGTGTGAGCTGCTGGCCCAACAGTTCTAGAGACCAGTCTCATCCAATGAGCAGAACCTTCACCATCCCCACCAGCAGCCCCTCTCCCTGTCTCTCTCTCTCTCTCCCTGTCTCTCTCTCCCTCCCTCTCTCTTTCTGTCTCCCGAGCCTTTCTGCCACTTCTCTTCCTCCCTCCCTCCAACCAACCGAGAATCTTTAGGTAAAAAAAAAAAAGGTGTAACCAACATAAGGGAAAAAGCAGCTGCTGCAAAACAGCAACGGCCATATTATTGTCATTATTCTTGTCCCAGATTTTGATTCTAATTTTACTTGTCTATAACATGATGCTTCATTCTTGTTTTTGTTGGTGTTTACTTGTGTGGCTATTGTTTGTGTGTGCTTGTGTGTGTGTGGGAAGGAGAGCATGGAATACCAGTGTAGCTACTGTGTGTGCGTGTGTGTGTGTTTGTACATGAGAGAGAGAGAGAGATTTAATTTGAATATGTACGACATTCCGTGAAGTGTAATGGGAGAAGCTGTTCATTCCTTATATGCACTCATCCCCTCCCATGCTCGACACACACACACATACACACACACACATACACACTAGTGCTGGTTCTTAATGACTGCTGTTATTCTGGTGGAGCCACTAATGAAGTATCTGCTTCTTCTCCTCACTCATTTCTGTTTTGTCAAACATTCCCAGTGAAGATGCACTTCAGGTGTTGGGATTGGTAGCACAGGCCTCCGGACTCATTTCATTGAAGCACCACACTCATCTATGTTGTTTTTGTTTGTAAAAGAAATAAAAGATAAAATGTGCCAGTGGATCATTTTACTGCTTTATGATGCTTGTAATGAAGGCCGGTGAAGGCTGGCACAGAGCAGACACCACAGGAATGAGACCTACCATCCAGTACTCAGTATCAGTCTGATCGTCTGGTCCAAAAAAATAGAATGCAATACGATCCGTTAACCCTAAATATCACATAATGCTTAACTAACACAGACAACACGCTGTAAAATAGAAAAGAGACATGCACTGCCACCGCTGTCATGTGACAAGAACTGTTATGTGACATACTGTCGAAGCATTATGGTTTTTAAATGTCTGGTTATGACTTGGTGGTAAATGTATCAGCGCAAATGTCTTATTAGCTGCTATGTTGTTAAAAAAAAAAGGCTGTATCGGTCATCAGTGTGGGCAGATACTCAAGGTCGCGATATTGTTATCAGTATTGGACAGGAGTTGATATCAACCTGTGTCTAGGTTGAGTCCATCTGAGCTACTGTCTTGGTGACATTGAAGCATCAGTGGGGTGATTCTCATGGCTGGATGTATACAGTCATCCTCCTTTTAAACTAGAACATCTTTTTCTGAAAAACACATTTGACCCTGAGTCCCACGTGCATCTGCCACTCCCACTAATTGTGTGGTGAGAGACAAACTGGTTGTTTTACTAACATGTGTTTGGTTATCTTGATCAGGATTGTCGTACAGCTACTTCCCTGAACTTGTGGTTAGAAATTTGTGGAAGGGAAAGACCCAAACTGAGATTACTCCATATCAGAATGCACTGGTGAAACATCCAGTCAGTTTTCTGTGTAAAGAAACATAATCAGGACTGTTGCTTGTCTGTGAATTGAGGCTTTGTGGAGACGCCACAGCAGCTGAACCAAGCGCAGACATTTGTGCGACACAGAAATCGCACAGATCCGTGTTCCTGCTTGTGTGGCAGAGAACACAGAGAACACAGAGATCACACATCCTCATTTGCCAGTCTTGATTCTGTTCACAGCACACCCACTGCAGTAAATGCAGCACTGACACTTAAGTCCATGTGTCCATCTGTCATACTCCTCCTGTACTGGCAGCATGAAGGACAATTACTATGGATTTAAGGTTTATTTGGGTGAATGTGAGCGTGACTGTTTGCAGATTAAAAAAAAAAAAAAAAATTTAAAAAGTCTAAAGACATTTTTAATATGCGGTCATGTTACACTATTCTCTGACCTTGAACATTGTTGTGGAAAATGTAGTCTGTCATTCTGTGAGTGTGTGCGTGTGTGCGTGTGTGTGTCTACACAGTATCCGCTAGCTAATGCAGCCTCATGTATCGGTGTTAACAACCTGCCCAATACCTGTGTTAGAATTAAAATTTACTCTGTAATGGAAAATGTGAAAGTAAAACTACGCCATATATCCAACATGGTGCCTCCTGTTATTTGTCCCAGTGATGCTGGATGTGTATGGAAGCTGAGGTAAGAAACATTCATGGAGTGAAAGCTGACAGCACTATCATGACTGCTGATAGTGCTGCACTGCAAAAACAGCCCAAAAACAGCCCAATTAGAAATAGGCCAAATATTTCTTTAATTGGAATGTTTAGGAAACTTTAAAGAAAAAGTGTCTGCCAATGGGCTACTTCTTGCCAATTTTGCTTGGCTACAATAATTGAGTCTAGCTTGCAAATCTGCAGCCACTTTCACTCTGTAAGGTTCCTTAAAACAGGCCAAAAACTCGACAGAAGCAAAATCTGTACTAATCGCGAGCAAAGAAATGCTGTCACGTAAACATGTTTTACTTACGAGTCTTCATTTACTTGCTAGATTACTTCAAGAATATATGCCTGAGAATTTATTGTATTTGCTCACGCACCAGTCTGTGATGGTGAATTTTACTGAATGTAACTTAATACACTGCTGTACTGAACACACAACGCAGGAGCAGTTGGAATTTTTAGTTTGTTACTGGCAATTAAAGCTTGAAGTAGACTATATACATTTGATTATTTACTAGAGCAAAACTAGAAAACTACAGTACAACAGACATTTGTGTACTGCTCACACTCCTGCACCAAAGTCCCTAAAGAAAATCAGTGCTTTTAACTCACAGTGACAGAGGAGCTGCTGGTCAACTGCTGGCCAGTGTGGTACGTTTGTGTCATTTGGGTTATTCAGAATAAAGGATTGTAAACACCAAATTCACAAAGTAACACATTAGAATTATTGACGGGAGCAGCAGTGGGTCAGCAACTGTGTGTTGTGATGTAAAAATCAGAGATTTTCCAGATGGGCTTTGGTGTGGGGAGTTGGTGCTTTACAAAGGAACACAAACTTTCCAGTTGGAACAACAAGGTAAAGTGACTGACCTACTGTGTAAGGTACACACAGAGGTGACTCTGTTCCATACTATAGTCAGTATGGTTAAGAAAGTGAAGTCCAGTCTGTAGGCACATGTTAATTACCACAATAACAGCAGCTCTCCTAGACACTGAATTTAACCCTCGTGCACCCTTGGTGTCTTTTTACCAACTTTTCACCTTTGGTACCACAGTGCTGTGCAAAACTCTCAGGCCACCATTAGACTTGTTGTTTCAACAATGCTATAATGACTTTACAGTATCATCATTATCATCATTCCTCAATCTTGTCATAATAGTAATAACTAGGACTGCTTGGACCAACCCAATTCCCAAAATTGGCTTTGTTTGGGTTTTAGGAGATTTGCACATCATTGCATTCTGTTTTTATTTACATTTTACACAGCGTCCCAACTTTATTGGAATTGGGGTTGTATAACTCGTAGTATTACCACCCCCCCCACGTAACTCAGTGAGTGCAGCACTTTACTGACCTTACTGTATCCCTCACTTAAGTCAACTCGCTTCACCTTTATTCAGGAACAGATCTGTCAATGTATGGTCTAGTTACAGGGCACTTCCTGTTTCACAGTGAAAAGATGACAAAACCCAAAAAGGCCAGTTTCATATTTGGTCAAGTTAATGTCTGTAGATGTGTTCAGGGTCAGTCCCTTGTGTGACATAAGAAGTTTTGAGCCAATTGCTCAATGTATGGAGAAGTTACAGCCCACTTCCTGTTTTGTTGCGTTTCAGAGTGGGGGCAACAAGCACAGCAAGTTTAAACTGGAGTAACTTTGAAAAATAATGATTTTTAATGCAGGCACTATTGAGCAATAATGCCAACACATGGGTCAATGCACTATGCCACTAGTGCATTTTCACCACACCTGACCACCATGCAATGTTTCCAGAGTTTTTATACATGTGAACCCACTCAGAAATGACATCATTACAGTCCTAATGCCAATGATCACAGAACCTGCCCAGTAATATACACTGCCTGGCCAAAAAAAAAGGTTGGACCGTCTTTAGCTTTGATTACGGCACACATTCATTGTAACATTGTTTCAATAATACATTCTACAATGTCATAAAATCCAGTGTTGCATTAATTGTTCACCAAGATCTTGTACTGATGATGGGAGAGTCGGATCACTGCACAAAACCTTCTCCAACACATCCCAAAGATTCTCAATGGAGTTAAGGTCTGGACTCTGTGGTGGACAGTCCATGTGTGAAAATGATGTCTCATGCTCCCTGAACCACTTTCACAATTTGAGCCTGATGAATCCTGGCATTGTCATCTTGGAATATGAAGAAAAAAATCCAATAATGGAATAACCTGGTCATGCAGTATATTCAGGTAGTCAGCTGACCTCATAATGTTGCTGAACCCAGACCTGACCAACTGCAGCAACTCCAGACCATGTCACTGCCCCCACAGGCTTGTGCAGCAGACTCTAGACATGATGGGTGCATCACTTCATCTGCCTCTCTTCTTACCCTGATGCTCCCATCACTCTGGAACAGGGTCAATCTGGACTCATCAGACCACATGACTCTCTTCCATTGCTCCAGAGTCCAATCTTTATGCTCCCTAGCAAATTGAAGCCTTTTTTTCCTATCGTCCTCACTGATTAGTGGTTTTCTTAAGGCTACACAGCTGTTCAGTCCCAAACCCTTGAGTTCCCTTCACACTGTGTGGAAATGCTCTTACTTTCACTATTAAACGTAGCCCTGAGTTCTACTGTTGTTTTTCTACAATTTCATCAAACATTTAAGTGATCTCCGATCACAATCTTTTTTTTCCGACCACATTTCTTCCTCAAAGACGATGGTTCCCCACTATACTTCCAGTTTTTACTAATGTGTTGGACAGTTTTTAACCCAATTTAAGTAGTTTCTACAATCTCCTTAGATGTTTTCTCTGCTTGATGCATGCCAATGATTTGACCCTTCTCAAAGAGACTAACATCTTTTCCATGACCACAGGATGTGTCTTTCCACATGGGTGTTTAAGAAATAAGAAGCTACTCATTGCATCAGTTGTTGCAACTTGTTGCCAGCTGAAAGATAATTACCCATGTAGTAATTACCCAATAGGAGGCTCTTAACTATTTGCTAAGTTAAATCCAGGTGGTGTCTTTTTTTTTGGCCAGGCAGTGTATATTATGACTGCAATGATTAATGTAATGTATCTTTATGTAATCTTTATGTATATAGTCCTTTGCGAGAACCCAGAGGTGACCAAAGTGCTTTACAAAATAACAGCATTACAGACACACAACATAAAAACACAAATAATAAAAAGAGAAATAAAACAATTAAAAAAGAATAATAATTGTCACCACACTATACTGGTATTAAAGGTGACACAGAATGGTCTTTTTGAACCAAAAATCCAGATTACTGACGTCTACTTAGATAAATTAAATCATATTTATGGTCAAAAACCTCATAGTCTCTTCAGATTAAGCCAGATTATTGCTGCTCTCTGCCAGCCTCTGAGCAGGCACTCTGTCTCTAAGCTAATGCCCGCCCCCCAGAACACTGAGTCTCTTGTGATTGGCCAGCTACCTGCTGACTGACTGCTCCATGGTGCTTCTTCTTCTTCTTCAGGTTGAATGTTCACGCCCATGACCAGGATTAGCTGTTGGTGGGAGGGTTCGTTGCACGTCAAATGTGCTAGTTACGTAACTAAACTGGACTTTTCAAAACCGCTTGCTCGAGCTCAGATAAACAGAGAAGCCCTTCTTTTTCAGAAGTGGCTGAAGTGTTTATTGTGACACTTTAGTGATGTTTAGATACAGGAAGGACACGGGGACACACCAAAAAACATCAGACATTTGATTTTCCACTGAATGTCCCGTTTTCCGTTCCGTTTTAAATGTGAATATTTTCTGGTTTCTTTGCTTCCTTCAAACTGAACCATAGACAAGATGAGGACATTATCATTCTGAGGGTTTTGTCATACCTGCCCTCCACTCCACCCCTGCTATTGATCGGCCAACCAGTTGCACTGAGCGCAGCTGCGGCTGATGAGGACTGCAGCTTAAAAGACAGCCCCACAGCGGCCTCAGTGCCAGATCGTTCTCTTTTCTCCTGGGACTTGTCTGATCGCTCTGTTTTCCGCCTCAGAAGTTTCCTACTAAGAGTTTTTTGGCGTCAGCCTTTGTGAAACCGCTCGTCCGCCTTCCTCTCTCTCCACATGTTGCCTGCGGTTACTTCCCGGATCCACGCCAGTAGCGTGCTCCACTCTCCGCCGTTCTCCGGCCTCACTCACCCGCTTCACCGGACACCGCTAGGCAGCCCCTCACCTCCGCTGGACTCGCATACACACCCTCGTCTCCTCCCACAGACTGGTAACATCCACCACACTCCACTTCCTCACAGTCATCACTGACTCATCTGACTCTGACTGTGAGTGCCCCTTCTATCCTGTCATTCCTCTCTTACCTAATACACGCACGTTGAGATTTATTATAAATAAACACTGTTAAATCATTTTTTGGTCTCCGCCTTGCCTGCTTCTGGGTCCAGTCTAGTTTCACACGTGACAGTAAGATCTGGCCACAAAATGGAGCCAGCGGGCTTAGATCCCCTCAAACAGGCCATATCTTCCCAGGGACAGCTTCTAGGCCAGCACGACTCTAACTTAAAAACTGTGTTAGATTCTGTGCAAGCACTACAGCATAGTGTCTTCCAGCTCACCATTCAAATCCAAGAAATCTCAGCGGATCTTCCCTCTTCTCTTCTCAGCCGTCGGCTTTCTCAGTCACCACCATCCCGGCCACTTCCTCCACTCTCCCGTCGGCCCGCGAACCACAACATCAAACGCCTGAAAGGTACGCGGGGGCTCTGGGGGCTTGCGGTCAATTTTTACTACAGTGTTCGTTAATTTTCAACTCCGAAAGTTTAAAAGACGAGCTTGCTGCTCATGGCTCATGACGAGGCCATGATCTAGACTCGCTCATGTCCTTAACTATCCGCTTGGGGAATCGAATCGAACCACTCGCTCTCAAGCGCCGAAGCTGGCCGCAGCCCCCTGTTACACACCCGAGCCGCCAAATTATTCGAATCCTCCTGAGGAGCTGATGCAGGTTGGTCAGTTTTGGTTATCCGTGCAGCAGAGACGGCATCGTCTCGAATCCGGCCTGTGTTTGTACTGCGGATAACCTGGTCACATGATCGCCTTGTGTCCGACTCGGCCAAAAGGTCGGGCTCGTCAGTCAAACCTTTTCATCCGAGTCGAATCCTCGGCCCCGTTTATCCCTGCAGGCTGTGCTCACTTGGGGCTGCGATTTGCTCCCCCTCTCTGCACTCGTAGACTCCGGCGCTGACGAGAGTTTCATCGATTCCACACTTGCATCACAAGCTCACATCCCTCTGGATCAACTCACCACGCCGCTGCACATTAACGCACTCGACGGTCACCCACTCGCCATTCTCACTCACCGTACGACCCCTCTCACATTAACACTGTCCGGAAATTTACAGCAAAACCATCAGTCTCTTTGTAATCTCCTCACCCGAATCACATATGGTTTTAGGGTTCCCTTGGTTACGGTTACACAATCCACAGTTCGACTGGGTCACATGCTCCGTGTCTTCCTGGAGCCTAAATTGCCACTCCCGCTGTCTCCCCACTGCTCGCACCTCTGTTTCCTCCGTCTCGTCCACTCCTCCCGAACCTCCCGACGTCTCCAAGGTTCCACTTCCTTACAATGACCTTGGAGAGGTATTCAGTAAACATAAGGCTCAATCTCTACCACCCCATCGTCCATATGATTGTAAGTTTGATCTTGTTCCCGGTTCTTCACTCCCATCCAGCCGTTTATATAATCTGTCCCGTCCTGAATACGAGTAAATGAAAAAATACATCAACGAATTTCTCGCCACTGGTCTCATCCGTCCCTCGTCCTCCCCGCTTGGAGCTGGTTTCTTCTTCGTCAAGAAGAAGGACCAGTCTCTTCGTCCATGTATCGATTTCCGTGGTTTAAACGACATTACTGTAAAAAACAAGTACCCACTCCCGCTCATAGACCCCGCATTCAAAAGGTCGGGCTCGTCACCATATTTACTAAGCTTGATCTCCGAAGCGCCTACCACCTTATACGAATCAGAGAGGGAGATGAAACCGTTTTACCGCATTTAAGACACTGATCGGCCAGTTCGAGTATTAGGTGATGCCATTCGGGTTGACTAATGCTCCTGCAAGTTTTCAGGCATACATGTCCGCGCCGTCCTGCAATGGCTACTAGAGAACCGTCTCTTTGTAAAGGCTGAGAAATGCGAATTTCATGTTCAATCAATAGGATTCTTGGGTTTCATTATTGAGTCAGGGCAGGTCCGGCCGGATCCGGAAAAAATTAAAGCCAACCCCTACGACACACAATTACAGCGTTTCTTAGGGTTAGCCAATTTTTACCATCATTTCATTTGCAATTATAGCAAGGTCGCCGCTCCACTCACCTCTCTTACATCCTCCAAAACTCCCTTTTCCTGGCCCCACTCTGGATCCGAGGCTTTCTCTCACCTCAAAACTCTTTTCACTTCTGCCCTATTCTTTCACATCCGGACCCCGAGTTGCAGTTCTTGGTGGAGGTGGACGCATCCGATACCGGATTGGGAGCCGTCCTTTCACAACGCTCTCCAAGGGACAATAAATTGCATCCCTGCGCCTTCTTCTCTCGGCGGCTCTCACCGGCCGAGAGAAATTATGATGTGGGAAACCAAGAGCTGCTGGCGATGGTCGCGGCACTGCAGGAGTGGCGTCACTGGCTTGAGGGGTCCCTCTTACCCGTGGTGATTTGGACTGATCATCGGAGCCTGGAATACCTGCGCACAGCTAAGAGGTTGAACCTCCGACAGGCAAGATGGGCCCTTTTCCTAGGACGATTTAACCTGACCATTACCTACCGCCCGGGGTCGAGGAATGGGAAACCGGAGGCTTTGTCCCGACAGGCAGATAAGGAAAAGGCAGAGACTGAACCGGACCCCATTATTTCTCCCAAGTGCATTCTGGGGGCGGCAACGTGAGTCAGTGGTCCTACAAGCCCTACAGGATCAACCAGACCCGGGTGGAGGTCCACCCAACCGGCTCTTCGTTCCAGACTCCGTCCGCTCACAGGCCCTTCAGTGGGGACAGTCCTCCCAACTCGCCTGCCACCCCGGGGTTCAGCGGACCCTTGACTTCCTTTCATAGCGCTTTTGGTGGCCATCGATGGGAAGAGATGTCCAGGAGTTCATTGGCGCCTGCTCCGTCTGTGCCCTGGGCAAGGCATCTCACCGCCCTCTGGCTGGTTTGCTCCACCCCCTTCCCATGCCCTCCAGACCATGGTCACATGTTGCTGTGGACTTTGTAACCGGCCTCCCTCCTTCCCAGGGCAACAACACTATCCTAACCATCATCCATTCACTTACTGGCTCTCCCCAAGCTTCCATCCGCCTTGGAGACGGCCGAGCTCCTGGTGACCCATGTTTTCCGACTCCATGGTATACCACAGGACACCTCCGGTGTTGCAGACAAGTCTGGAGGGAGGTGCGGGTGGCGCTCCTGGGTTCTGCGGCACAAAACCGGCAGCTGGCCTACCGACATCGGGTGGAGGCTCCCCAGTACGTGCCGGGTCAGAAGGTGTGGCTATCCTCCCGGGACCTGCCTCTCCAGGTAGACTCGCGAAATTTGGCTCCTCGCTTCATAGGTCCATTTGAGGTGGACCGGATAATTAACCCCAATTAACCCAACATTTTCTGACATTTTAACAATTTAACAATAGAGAAAATAACAGACAGATTAATGAAGACATATATACAGTACATACATACAGAAACAGTTGCACTGCAGGAAACATGTGCCAGCACTAAACATCACATGACCAGCCATACTTTAAAAATAAGCACAATTGTGAGTGCTTAATTATTGTGTGATGCACAATTTTAAATCTTGTATTATGTAGAAAATAATATCATTTCAAAAAAGAATAACATTTTAATGTAATTTCATTGCCAATCTATATCTTTGGATATGTGGTCATTGTTGTTGACATCAGAAATGAGATGGTACTGTATATGCAGTTGATGATGCTTTGCTGTTAAATGTGTGTATGTCTATGAGGGTCCTCGCTTTGCTAGAGGCGTAAACATGCGTGTGTGTGTGTGTGAGAGAGAGAGAGAGAGAGCAGAAAACACTCGACACTGATAGGCTGACGATGACATCATCCAGTCCAGCTCTAGTTTAGGTAAGAGGATGAGGTCATCTTCTCTCACAGGCAGAGAACACAGAGAGGAGAGAGGACACACACACAGCGAGACTGTCACTGAGACAGAGAGAGAGAGAGAGACATCTGAGCAGAGGCCTGAAGGACTGAGGACATAGTGAGTTAAACGCCGCCTCTGCCGCCGCCTCTGCCGCCGCCGCTGCCTCTGCCGCCGCCTCTGCCGCCGCTGCTGCTGCCGCTCTGTATTCTATAGCTTTATTATTGTACGGTGCAGTTGAGGAGACAGGGGCTGCAGGTGACTGACTAACATCACAGCGTGTTGCTGCTCTTGTTGCTGTTGTTGCGCAGAAAATGGTTTGGTCCCGGGACGCAGAGGCGGAGCGACCCCCGCTGTCCGTCATCCTGCCGCAGCTTTACCTGGGAGCAGAGAGAGACGTGACGCAGGTGAGAGGACAGTCAGCAGATGTTCACACCTGCGTGGGCTTCGGTTTCTGTTCCTGTTGGAATAACACGGTCATTTATATGTTGAAAACTATGTATCGTCATTATTTCGTGTGTGGACTGTGATGATGGAGATACCGCAAGGCAGAAGAGTGAAAAGGTCAAGGTGTTGGGCTGCAGATTACAATCATTTTCATCAGTGTTTCGATCTACTATTCATTAATCCGTGAATCATTTGTTTCATAAAATGTCAGAAGAAAAAGGATGAAAAATGTCAAGAAACCAGATCCCATTCACAGTCCAGAGGCTGAAATAACAAAACGCGTGTTTTTATTTCTAAAACAGAACACTCATGCTGGATAAATGATTACCAAAATGATTGGCAATTATTGAAGTTGTCATTGGTTAAATGAACTGAATACTAAGTCATTTAGTCCATATATAAACCGGTGTCCACTCTTGATCAGTGTTTTTCATCTTCAATCTAAATGGATGACACCAACAGTAAAACAAACAGGCAAAAGTGAGATATAATTGAAACCTGTGCACGCATTCACAGCGTTCGTGCGCGTTCGTGGAACGAGGACTTGCAACCTAGTTTCAGACTTTACCTGGTAACAAGAAATACTCTGATTGGCTGAGAGGTTGCTAATTCAAGACAGCTGTATGAATGGACTACGCAGAGCAATCTGCTTCGCATCATCCATTCATTGATTACTAATTTATGTGCGATAAGTTTTATCACTGAACAGCGTGAGAAATGTCACGTGTGGCGTGTGAACTTGTTGAAATGCGCGCGAGACTTGAGAGCTCTGGCGATCACGTTGGTAACTGTCCTGGCGGACCGTGAGCGTGAGTGAGCGACAGTGTAACACTGTTGGTTCGCTCGCGAATGATTCGTTCAAAGGAATGAATCGTTTAAGTGAACGAACTGAACTGAGTCACTTACTGAAACGAGTCACTTACTGAAACGATTCGTTCTGCTGTGACTCGAGTCGGACAGGTGGCAGTGGGCGGGGCCAAAGTGATTCGGTCACTCACTACAGACTCGTAGACACATTGAGCGAATCACTCAGTCAGTGAGGGAGTCTCCGTGTGTCCCAGCTACTGCAGTCAGTGTAAGATGTTACAGTCCACTTAAAGACACACAGTCTAGTTCCCTGTTGTTTTAACAGACTTTCTCAATAAACACTAGATTAAAGATTAAACGTTAGGCTGGTCTGTAATGAGAGGACAGTGTGCATTACTTAAATATCTTAATTTAACTTCACTCAGGCAATTCAGAAACGAATAGTTAGATGTAATAAAGTTCATAGTGCAACAAACAGGCAAACGTTTTTGTGATTATTTAATGTAAGATTTACTCACTCACTCATTTTCTACTGCTTTATCAACCACCGAGGGCTGTAGGGGGCGCTGGTGCATAACTCCAGCTGAGTTATATTTATAAGTGCAGCACTCTGATACCTTTCATAGTTTCTGCTATATGTTTGTTGAAACCTACAATATGACAAAAACAGCGGACTGAGAGAGATCCTCTCACTGTGAGGAAACAGTACGTGAACTGGTTCATCGGGTGATTCGTTCACTTACTGAAAGAGTCAGCAGCGCATGCCACGTACCAGTTCACTGACTGAACTTAAGACTTGAGTGAATCAGCGGTTTAAACGTGTTCATCTCCAACATTCATCAAGGACATTTCTAAAATCTTATTACTATTTAACAGAGGAGGCTGGTGTATTTAGCGGCAGCCCTAACTAAAGCCGGTGACAGTGAGCTGAATCACAACCCATTCAGCTCCCAGTTCCTCTCGTAGTGAGGAAACAGTACATTAAACAGTTCTTCACTTAACAAGTCTGCCCTCACCACATATGTGCTGAGTTGAATCAGCAGCTTAAACTACCAGAATCAGCCTCAGCAATTCCAGAAACAATGCCGATTCATGCCGAACTGTAGATCACTTTAAAAGAACCAAAAACCCCCGAAAAGATGTGTTAACCTCCAGTGTTTATTAAGGAAATTCCTTAATAAACACTGTTACGTCTCTGATGTAACTCTGTAAGCAATCACACTACATTTACAGTGAATGTTAAGTGACAGCAGTTTACTGTAAATTCACTGCTATGCCATATATTACTGAGATTACCAGCATTTTCTTTAATAAATACCATATTTTACTTGAACCGATGGAAAAACTGTGTGTGTGTGCGTGCGCAGGAGCAGCTGGCCTCTCTGGGTATCTCATACGTGCTGAGCGTGAGCCGCTGCAGTCCCCAGCCTTCGTTCCTGCCTCATTCCAGGTTTCTGCGTGTTCCAGTTGATGACTCCCTGTGGGACGACCTGTTGCCATGGATTCCACAGGCTCTGCACTTCATCGGTCAGGATGCTCATACGTCACTCAACATACTCAATCAGCATCACACAAGTCTTTTACACAAATACTCATTAACGTGATGCCAAAGGCTCAGTTACCAGCCACACTGTTGATCAGATCTGGCCGTTCACATTCATAACTACATAATGTGTGTTTTACATCTGGCTTTTATGTGATATGACTGTTCACTCAAAACAGATTAGAGTCAACTCAGCAGAAAAATTAAAAAGTGCAGCGTCTAAAATTGACTCACTGTCAAAGTTATCCTTTAAAAATAATTACCGATTTTAAACAAATTTTTCAAACAAAAATTTTAACAAAAAGTTTTGTTAGTGTTAGCTCACCAAAATAAGCAGTAGGTGGCACCAAAGTCTGGAGCACGAAAGAAAAAGAATAAGGAGGAACAACTTTATGACATAAATTAAGAGCTCCAGTGTTTCTGTTATTGTAGTAATATTACAGTATTAATATAATTATAGTATAGTATTATGGTATAAGACTGTAAAATTACTCCTTTTGTTCATGTTTTAGACACCAAACAACATTAGCAAAACAAGTGATAAATAGTTAAGTTGGTTTAATTGGGTTGAATTGAATTGAATTGATTGAAGCATCATCTGTTTTTTGTTTTTTTTCTTACCTTTTATCAATACACTAACTTTTCCATTCCCTCAAAAATTTTTATACAGTATTTCAAGTGTTTTCTGCTTTTTTATGAGCAAATCCTAAATCAGTTGATAGAAACACACCTATTGATATAAACCAGTATTTTCTGAATGGGGACTCACTTTTTAAGGTGACACACTGTCCTAATCCAAATCACAAAATCCATAAAAATAATAAATGAATAAAGAAACTTGTGCATAATAAAACATTTTTACAACTATTTTTATAGCCATTTCTGTAACCCTTTATATTGTGAATAGGTAGAACACATATTTGTAAGAGCTTGAATAATGAACCACAACATCATTTTATTGTATGAAATTTCAAATATGTGCATATAAATCTTCAACACAAATACTGAAATTCTCCCATGACCATGTCATTACCCCATCTAATGATGTGCCTCAGATGCAGCCATGTCTTGTGGAGCCTCAGTCCTGGTTCACTGTGCAGCAGGAATCTCCCGCTCCCCTGCTCTGGCTGTGGCCTACATCATGTACAGTCTGGGGATGGACCTGGACCAGGCCTACAGGTATATGAGGATGTCACACACTCTCATACCTACCCACTACAAAAAAGTAAAATAAGTTTAATAAGTTTAAGTAAAATATGTTTTTATTTATTATTATTTTATTTTTTTTTTTGCCTGTGATAAGTATGTCTAGTTTTTGCTCATTTACAGTGGCTGCAGCTTTACAAACTAATTTTAAGTATTCCAGTCAAGCTCTTGTGCTTCTGCAAGTCTTCAAATATAGTCATTATGTAAAATGTCTCAATGATCGTTATTGTCTAAAATCTGTCAAAATGGACTCTTAATTTTAATTACTTACTGGAAAATGCACAATGATGGAACTTCATGACAAACGTTCAAATGTGTGCATTACGAATCTTTTTAATGAACGAATTGGATTCAGTCCATCTAAAAGAACGGTTGTTGCCATCACTAAATTAAATGAATGTTGTCAATTGTTTCTGTGCTTCATTAGATTTGTGAAAGAGCGTCGACCCTCCATTTCCCCAAACTTCAACTTTCTGGGTCAGCTACAGCATTTCCAGGGCACTCTGCGCCACAGCGCCTCTGGTGGCCCCCCCGTCCTCCAGCAGCTGGACACTCACTTGCCCTCATCCACTGACAGTGTCGACCAGAGAAGAGACGACACACAAGACAGACGCACACGCCCTGATGAAAATGGAAACCAGCACCCGTCACTGTCAAAACTCCGGACTCTTTATCTTAATCTAAATCAGCAGCAGGTACAGACGCCATGCAAGGATCAGGCTCCGAGTCCCTGTGAGCCTGTCAAACCTGCACTGAAGCCCACTCAACTACAACTCCCATCAGGCTCTGCTTCTTTAGCAGAGAAACGCAAAGGCCTCACTCTGTCTTTGACTCCTTTGGTAAGCAGCAGCAGTCAAAAAGCAGAGGACTCCAGCGGGTCCAAGACGTTTCACAGCAATGAGACGGGAGGAAGGCCCGGAGCAAAGACTCATCAGATCCCTGTGGGGGAAACCCACCACCGCCGGTGGAGTTCCTCCTACTGCAGGTGTAGCAGAGCTGAGGTGCAGGAGCAGAGGGTGCCGTCACCTTTCAGCTGTACTCTCAACAAGCTGCTGGACTGGGGGGAGCGAGCCCTGCTGGGAGGACTGTTCTTCCCTCCTGTGAGGATGGGACATGCTGCTCTGCAATACAGGTGGTGATCCTGCTGCATTTCCACGTGCACTTATGATGGAGAACACATAAACCAAGTCTGTTCATCTATTTATTATATATTTACTGCAGAGCTTATTATAGGAACTAGCCCCCAACCTCTACATGCATCCTTTTTTTTTTTACAGCGGATACTGGTCAGCTCTTCTTGTTATTTGTACAATACATTTAAAGTTTACTGATGTTTACTGATGATTAAAGATGATACAGTATATCAACTGTGTCCTACTGCCTTTGTCTCATGTCTCTAAAAGAACGGGCAAAAATATGATAATTTGGTTTCTTAGTCTCAGGGAAAAAATCTGCTGTAAAATGTGCATATCTTTGGGATATTATATCAAAAATATTCCAGTGAGTATCATTTAACAGGGTTCATTGGATGAAAAAAATATATACTACATGGTTTGTATTTATATAGCACTCTTCTAGTCTTGACCACTCAGAGCTGCTTTATGTTAGAGTTTAACCACGCACACATCTTTCACATCCATTCGTACACTGCCGACACAGCTGCCCATCAGCATGTAGACCAGCTGAGCCGGGAATTGAACCCACGAGCTTTGAGTTGGAAGACGACTCTTTGTGAACGTAGTCTACCAGTTGCAAAACAAAGTCCCATTTTAAAGCTTGGAAATTTGCTGTTTGACCAATTCACTAATAATTCTACTGGATGATACCAGCTGTTAATCCCACTGGTGTCCACTAATATATGTTGTACTTCTTGTATGTATTCCTCTTAATGGGATCAGATAATTCACAAGATTGACATCATGTTCTTTTGAAGAAGCCCAGAAACTAACGATTGAGTCCATTGACTCCCCGGGACAGATTATAATGATGTAATCATAAATCGAGAGGGAAGGACAACGTAGATGCTAATTTTCATCTTCTGTGGCCCACCAGAACCTTTAATCACAACTTTGCTCAGAATACATGGGTATGGGATTAGTATATCAGATTACTTATTTCTTAATCAGCCAGAAGATAACGTTAGAATCCAGCCAGCAAGTCCATGTGGGTTATGTTTGGACAGACTGTGTGCATCCTAAGTGGGTTTGTCTGCGGTTGCCATGGTGGCCTTAACTGTGTTTGCCCACATGGGATTCCCGTTTTGGGGCCCATGATAATGAAACTATGTGGGATTTGCATCATTTCCCCACTTCAAGCCCATACCCACCTCATACATTTAGTGCCGTTAACCTGGAAATGGTACTAAGTGGGCAAACATGCATGGGGACGCCATGAAAACCAGCATGGGACCTATGTTGTCAACCTGAATACAACCCTAATGAAGCCCACATGTACATGCTGGCTGTATGTCTAAGAGAAAAAATGAAGAACTCCATAAATGATCCAAATGTAAGACTCTGTCAACATAAACTTGATTTGCATTAAGCCCTGTTTTAATAATATATTTATCATGATCCACCTTTGGTAGTGTCTTCCCACTCTTTGGGAATCATGAGTCCAGACTACTCATGCACTAGCAGCATTTATATGAGCTATTACTTTAACCTTTGCAGTCAGTCACATAAGGGTTTGGGTCTAGCTTGAGCTTGCTCCAGTGAACCCAGGTGCAATGAGACTTGATCGGTTATAACGTCTTTATATTAATCACTGATACTCATCCCAGCCTAGTCCTCCTGCCTGGATTTGGGCAGAAGCTGATGGTTCTTCTGCTTCTTTTATATATAATATAACATTTCAATCATTCACAACAGCGTGCTTGGTGGTTCCACATCCTGTTAGCGCCAGTGGTTAGTGTGACGTCAAGGATTCGCTGAATGACCAATAAGGAGAGTGGTACTTGAGAGCGGACTTTGGTTATGTTCTTGTTTCCGACGAACAAGAGAAGGGGGGAAGGCGGGGAACCTCAGGTGTGTCCACTTTTCACTGTGAAACTATGAGGTGATGTCTGTTCCAACTCTTGACCGCGAAGTGTGTGTGTTGGGGGTGGGGTTGGTGTCGGGGTAGTCTCGAGGAACGAGAGAAGAGGAAGCAGTTCCGCCCTCGGCAGCAGCAGCGGCAGCAGCAGCAGCAGCAGCAGCGGACCGGACCGGACCGGAGAAGCTACAGTGGCTGAGGACGGCGAACAAGGGAGTCCGCCTCAAACTGCCCGGGAGTCTTTGTCTCACGTGTGTCGCTGAGTGGAAGCTGCTGGAAGTTGTTCCGCATTTGAAGAAGCCGAAGAAGGAAAAGAGCGCAGCTCTCGTCGCTGTGCCCGCCTACCAGACTTCTTCGGCGTTAGTTCGGATCGGCGTCGGCTGCTCCACATACTTGTTGGGCCCATTTTGAAGCCAGCATGAGCGGAGAAGAGGAGAGATTCAAACTGGTGGTTGTGGGAGGAGGAGGGGTGGGAAAGAGCGCCCTCACCATTCAGTTCATCCAGGTACGGACGTAACTTCGAGAATGCCTCGCCTCTGTCTGTTACTATGCCGCTATTCACGCTTTATTCACGCTTTATTCACGCTTTATTCACGCTTTATTCACGCTTTATTCACGGCGACTTGTCATGAGCGTGTCGGTTAATGCATCAGCTTCAGACTGTTCACAGTGAGTCTGGGGTTTGACAAGAGCAAATCCTGCCAGGTGACTACCCGATTAGCAGAGGCGTTTCAATTGATATTGGGAGCCCAAGGCAAAAGGGTTCTACAGTTCATCTCCAAATAAGATATTAAAAAACTTCCTTCTTGTGTTTTTAACAGGTTTAGTCTTTAACCAAAGCCATTTAAAATTATTTTTAAGGGGCTTAAGTGCCTTTTTGGCTCTACCAGCACTAGATATTATATCCGGCAATGTAGGGCTGGGCAATACTATATCAGTATTATATCATGACATCATGACTTGGGCTTAGATTTTATATATCGTCATTTCATGATAAGGTACCTGTGATGACTTTTGGTTTTAAAGGCTGTTGCATTGATTATTGTCATATTTATTATCTTAAATTATTATTTATTATTAATTTAATTCACTAAATATTATATGTATTGTTGAAAATAAATGAAGCAACAAAAAACATTGAAAAAAGTCAGTTAACCTGCTGTTCCCTGAGGCAACACGTAGCAACAAACACGTCATAAAGCCATGTCGGTAACTTTGAAGAACACAGACATGAAAGAAAGATGACAGAAAGGTCAGAAACTCGGCTAAAAGCTCATTAAAAAAACATTCTTATGATCACCAAACAATCAAACCAGCAAGTCTATAAAATATGGTAACAGTGTAAGCATAAGCGATATGATAAGATGATAAATGATAAAACAAAGAGACAGCATGTCCGCTGGAAATGGACAGCAGAGACTCCACAGAGTCCAACGTTACCATTTTCATCACTTTCCAACCACTGATCACTGATCCAGCTGCAAATTAGGAGCAAAACAACAACTCACGTTCAAGAAAAACAACCAGAAATATTAAATTAACCTTTGCTGTTTATCAAAGAACATATATCCACCAAAACAAAACTGCCTTGAATGAGGAACTGCATATCCCAGCATGCCTTGCAGGTTATTCAGAATGTGATTGGCTATTACACAGTGCCATTCACTCGTTCTGATTAGAGATGGGTGAATGTCCGTCAGTTTGTGTCCCACATATTTGCCTCCTTACAACGCACTGATGGAATGATTGACATGCATTTGTTGACCAAAGCTTGATTTTATTGGGTCAGAGGATTTAAATGAGGTGTCAGTCACCAACATTGGCCAGTGCAAGCCAGAGCTGCTATCTCCTCGCGTACCTGAAGTCGTTCTCCGAGTTGCCATTATGCACCAGAGTGCAGAGCCTCTGGTGACCACCAGATATCATCAGCTTGTTACTGTTTTGGTTATATTTATATTGTACTATAAGACAAATATTATCTTTTGTATGGTTCTATATGAATGGGGTAACTTATTGATACCTGTAGTGTCATGTAATTTTTTTTACAATAAAATGCAATATTTTTTTAGGTGAGGAAAAAAATCCTTCATTTATGCAGGGTTCTATCTACATTTACTCTGACAAAGTGGCCTCTATGGTGATGCTTACACTTCTGATGGAATCTCACAAGTGTTATTCTCATTTTCATACCAAGCATATTCACATAGAGCTTGAAATTACAGAGATAAGAAATGTCCATTTATTATTTAAAAACTATATCGCCCAGCCTTACAGAAATATTGTTTAACCTTATATTTATTTAACCTTTATTTTACCAGGAAGTCCCTTGAGATTAAAACTCTTTTTCGAGGGAGATCTGGCCAAGAGGCACACCTCTATGTTTAACCCATCCTTATTACACACCAGTAGTGAACAGACACAAGCTGGGTGCAGTGGACACCACTTCTGCATATGGGGAGCAACGGGGGATTGGATGTTTTGCTCAGGGGAGCCCCAGCACTTGACCATTCCCAGGATTGAACCAGCAACCTTCCAGTTGCAAGCTCCACTACTTTCGTCTTGGCCATGGGCTGCCCTAAAGGATTCCTCCCTCGAGCAAAATAAATAAAAGAGCAAACAGAATAAAAATATACATTAAGGCATCATGAAATTGTTATGTCAAAATACACGGGCCTACAGAGCTCTTTAAATTTGGGTACTTGCAGAATTTTCTTTGAGGATTTAAATCCACCTCACATATACACTTCTACAACCACCCATCCCATATCTATGTGGATCAGAGTAGTATTTACAATTGCAATAGATTTCTTGGCAAAACTGACAAACTAGCAGCTGTTTGCCATAAACAAATCAAACAAGAACAATTCAAATAACACAATATTACAAGTAGTATCTCTAAATTCAACACAAAATGCCACTTTTAATGACTACTGCAGTCTCAAAATGATTCAGCCCCTTCATGACAAGCATCGTCAGTACTTAGTAGATCACTCTTTGCTGTTAGGACTTGCTGCAAAGGTGATGAGTGCCATACTTCAGCTTCTGGCAGCGTTCCTGAGGAATCTTAGTCCATTGCTCATGGTCAAAGGCCTCCAGTTCACTAATATTCTTGGGTTTGTGTGCTGCAACCACCTTTTTCAAATCCCACCAGAGATTTTCAAAAGGGCTTCAAGTCAGGCGACTGTGATGGCCACTCTAGTGGAAGATTCCAGGACTTCTTCTGAAACCAAGCTTTGGTGTATTAATAGACTCCATAGACATGTTACTTTGAAGTATTCTTGGGATCATTGTCCTGTTGGAAGGTTCAATGACACCAAAGCTTCATCTTCCTCACAGACAGAATCCATCTTTCCCTCCACACGCTGCAGGTTTCTAGTGCCAGAGGAAGTGAAGAGCATCACTGAGCCACCGCCATACTTCACTGTAGGCTGGTTGTTCTTTTTCTGCGGATGCTTCATTCTTCCTCCTCCAGACATATCACTGATCCATAGGCCTGAGAAGTTCCAGTTTTGGTTCATTCCTCCACAGAACAGAATCCCAAAACCTGTTTGGTTTATTTATATAGTTTTGAGCAAATTGGAGCAGACTTTTCTTGTGCTTTTGGGTCAGTACTGGTGAACGTCTTGGAGTTCGGGCATGGAGCCCTTCAGAGTTTAGTACTGTATGTGCCTTAGTGTGGAAACTGTAACCTCAGTGCCTGCTGCAGGTCTTTTGCAGTCAGTCGAGGGTTTTTGACCACCTGCCTCCTCAGGATTCTGGTAGCAACTTCAGTAGTCATTGAAAGTAGGACTTAGTGGTGGATTTGGATAAGAGGCTTGTAATAATAACTTTAAACTCTTCTTGTATGATTTGTTTATTGCAAACACCTGAATTTTTGTTTTGTTTTTGCCAGTAAACCTTAAATGCAGCGGGGGGGTTGAATATTGAATATTTTTGATTGTAAATGTATCTCTCCTTGGAGGGTTAGATTTAAGACTGTAACATTTATTCAATTTTTAAATTAATCGCCTGCTAATTTGATAATCAACCAATTGGCTTTAGTGTTTTTTTATAATTAAAATACTAGTTTTGCAATCTGTTATAAAGTTAATCATTCAGCTGTGTTTTAGAAGACATTCAGTGTGGACAATAACTGGTGCCTTTTCTGCTTTGTTTAGATGGGATTCCAACCTTACCATCTTTTGTTGTTTTCCTTTTTCCCCTTACTTAAATAAGACGTTACTTTGCTTATCACATAGGCCTACGAAGCCTCCTAACAATACCCTATTTCTCTATTGAGCCGTTTTTTTTGTCTTACAGAAGAATTTGAGCTACTCATGTAGTAAACCAGAGAAAGCTTGGTCTTGGAATAAGGACACATTTAAACACATCTGCTTTTCTGCAGCATATTTGTCCCATTTTTAAAGCCAACTGCACAGTAGCATGATGTCTTAATGCAACAGGGCCAGTGGTACAGTCCGTCACTCCTTAAAGGTCATTTGAGAGCAGAAAGTAGTCAATCCTTGAATGTAATTTATGATTGAGTGAATGAAAGTTTTATTCTCTATTTGAATAAATGCAACACCTTTCTATGAACCTGATTAAAGTCATGGCCATATGTTATGTCCTCCACCATTTTATTTTATTAACTTTTTTTCTGGAGAATTTATCGGATTTCTCTTTATTTTCTCTTTATTTAGGATCATTTGCAGTATATTGGACAAATTGACCATGACTCTATTAATCTCGGCCTCCTAAAGAAGCTACACTATGCTGGCATAGCGGACATTACTCAATGCTTATTGTTAGTCATCGACATTGTATAACACTGGTATTTAATTCGGATGATGATAAATTATTTAAAAGTAATTTAATGACACTTTTTATACCTAATTATTTGTGGTATAGCAAAATGTAACCATATTTACAGGCAGTTTCATTGTTTGTATCACATGTCAATATCCTTTATTGAACTTTAAAAAGCTAAAGAAACAAACCAGGTATTTTCTGAAATGAAAGGTAATAACATTATCTGAAGCATATGTTACAGAATGTAATACAGATCATTAACAGTAGATAGTACAATAGATAACAGTATTTAGTATTTAGTAGTTTATTGTGTATTTACAGTGTATTGTCACTCTCCGTTGAGAATTGCAAAGATCTCAAAAGGAAACGCTTCATGAGCCCAGAGAAACAACTTGTGTGCAGCTTTATGTCCCAATTAATTAGGATATTACCAAAAAATATCCAGATATAAGCCATATTGCCCAGCCTTACTCACACACTGAAGGTCTTTGAAGGTTGAGTATACCATCACTTGCAAAAAGAAAAATGGTTTGATTTCCATAACCTTAGAATGTGTTTTTAATATGTACTTCAGAAAAGGGCCTTGCTTTACATAGGCCACCAGCTGCTACATCATCATTAATGCGGTGTCATGTGTTCTGCAGTCCTACTTCGTGTCAGATTATGACCCTACCATCGAAGACTCCTACACCAAGATCTGCACTGTGGATGGAAAAGAGACTCGGATGGACAGTAAGGCTCATTACACTGGACATTAACTCACACTTAGCACTGTCTCAGAGAGCACGATCACAGTGGGTGTGTTACACTCCAATGTTGTTGCTGTCTGGATGTTTCATTCCCTTGTTAGGACTTGCACTTGGCCAGCATTGCTGCACTGAGTCAGGCAGTATGGTATTGGGTCACACTGCTGTTCTTTTCTTTTTTTTTTTTTTTTTTTACCACACTGTAATGTGTGAGTCAAAGATTAACTCAAAGTGTTTTTATAGCTCTGTAGGTTTGACTGTTGTTGCAGAAGCTTCACTTCCATGACTGGTGAACACATTGTATGGTTTGCAGAGATTAAAACTTCTTTGGTGAACTGGAAATGTAGACATTCACTGTCTCCACTTAGATTTGATATTTAGAAAACTTGTTCTAATGGTCACACTTAGCTGCAAGTGAAACCTAGAATATTATATTTCTCAAAATACTGCCCAACAGAAGTTGGTGTTTCAATGGACTTTGGTGTGGGGGAAAAAAACCTCTGGTTCCATTTGGTCAAGGCTGTTAAACGACAAGATGAAGCTGCCTTAAGGTAACATACTTTAGCAGGGTTAGATTTTATTTGCTTGGTCTTTTGTTAAGTGACTATAATCAGTTTTTCTTTTTTGTATCAGGCTGAGTCCTGGAGAGGGTGTGCTATGTGTGCACAACACAGTTGTGACTATGTGTCAGTACCTCATTCTACCACCCTTTAACCCTTTAACCTCCCCCTCCCCCCCAGAACTTTCCCTTTACTGAGTCTCATATAACACTACTTATTCTGTATATGTTTGTTTTGTTGTCTTGTTTAGTTGTCCTTCACCGTAACTACTCATTTGTGTGTATGTCAGTCTTGGATACAGCAGGTCAGGAGGAATTTGGAGCGATGAGGGAGCAGTACATGCGCTCAGGAGAAGGCTTTCTGCTGGTGTTTGCACTTAACGACAGAGGAAGGTAATGGTGTGTGTGTGTGTGTGTGTGTGTGTGTGTCTGGTGTTCCTACTTGTTCAATCAAGTCCCCATAACATAAATTACTACATTTTAAGGCAAAGAGATGTTTTAGGGCATGGGTTAGGGCAGTAATAATTATGGTTCAGATTAGAGTTAGTCTCCAGGAAATAAATGTAGTCATGGAAACCAGTGCCAGTATGTGAGTAATAGGTGCAACAGCTATGAAATGAGTTTTCCAACACTCTTCCAACCTCTCAAAAGCTTCCATGAAGTTCAGAAATTCCACACCCAGATCTTGCGAGTGAAGGACCGAGACGACTTCCCCATGGTGCTGGTAGGAAACAAGGCTGACCTGGAACAGCAGAGAGTGGTGAGTAACATGTCTATGGAGTCTATTAACTCCCACACACTTCCTGGCTCCGGGAATGTAGTTGAGTTGCACAGAGATATACTCCACTCTGTACGATGAAGTCTCTGTTACTTTAAGTTTGTTGATTCAAATTGAGACTGCCTATTACACAAACTAAAATGATAAAAATCATGTATGTTTGGGGGAATTTTCTGCTTCCCCCAAACATAGAAGCAGAAAATCAACAAACACCAAAACTGAGCCATATTTTTGCCTGGGCAGGTCTGGATGACTAAACAGCAGCAAATGAATGACGTAAAGAAACACCAAATGCAACTTAACCAAACCGAAAGAGGAAAATGTACTTTATTGTAAATAATTGTATATATTTACTGTATATATGACATATGTGATATTTTACAATCTATCTGTACGGGCAGACTGTATTGGGGAGTGGGCAAACAAGGGGAAGGGAAGACGGAAGAGTGAATGAAAACGAGGTAGAGAGACAGACAGCAAGAGCAAGGGGAGGGGAAGAAGAGTGAGAGAGAGAGAAACAAGAACAACAGTACCAAATATATTACAGGTACGGGTAAACAGCATGACACACAATGACAGCAACGGCAGTGACATTTGAATAACTGTTACAATTTCTTCAGTTATTGTTAATGACCACCTGAAGAAAAGGTAACTGAGCATACAACGGCTGTATCAGTTTGGACTCATTTTAATATGTGACATTTGTGTGTGTTTGTGTGTGAATGCACATATCTGTGTATATGTGCAGGGGTTGTCAATAGATGTGGTTAGGAATCTGAGTTGGAAGATGTAGCACATTATTCAGTTTGGTGCCTTATATTTTGTCAGGAATATTGTTAATGTAAATATTATTCTCATTTCTTTGAATATAATGACATTAAGTGGTATTTTTTTGTCTGATTGTTTATTGGATAAATGTCCAGATGAAGGGCAGGGTACCATCAGGATGGATGTCCTGCATACAAATATGCAGATTACTTAGCAAATCAACTGCTGTGGTGGTAAAGCACTAAACTTGAAGCTTCAGTGTTTCAAGTTACTGCAGAAAAGACTCTAACTGTTCTTGACAGTTAGAGTCTTTTCTGCATACGTAATAACAGTTATGATCTGCTATTTGGACTCCTTTCCTCACAGCTCACTGATTCACAGATGGACCACAAGTGACAGTGGACAATCTTTAAGAAGGTTGTTTGCTTTGTCCGCAGATCTCCAGGGAGGATGCTCAGACTTTTGCCAGAGAAAACAGGATCCACTATATGGAGGCTTCGGCTAAAAATCGCTACAATGTGGACGAAGCCTTTTTAGAGTTGGTGCAAATCATCAGGTACAATTCTGATTTATTTATTTATTTACTTTTTTTGAAGTAAGGTTTACCTTATTTCAGGCAAGCCCAAATAACATTTTTATAGTTTTGCATTTGACTCTTTTGCATATTTCATCATCTTAGTCCTTTTTCTTGTGCTGTTTGGTGTTTCTGCCACACTCTTCAGCTTCTTCTAACATCTTTTGGGCAACAGGTGACAAATGAAAAAAAAATCCTTTGTAGACATGCTACCTTGACATTGATGAAAAATACGGAAAGATGTGAAGCTTAGGAAACAGAAAAATAGAATGGCTTTATTATTGTCATTCAGAACATACATCTGTTAATGTACGTTAGGAACAAAATTTTGTTGCATCTTTCTTGCAACCGGACACACAAAAGCTGTCCAATGCTGTCCAAGCTGTCTAATGCAGCCTCAGCCAAGCAGGGTGCTGCCATAGGCAAATGTGGCAGTTAGCCACCAGTGGGTGACTCCACTGGTTGTCAGAAGAATCTTGTCTGAATGGAGGTCTATGGCAAAATTAGCTTCTGCTTACTACTCACTTGATTTATCAGTAAACATTTTCCTGAAGAGTTAATGGTCTCAATCACTCATTTTAGCTCTTCTTCAAAAGAACACAATGTCAATTTGGTAAATTATGTTCCCATTTAGAGGTAAGTAGATGAAAAGCACAGGATATGTCAGTGACAACATATACCTGAGCTTTTTCAATTTGCATAGGGCACGAGCTAGTTTTCTGATTACGTTGTTTACAAAGTGAGACTTTGCTAAGTGCAGTGAGAAAGCAACAGCTTGGGCCTGGGTATGAGACAGATATAGTTTTCTAGCAGACTATATATGGAATTGGGCAATGGGTCATTTCCAGATTTCATCAGAGATCTACTGACCAAGCTCATGTTCCCAATATCAAATCTTCCCTTTATTTCTAAAATACCAGAAAAGGTAGTTGAGAATCAGTTATGTGAATATCTGCATAGTCACAGGGTGTTTGAAGATTTCCAGTCAGGATTTAGATTACACCATAGCACAGAAAAAGCCCTAGTTAAAGTTACCAATAGGGCTGCAGCAATCAAATGTTTTAAAAATCGAGTAATCTATCAATTATTCTGATGATTAATTGAGTAATCAAATAAAAAATCCTGGGACATTCTGCATTCTGTATCGTGTTTGTTTCTTGGTTTAGTTAGTAGCGGTCCCATACTTTTGACACTTTTTGTGGTTTCTTACGCTGCGCATCTTCCCCGTGCTCTTGCTGCCTTCACCCTTCATCAAGTTTGTGAGATCAGGGGGTGTTGATGAAAGGGGGGGTTAGTTAGTGTTTGAAGATAATATGTTAATCTAATAAAGGACAGTTTCCACTAAACCAAATAAATAGTTTGATGAACAAAACTTGAACTTTCAGAACACAAAAAACAAATGGATCAAATAGATTTTCACTTTCACTTCAATCTCATCTGAAAACTGTGCACACATTCACAGCGTTCGTGGAACAAGTACTTGCAACAGAAACTTAGTTTCAGACTTTACCTGGTAACATGAAATACTATTTTCTGATTGGCTGAGGTTGCTAATTCAAGACAGCTGTTTAAATGGGCTACGCAGAGCAATCTGCCTTCACATCATCCATTCATAGATTACTAATTTCACTTAACAGTGTGAGAAATGTCATATGTGGTGTATGAACTTATTGAAATGTGCGTGAGACATGAGAGCTCTGGTGATCACGTTGGTAACTATCCTAGGGACTGTGAGCGAAAGTAAGCATTGTGTAACTGAAATAACCACTGCTCGGATGTGCAAAATGTAATACTGTATTGAACCATTACTCGACTCAGATAATTTGCCTCGAGTAATTTTAGTAATCGAATTACTCGATTTATTCAAGGAATTGTTTCAGCCCCAGTCACCAACGACCTCCTCTTGGCCTCAGATAATGGTCTGGTCTCTATACTTGTCCTGTTAGATCTTAGCGCTGCATTTGACACCATTGATCATAAACTTCTACTGCAGACACTGGAGCAGACTTTGGGGATCTCAGGTTCTGCCCTCTGCTGGTTTCAGTCATACTTATCTGATAGATTCCAGTTTGTACATGTTAATAACAATGACTCATTGCAGACAAAAGTTAACTATGGAGTTCCACAGGGCTCAGTTCTTGGGCCTATACTTTTTACCTTATATATGCTTCCTTTAGGAAACATTATTAGAAAGCACAACATACACTTTCATTGTTATGCAGATGATACACAACTTTATTTATCAATGAGGCCGGAAGAAATAAATCAGGTTGTTCAAGTCCAGGAATGTCTTAAAGACATTAAGTCCTGGATGACCTGTAACTTCCTACTTCTAAACTCAGACAAAACTGAGGTTATTATACTTGGCCCTAAACACCTTAGAGACAAACTTTCTGACCATATTGTCACTTTAGATGACATCACCATGGCGTCCAGTTCCACTGTAAGGAACCTTGGAGTTATTATGACCAGGATATATCATTTGACTCATATATGAAACAAATTTCCAAAACAGCCTTCTTCCACCTGCGGAACATTATGAAAATTAGAAACATTTTATCCTTAAAGGATGCTGAAAAACTAGTTCATGCTTTTGTTACATCAAGATTAGATTACTGTAACTCACTACTATCTGGATGTTCTATTAGGTCGATTAAAACTCTTCAGTTAATTTGAAAATGCTGCAGCACGAGTTCTAACAGGAACTGGTAAGAGAGACCACATCACCCCAGTGTTAGCTTCTCTACACTGGCTCCCTGTACAGTTTAGAATTCAATTTAAAATCCTCCTCCTCGCGTACAAAGCACTTAATGATCAGGCCCCATCACATCTTAAAGATCTAGTTTCACCTTATCAGCCCAACAGATCACTTTGGTCCCAAAACGCAGGTTTACTCGTAGTTCCCAGAGTCCATAAAAGTAGAATGGGAGGCAGAGCCTTCAGTTACCAGGCTCCTCTCCTGTGGAACCAACTGCCACTGTCGGTTCGGGAGGCGGACACTGTCTCTGTATTTAAAGTTAGACTTAAAACCTTCCTTTTTGATAAAGCTTATAGTTAGAGCTGGCTCAGGGAAACCTGAACCATCTCTTAGTGGTGCACTCACATTCATTCTCTCACACTCACTCTCTCACACTCAGGGTATGAATGTGACTTTATCACATGCCTTTAACTTAATCTTGTTCTTTCTCTCCCTAGTTTGTGTCTTTCCTTCCTGCCCCCCATTTTCCTCTCACCCCAACTGGTCAAGGAAAATGGCCACACATTTTTGAGTCTGGGTCTGCATTGTTATAGTAGTGAAACTGTAGAATTGGTATCTACAACTCACATTACCTTCTAAATTGTTCCAGAAAAGTGTTCATAAGCCGAGGAACTAATCAAAAGCAGTGTCTTGGATGTTAACTGAGGAAATGATTGGTTGTTCTCTTTTTGTTTTCCCTCCTCTTCATCTATAGGAGGTTTCAGGAGATGGAGTGTCCTCCTCCCCCAGCTCATCATACGGGGAAACAGAAGAGTAGCGGATGTCCCTGTGTCATCCTCTAAGCATTTCCACTGTGGACCTCATCTCTCTGAAGCTTATCCAGACGGGTGTGTATGAAACTCTGCATACGAGAGAAGGATGGAGATCGGGCGCATCATTATCTCCCCTTCCATTTGCACCTTTGCTAAAAGCAACATTCTAACAAGTATATTATGTTTTTTAATGAGAGGATCTAAAGACTGTGGTGCTTATTTGGTGTGGAGTGAACGCTGAGTTTGGTGAGACACAGAACGTCAGTACTGTACCTGTGAAATGAAGTAAGAAGGATTTTACTGGACGCAGTTAGAACTCACTAGGGACGTAACAATATCAGTTTCACAATACTGTGGGAACAAAAGTGCGTTGTGTCATCTTGTTTCACCTGTGAAACTGTCCTCCAATCGAAAACTTTAGTTTTGTGGTGGAGCAAAATAAAGGGAAGTGAGAACGGCATAAATGGTTGTCCTATGAATACCCATCATCCTTTGCACTCTCTAGATTTTTTAGGATGAGTTTTACACTCACCAAACAGTGATAGTGAACTTGACCTCTGCATTTAACCCAGCTTTTTTTTTAAACACCAGTTGTCAACACACACAAACCAGGCGCAGTAGCTGTTGGCAGCACTTACAGTTATAATCACAATTATTTAACCCCCCACTTAAAAAATTTAAATAGCTCAGCACAATTAATATTATAAGTGGTTTCTCCAAATTGAATACAAATTAACAAAACAAATGAACAACAAACAAATCAACTGCTGTCTCGAAATTATTCAACCCCATCATGATAAGCATCTTTAGTACTTAATAGATCAGCGTTTGCTGTTATGACTTGCTGCAAATGTGATGCATATCCAGACACCAGCTTCAGTTCTACAATCCTCTCAACTTAATCATTTGTAACATGCAGTCAAATGTCACCGTCAACAATCCAGGTATTTGAGGTCATCTATCTCAAGCACACCCGATGAAACTAATGAAGCCCTTGAGGCAACATGTGATTTGCAAATGTGTGCTTTTATGAGGAAATCTATTCAGGGAGTTGAATCGTTTTAAAACTACAGTAGCTATTGAATGTAGGATTTAGTGTTGAATTTCAAAATCCTTGTAATATTAACTAAACTGTTTTTGTGTGATTTGCTTATTGCAAACACCTGAAATGTTAACATTTTTTCTAGTAAACCTAAAATGTGGTGGGGGTTAAATAATTTTGATTGCAACTCTGTCTGCGTCTGGGGAGCAATGGGGGAATGATGCCTTGCTGAGGGGCACCCCAGCCCTTGGCCTGTCCTGGGATTTGAACCGGTGACCCTTCAGTTACAAACAAGCCCACTTCACCAATCTATTACAGTAAAAATGGCAGATGAAAGTACTATTGAGCAAAGTATGGATGGAGGAGAGAGATAAAGATTTTGAAATTGTCAGTGCTCCAGTAGCTTTTTAAGTGACATTTCTGCTAAATATATAAAAAAGATATATAAAAGTGATGAGACTATCATTATACGGTATATTGTTTTCAGTAGTGTACTAATATTAGCCACAATACTTCCAATTTTCTTTAAATCCATAGACATCTGTATTTCTGTTCAAGGCATTGGGTAGTTTAATTGTAATGACATCAACTGCTTTATGGTCTCTGGGGTAACCCTCCTATAAAACATCAAAGTGAGGAAGGAAATATTGGGCACTACTTTTTTTTCAGTTCATGAGTAACTACTGTCTGTTCTTCATCAGCAGAACACGCAGGAGGAACAAACAAGATAAAAAGGAATAAGAATTCCCATGAACCCACATTTCTTCCTGAATTCATCAAACTATTCATTTTTTGCTTTTGTTTTGATTGGGTTTGATTGAATATTATACATAACTCTGTCAGTCTGTGGTGACCAACATGACAGGGAATACAACTAATACAAGAAGCAACTCGGCAGATCACCATTGCAAAAAATCAGACACGAAAATTCAAGGAAAAATGATATTAGACTTTTGGCTGATATCAAATATGCTGATATATTGGGAGTGGTTGGGCTAATGACAGAGTTTACATACCCTGGCAGAATATGTGATTTTTTTTTTGGAAATAGAAAATATAAATGATAATACAAAAACTTTTCTACCACTTACCACATGGTTAGTTTTTGGGTGATGCCCTTTATCATCAAACAAATGTGTTTTTTCTTTTGAAAACATAAAGACAGCAGAAACTACCCAAATGACTCTGATCAAAAGTTCACATACCCCAGAGGTTTGGCCTGATAACAGTTAACACACGGGTTTAAATGACTACTAAAGGTAACCATCCTCACCTGTGATCTGTTTGCTTGTAATCAGCTTACCACATGGTTAGTTTTTGGGTGATGCCCTTTATCATCAAACAATTGTGTTTTTTCTTTTGAAAACATAAAGACAGCAGAAACTACCCAAATGACTCTGATCAAAAGTTCACATACCCCAGAGGTTTGGCCTGCTAACAGTTAACACACGGGTTTAAATGACTACTAAAGGTAACCATCCTCACCTGTGATCTGTTTGCTTGTAATCAGTGTGTGTGAATAAAAAGTCAGTGAGTTTCTGCTGTAACCAATGACAGGTCAACTTGTCCTTGTGTTTTGGATCATCGTCATGTTGGATCATCCAAGTACGTCCCATGTGCAGCTTCTGGGCTGACGAAATTTTCCTCCAGTATTTTCTGATAACATCCTGTATTTATCTTGCCATCAATTTGGACCAAGTTCCCTGTGTCTTTGTAGCTCCCACATCCTCAAAACATCAGGGATCCACCTCGTGTTTCACAGTAGGAATGGTCTACTTTTCATCATAGGCTTTCCTGACTTCTCTCCAAGTGTAGTGTTTACGGTTGTGACCATAAAGTTCAGTTTTGGTCTCATCACGCCAGATAACTCCTTCAATACTTCAAATTCTTTTTTCAGAGAATCCTGTATGTCAGCTGAAGTTATTTGTGTGCCACATTTTCCACTTCTTAATGAGAGTTTGAACACTGTTGATTGTCATTCTCAATTTCTTGGACATCTTTTTATATCCTTTTCCTGTTTTATAAAGTTCAACTACTTTCTCCCGCAGACCTTTTGATTAGTTTCTGCTGTCTTTATGGTTTAAAAAGAAAAAACACAATTGTTTGATGATAAAGGGCATCACCCAACCACTAATCATGAGTGAAAGAAACACTTTTGTATTATAATTCATATTCTCTGAAAAATGGCTAGAGAAAATCACAAATTCTGCCAGAGTATGTAAAGTTGAGCACAACTGTGTATACATTTTTTGAGTTTTGCAGATTATTTAGTCTGTTCTTAAGTAAAATGAACACATTTTTTTGATAGCCATGTTGCTGCAGATGTAGATACAGTATATACTTATGTACTTCTTCTTTGTGCAAAACAAATAACACAAAGAAACACAATAGGTTGAATAAGCAGCTTATTCAGCATATTCTCTTTTAGTCATTAGTCATATTGGAGGATCTTGACGTGTTTGCCAATATCCGATAATACATTTTAAAACCAGTATCTGCCAATACCGATATCATACCGATAATATTGTGCCTCTCAAGAAGAAACTCCAGCCAGGCGACTTTAACGGAAGCTTTTACAAAATCAATTCCCCAAACAGCACAAGAACTTGAAAGATCACAAGTGCATCAGTGTGTATCAATATATAAATTGACGGCCATTGTCTGTAGGCGAAATGGAAGGATTTAGAAGGTTAACAATCCTGTCAAGTGCTCGCTTTAACAGTCAAAACACTGTTTACACAGAGACAAAAGCTCAAGTAACACAGAGACTTAAGCAACTGTAGTGAAACTCTCACCATGTGCCAGCTACTCACAGCAATATTGCGATCACTATATCACCATAAATAAACTGTGGACTTACCAGTGAAGTATTATATTGTGAGATTCTTAAATTGTTACCTTACTAGAGCCCAAAAATATCACGTGTGTACAAAAACTCACACTGTTGTTCTTTGTTATTATATCTTGTAGGTAGTGATGTCAGCGGTAACATCTTTGGTGCACCACATTTAAAAAAAAAAAAAAAGAGTCATTCTACCAAAGTAGAACGTCTGTTATATTCCCTGCATACCTGCAGGGGGCAGCAAAGCCCCTACCAGCTAAGACTGATGGACTTGTGTGGAATTATTTGTAGTTGTCAGCCACAGCTGAATGAAGGTTGAGTGTGTAAAGAAAAAAATCCCTCTCTCTTGCAGAAACAGGAACTGTCTCAACATTTCATAACCATGGTCACTTCCACATAAATCCTACTCCCAAGCTCCGAGTGACATCTTCACATTTATACCTGTTGGATTTTGCAATTGTATGTAAATATACAATATTTGTCAACCATTTTGTACGCTAAAGGAATATACATGCAATACTTAGAACAGTGTACATCTGTATATATATATATATATATATTTTCAAAATTGTTAACAAGCATTAATCTGTACTCCAGTTACTTTTTGAAAACACACCCTCTTATCTCTCACACTTAGAGTATTTTCTGTATTTTCAACATGCTCTGTGGCCAAACAATTGATTTCACCGGTAAAAACACTGCATACATGTCCCAGACAGTCCCTCAGGACAGTGGGCTGAATAGAGCTGTTAGGTGTGTTTATGTGTCAGTACCTCCTACAACCATACTTCATAAAAGACCTGAGCAAGGTCAAGAATTGATCATCTTAGGTTATAGGCCTCGTGTGTGTGTGTGTGTGTGCGCGCGCACGTGTGTGTGTCTTTATAGGTGAACAGTGTCGTTTCCTGTTCCCTTGGTTGCATGATGTTGGCTACCAAAGCTCGATATAATACATTTCTTACATATAGTGCCTTTAAGGTGAGGGGCTAGGGAATGAATCACTAAAGTAGTCGAAGTCTGTGTGTGTTAACAGGGTTACTACTGAAACAATTTCCATGAATTTTGCAGAGGGGCGGAGCATGACTGAGTGTGTGTGTGTGTGTGTGTGTGGGGGGGGGGGGGGGGGGGGGGGGGGGGGGGGGGGGGGGGGGGGGGGGCGTGCTGGCAGTGGTATGTGATCTTGTGTAATGCTTTCTTATGTCTGGATTCACTTTTATTTTCTCTTTCTATCTAAATATCATTCACATTGCAATTCACTCCATTGATGTGCAGTAAACAAGTATGTACTGTAAATACAAGCCAAATGACATGTATACATGAGTAAAACATTTATCAGAACATTTGACTGTGTTGTGTCTTCTTTTTTTTCACTTTTGGAAGCTGATGTCAAATTGTCTTGACTTACAGTATTTTCTTGATTCAGATTATGGTCCAGTAACAAAATGATACTTTTTATGCCTGTAGGATAGTCTTTGCTATTGAGGTGTTGGAGAACAGTGAAAAAGGCTTTAGAGTTAAGTTAAAGGAATTTATTTGAATATACTTGGCCAAGGAGAACAGAGGCAACATGAAGAAAGTCATATTGACAACCTGATGCTACTCTGAAACTCTGAAATTCAGTCCTCAGGGTGACACATATGCCACATTTTCAGTCTTGTCTGTTGCTTTGGTTTTTCTTGCACAACCTGATAATAATCATCTATTTAATGACCTTTAACATATTTTGTTAGAAGTCTCTGGAGTAACCTGCTCCCAACTTGTTTATTATCATCTATATTTTGGTGTATACCAGCTTCTTATTATTAAACTTCTAATTATTAAGGAAATAATTAAGCAATTTATTTATTCCTGCTGCCAAGGAGGCTTTTTCTAAGATTCAAAGTTGAATCTTAGAAACAACATGTTCTCCTAACAACTGGACTTTCAGTTATAGAAACGGGTCCATTTTTATAATTATGACTGACGGAGTGTTCTGAATTTCCCTCACGATGCCCACTCCTCGATGTAATAGGGGAAATTCGGGGAAAATTGGAATTTTTGTGACATATATTGAATGTAATTTTATTTATTATATACTGTAGGTCAAGCTTAAATGCAATATTCATTGTGTTATAGATTTGTGATCAAGGTACATGAAAATGACTCAAACTCAGTGTGCTACAACATATTTATTATATATTATCCATCCATCCATTACTTCATGGGTCATGGGTCACTGGAGCCAATCCCAGCTGACATGGGGCAAAAGGCAGGGTACGTCCTGAACAGGTCACCAGTCCATCACAGGGCCAACACACAGAGACAAAAACCATTCACTCTGACATTCACACCTACTACAGGCAATTTAGTACATGTGTGATTCTTACTGAACATCCAAGTTCACTTTTATCTGTCGAATTCATTTCGAAAATTTTTCATGGCCTTTTCCTGGTGTTATGGTGTCAACCGTAGTCCAACTGTATGAAGTTGTTTTGCTTGACTTCACTCTGTGGAACCCAGGGAACGTCACAGGCGACACAAACAAAACTATGCTATACTGAGAAACAGAAATCGTAGAGCTGGTAGACTGCAGCAGCATTGTGCAAACTCATTTGACACTGGCTTTTGTTTATATTAAATGTTAGGCACTACAGCTTCAAGTGGCTCTACTTAGATAAGCAGCAAAGTTTTAATACTAACTTGTACCAGCACTGTTCCAATTGTGAAAAAAAAAAATTAAAGTTTTATATTGAGGATTGTTCATTAGAAGGAACCGAGAGACACAGCGGTAAACTCAGCTGCCCTCAGGCTGCACAGTAGCCGGGAAAAAAAGATATTAATATAGAAGTTTTAAAAAAACAGCTGTGCTTCAACAGAGTCAGCACCATGGGTAACGAACCCTCTGACTCAAACACCAAACACAACTGACTAGAAAAATGTGATTAGCACACCCAGGTTCACGACCTGGTCTGAACAAGGGCCCTTCTGCATGGAGTTGTTTTCCCCGTGTGTGAGAGTTGGTTTTCTCCAGCTTCCTCCCACAGATTTGGGGATTAGGCCAACTGGACACTCTAAATTGCTCATAGGTGTGAATGTGATGGATGGTTGTTGGTCTCTATGTGGCCCTGTGGTGGACTAGACCTGTCCAGGATGTACATACTGGGCATGTTGCAGTGGACCAACACACAATTTTGGCCATTTCTATCATAATTTATCCAAAATAGTATATCATAAACACTTTTTTTATCGACTGTGCTGTCCTTTAAAATATGGAATTGGTTCATTTTCTAGAGCAACATTGGGCTTTCACCCCCGTCAGTTCAAATAGAGTGTTCGTACCAGAGCTTCTGTACCAAAATGGATAAAGTACCAAAGCACAAGGGAGGTGCTGAAAAGCTACGAGAGAAAAAGCTGAGGAACCTGTACGTGGATGCAGCAAAATGTGCGAAAATTTCAATTTGATGCAGTGCAACGGGTGCCGGGCACTGTCATTTACAAACATTGGCATCATCCTCTCTCAGGGCGCCCTTGCTGAATTTCCTTTGTTCAGGTTCAGTATCATCCCATTTCATTGCCTTGCTCCATATTTGTTCTTGATGTTTATCAATGGGCCATGCAGCATTGTGTCACCCTGTAAGTATATGTGAAGTAAGTATATTAAACAACAATGGTTATTTAAGCCACAAATCAATCATTTAAATCATTCAAAATCATTAGTCTTGTTATAGTGCAAGTGGTGTGTGTCAGTCTTACTTTATTATCTGTTAACCTCTTTCTCTTTATTTGTTTCAGGATACGCCTTTTCCCTGATGTTCACAGACAGTCCTCTCATTTGCATTATTTTAAAGACACCAAATGTAATGTGATGCATCTATGACATATATATCTGATGAATCTCCTTCAGAGTGCTGTTTGTTGTCAGTGGTGTCCAAAGGTCCATGCAGCCTTTTGACTCAGCACATCTAAGTACATGTAAGCAACTCTATCTCCTACATTTAAGATTCCTGACACTATGCCATAACTGAGCCCGTCCTCGGTCTCTGTCTGTTTTTCACACTTTAAGGTCCCACTTTGAAGAGCTCTTTATTTTATTTATGGTTGTAAAGTCTTGCTGACTTATTTCTCTTATTTGTACTTGCATTGTCACCCCATGGCAATTGCCCCCCCCCCCACCTCCCTAAGGTGCTCGCTTCCATATATGCTACTGAGCTTTATTTTCCTTTTCGAAACAGCGTAGTGTGCATGTATATCGTCTGAATGATTGTGGTGGGCCACCTTGGCCAAAAATGCCAGGGACATTTTTGTTCCAGTCCAGTCCTGGCCCTATGTCAGCTGGGATTGGGCACCAGCACAGCCCACGACCCTCATGTGGAGGGTGAGTGAGTGAATGATCCCGTTGTTGCCATTCACCATGTCAACAGCAAGACTTTCTATTTGAACACCTCAGATTTGGCTGCATCTTTCAACGCGGTTGGTTAAGAAACCATGTGGCCCTTGCTTATTAGAGACCACATCACTCTTCACTTTGATGCCTTACTGTCCTTTGCCCCTTCACCCAATGTTGCCTGTGAACCATGTATCCAAACATAAGTTAACCCCGCATTGTTCCTGCTGGCTGTGCTATGAATTAGTATGAAAATATGAGAAATGCACTGGGTAGAAAATGCACTGGGTGAATGGGTGGCAAAAATGTAGTGTTGAGAGGTCATCGTGACTAGAAAAGCAATACCATTAAAGAGACTAAAAACAGAAACCATAGCCTTTCTATTGAGTTCACTTAGCATGATTTCATCTTATTATCTTATCACTGCAGGTTTGTATAGTGCATAAGTGATTTTAAATTATATATGCACCATCTTGTCTGCAATGTTACTAAAGCAAACTGTACCACGTATACCTTTATGTACTGTATAAACCAACAAAGGAGAAAGAGAAAAACAGACAAAGAGGATCATAAAACGACGTCCATCCTGGTATGTGAAGGCCGCCGTAGACCACTTGGCCAATGGGGAAGTGAAAAGTCCAACTAAAGTCACAGGCACTCAGGGAACACGCCTACTGGGAAACACCAGTATCCCTGACCAATAACAAGTGAAAGACAGTTTTTTCTGTGACCCAATCAGCATCAAGTGGGTGTGTTTTCCAAGGCGCTTGCATTTCCCTGTATGTTTTTTTCTGCAGTGGCTGCAGTCGAACATACTTGGCAAAGGAGAGGAAGAAGTGAGAGGAGTCTTCTCTCTGTTGCAATCTGCAGTCCACCTATCAGAGGTCACCATTTCCTATTCACTGGAACTTTAATGTATAATAACAACTGTGATGCCTCTTAATCGAACCTAAATACACTTCTAACCCCAACACCAAATCTTGCTAAAATCTGTATCAAATTGTCAGGATCAGTTAAAATGTCAGGTTTGAACCAAAATATGTCCTCAGCTCACTACAGGTAGACACATGCACACGTAAATAAAGACAGTGTGCAGGACAGACAGGTTGGTGGAGGTTCCTCCCTCTTACTGGTATGCTGCCAAACAGGTTTGTGATATGATGTGGTTGTAAGAAAACAGCTCAACACACACCCCAGCCTTAAGTCAGAGCGATGTCTACAAGTGTCTGAAATCCGAGGACCAGTTCGAGCCACTGTTCTCCCGGAAAGCTTGGACGGTTTGAGTGGACTGCAGTGTGGGACAGGTGAGTGAGGGTCAGAGGGGGTTCATCCTTTAGGCCACAGGTTGATGGAATGACCTCTTCACAAACTCTTCCTTGTTGTTGTTTGGTGTAGGTGTTGGCTTCAATGGCAGCCCTATCCATGGTGTGGATCCCGGTGCTGTCCCTGTTGCAGCTGGCTTACTGTGCAGTCACTTCCAAACATGCTGCAGGTAGACCACACCTCTGCACGCACAGCTGCTCAACTTACAGAAGAGAAAAGCACAAGACCTTTTCTGTATTTTATGCGACACTTATTTCAAATGTGGCATCTTGTAGCATTCAAAGCATACACCTCACTTTTACGACATCTGCTTATAGAAAGAATGTTTATAGATCATTAACTCTGATGAAAGCCACATGCAGAATTGATCAAACTGAGATGATCTAAATACAAAACCTTACAGTAAATGTCATACTGTGGTTTGAGGACGTGCTTATGCACACATTCATCATTGACTGGTTTATTTGCTTCTATTCTCATCTAATATTTTATTCCTTATTCTCCATATAGCTGTAGTGTATGCCCCTACATTTTAAATTTGAATATTTTATACCTTTCTTTGCATATCTGTGGTATGTTTTTTTTTTTTAAATATTCTATCGATACCTTTTATTATTTTGCTACATTTGCATTTCAATTCTTATACCTATATATTTTTTATAGCAAGAATTGTAAGGTCCATAAATGGTGTTTTGGGCTCAGTAAAGTATGACTAAATATTTTCTATGAAACACATAATACACTGAATACACTGTTAAAGATTTTCCAGTAACAAAACAGTAAGGAACTGGCAGCAGGGTTGCCATTATTTAACTGTAAAATTAACATTATACTTATGTTAAGGGAAAAAATAGACCTTACTGTTCAAGCACAGAATGCAAACTGTAGCATGTTTTTCTTCTATTAATGAATGAAGAACAGAGCCAAACCAATGATGTTTCAATTATACCCTATCTTATTGTACATTACTTTTTTAATGTTTAGAAGTATCAGTGGTACAAAAACGGAAATTAAAAGTGTTCTAGCAGTATAATAAGCTGTCACAAACCGTTGTGTTATGCTGCATGTTATGTTCAAATGTAATCAGTGTGGTCAGGATCTAACAAGGCACATGGCATCAAATACGACAGACAGAAAGATTACAAGGTGTGTAATCTGACATATATATATATATATATATATATATATATGGGGGGGGGGGGGGGGGGGGGGGGGGGGGGGGGCGACATAGGGTGACCAACAACCATCACATTCACACCTATGTTATGAAAACCCAGGACAAGCGTGCTTACCACTACACCACCATGCGGGCCCGTTTATTCAAATAAGCCCCTAATCAGCAGCTGATGACATGCACATATTCAGTCCAGAAAAAAACATTGTTGCTGAAAACATCGCTGATAGACTTCGGGCCAGTTTATTAAATAAATTGCTCTTACTAATACTTATGATGGGGATGGATGAAGAAAAGTTCAGATCCAGCTTCACGTGTGCCGCCACTCAAGCACTTTTCTCAAAATACTGCAAGATGTAAGAGGGAACACTACAATGTGGTAATATACAAATATACAGTTGTGTTTCAGTCAATCAATGGAATGAACTAAATGATCATTTGAAATTTTTCTCAGTGGAGTTTGAAAAAAAAAAAAGAAATCAAAGATTATCATTCTTTTTGTCAATATATATTGAATATATAGTAAATATATTTTTACTGTCTTTTTTTCCCAAAAATAAATTCATATTCAGGCTGGCAATACACTGACATATCTATAATGTTACACGAGACAAAATATGGTCATCATATCATGATAAGGTATACACTACATAATGACATTTCCTGGTTTTAAAGGCTGTTGCATTGATAATAATTATCATACCAAATGAATTTGTGAAATACACTAAATATTATATAATATATATTGAATGTATAAAAAAAAATACATGGAACTGACAAAGTTATATTTTAGAAGCACTCGGAGAGCTCAGACCTCCGCCAAGCAATAAATTCCTGGATCCAGACGGCGATCCGGATCAACACCAAAAACTAACCATCTGTTCGTTGTCGCATTACACACATTTACTGAAATGCTCATCAGAATCCATCCATAACTTTTTGAGTTATTTTGCAGACAGTCAGACAAAAACCATTGCTGGTGAAAATATAACCTTGTTGGCGGAGGTAACCAGGTATTATCTGAAATGAGTACTAACCGTATTTTAATACAGATTATAAACAGTAGATATTTTATTTAAGTGTATTTGCAGTGTATAATGTGTTTATGTCCCATTATACTTTGTATATTTTAGGCATGTAGCCTAAAAATATTGAGATTTCATTTATAAGCCATATCGCCTTGCCTTTAAGCTTGACAGAAAAATTGATTTGATGATTATGGACATTAAATGATGAAACTATATTGTGATACGTTTTTTTCCCCATATCCCCAAGCCCTAGTTATCATGTTATCACCATATCAATATCACATTGTAGAAGCACAGGTAAGCAGCAGATGAAATTTTCTCTGTGTAAATGATGCATTTATACAGGAAGCAGTTTAGCCTGAGCTCATTAGTCAACATCTCTAACAGAAGTAACTGGACGCAAAAGCATTGGGATACATTCCAACATCACACATTTACTGTGAGCGTAGAGGTCAAAGGATGTTGTGATAATCCCCCCTCAGCAGTGGACTGACAACTCCTCTGTGAACATATTAATAAGATACTGTAGACTTTAAAAAAAATGTATTTCCAGAGCAACACATTCCAAAGCTACTCTTCCTTAATTCGGAAAAAAAAAAAACAACAACACGATGTATGATATTGTAAGCTTAAGTAGGTATAGATTTGATTATATGAGTCTTTTGCTATAAGTCCACTCAGTTTAAGAATGGCTTTTGGCATATATTGAACATACTGCAGCCACATCCAGTGTATTCCTAGTGCTGTCCCGAGTCTGGATAAATAGGAGGTTTGCGTCAGGAAGGGCTTCTAGTGTAGAAAATCTCTGCCAAATCAAATATGTAGATCACTGAGCAGGTGATCCCCGTGGCAAACACGTCTTCTGTTTCTCACAAACTGCAGTCTCACCACGTGATGTGATTAACTTTTCCACTGACAGCTCTAAATATGTGTCAGGACCTCATGCAACCACACACACACACACGCACACACACAAACACACACACAAAATGAATTCTCACCTGAACAGCCAATGTTTCATCTGAAATCTATAGACTATGGCTCACAAACAATATTCCTAGGATTTTTGTATGGGGTCAGAGTTTATGGAGGTTGTGCGGCTGTTACATATTCTGTGAGTCTAAGTCCTGTGTTCTGCAGGAGAACCAGTGCTGCTGGACGAGCAGTCAGCGGCCTCCTTCCTATCGCGCAAGCTGCTGTATAACAGCTGGGACTTTGAGCTGGTGGTGCCTGACAATCTGGAAAGAGAGTGTCTGGAAGAGATGTGCAGTTATGAGGAGGCCAGAGAAGTGTTTGAAGACGACACTCAGGCGGTAATGTCTTCCCTCTGCTCAGTGGACCATTAATTGTCAACAAATTAAAGACTTGGTGTTTGCCTGAACACTAATGTTAAAGTGCCACAATGTAGGACTTCAAATAACGTGTCCCAGATTATTTTGATGGCACAGACCTCCTGTCGTGATCTCCTCTCATCAAACATCAACACAGACATTTTTGATTTGTGCATGAACAAACTAAATGGTAACACATAAAATGGAACAAGTCCTGAAATAGTTGATGCAATTTTTTTCCCTGTATTTCCATCAAATGTTTCTTTTTCTTCTTTTCTAAACACATCACAGCAATTTCTTTTCTTCCATTTTCAGAACTCGTTCTGGACCAACTACGTCAACAGTCACGGTAATGCTCCAAGGATTATTATCATAGGAATATTATTATATGCACTTCTGCGTTCTTATTGTTTACATTGTAATATTTGCACTAATATAAATATTATAAATAATATAAATATTCTACAGCATTGTAATATTACGTACAAAGTTTTATTGCATAACTGTAATGACAATAAAGCATATTCTATTCTATTCTATTCTATTCTATTCTATTCTATTCTATTCTATTCTATTCTATTCTCTAATGACAGTTGTCCACAGGCCTAACCACAACAATGATCATCAGAATGTTTTCATAGCTGTAGTTAAATGAAAATAGCTTGAAGAAGCAATGTTTTCATGTTAAATCCCCTGTTTGAATCCATTTGAAGAGTATGCACCCAGAGTAGATGTGTCGGGGTTGGTGGCAGGGATCCTGGCTCTCCTTGTGTCTGCGGTTATCGCCACCGTGTTGGGAATCTACTGCTACAAAGCTAAGCAGAAGAGTGGCCGAAGATCAACACAGTAAGTTCACACGCACATGTGGAACATTTGCAGAGGAACTTTTTGGTGAGTTTGGCCCACACCAGCAAATGATATATAACAGCTACAATTGCAAGCCAATTCACAGTAATAATCATGACAAGAGCAAAGGTCTGTAAATCAGCCGATTACTATAGATATGCATGTTTGGTAGATGAACCCCCACTTCATTTAATGCATGTATTACATTCACATATACTACAGACAAACACCTTGCTAATGTGATAGTAAAGTATCTGAGTCCATTGTTCAAGAGTTCAGTTCGTCAGATTTCTATGGTTCCCTAATCCAGTCTCTAGGAAATACTGGGCTAGAAGGTATATTTCAATAAAATGTACTGAATATTTGCCATACCTGTGGACGAATCTTAAGTCAACGGACTGCTGTTGTATGTGAGAAAGGTCATGTGTTAATTATAATATATAATGTCATCCTCCTCTTCCTCATATATACTACACTCACTGGCATGGTGAAATTAGATTAATGTTTTTGTTATTTGTTTCACTCTCTATGCATTCCTCAGCTCCACTCCGATCACATAAAGTAGAACAGTATTTCTGATTTTCCTTGAAATACCACCAGAGGAAGCTCACATGCTACTGGTGGTACACATTCCACTCTTTGAGTACCATGAATCTAGACCAAAGTGACCCAAACTTCAGATGTTGAAGGCCCCTAAAACTTTGCAAAACTCCTGAGTGCTATGGATACTGTAGATTAGTACATTAGCACGAAGGTAGTACCAGATAAAAGTAAACAAACATTTTTCCAATTACCATTTGTCCCAATAAATGCAAAACAAAATATTTAAGTGAAATATATATAAAATATATACGTTTTTGTTTTTGGAAGCACTAATGATTTGTTAATTATTTTTTTCTACTCAACAAACAAATCTCTTTGCAGAAATATTTGGCTGCAAAAGAAAGAAAGAAAGAAAGAAAGAAAGAAAGAAAGAAAGAGTGAGACAGGGATTTGGAAAGCAGCAGAGTAATAATAGCTGTGACTCTTACTGATTACATGACTTGTGAAAGTCATTTGAGTCCAGTGACCCCTTAAATTACACCACCAACAGGTGAAAGTTTCCAATTGTGCCTGTATTGAAATGCAATTCTAATAAATTCAATGGGTTTTTATATATTTGTCACTATGTCATTTATGTTATTACCCAATAAAAACATAAATGACATTTGACTGGGTACACAACATAATCTATGTGTTCGCACCCCACCTCTCACCCTAGGGTTACCCTAACCTCAGTGGAGGATAAAGTGGTAGAAAATGAGTGAGTGAGTAGACTTGACTCACATAACATGAACTAAGGCGACGATGCTGTGTGTCCCAGGGCTCCAGTAAGGTTGGCAGCAGATGGCCATCCAGCCACAGAGATGGTGCCCCTAGCTGGAATTCCTGCTCCAGGTCTACCCAGCTACAATGAAGCTCTGAACCACAGTGGACAGCATGATGCCCCCCCACCGCCATATTCAGGGTAAGAAGACAGTCACTTGATGCTCCAAAATTCGGAGTCCTTCCTGTGTCCCTGCAAAGTAAAAACAAGAATTTTCTCAACGTCTTTGGTACAGAGTTACTAGTTACAAAATTTTGTTGTGCTGTATTTCTTTGAAAGCACTTAGTTTTCAAAGAAATAAGCAGTTAGTTATTGTCACGACACACCGCTGTATAATGATGCTGAATACGTTTCTTCCTGTCTTTAATCTCAGGGGGGCACCATCCGAGCCTGGTGATCCTGGAGACAATGAATGAGAAGGACGGCTGCATCTCTTTGTGTGGCTTGATGGGAGGTTGTGGTTTGGTTTCAACTTTTGTTGCATGTTGTTTTTATACATTGTTTTATGTTGGAGTATTTACACACACATACAATTGAAATCACAGCACAGACCCAGATTTTGCACTAGTGACATTATATTAACTGCTCTATGGTCTGTCCACTATGTGTGAAAAGGGATGGGGTTCATTTTGTTTGTGCTTTCAACCTTACACTACATTGTTTTGCAACTGTACAGTAGTTTAGTGTTGACAGTAATTCACAGAGAATGGTTTAATATAAAAATGACATAAAAATTACAAATGCCTCACGTCTTTCTTTGAGAACAGCAATGACTTGCTTCTTTATTAGCAAATGGCTTGGGGAAGAAATGTCCAATTGCAAGTGGTCAGCCGCAGGATTTTAATGTCTGTGTCTTTGTAGCTCCACCATCACCAAAACATCCGGGATCCACCTCGTGTTTCACAGTAGGAATGGTCTACTTTTCATCAGTTTTGGTCTCATCACTCCAAATAACTGTGTTCCAGAAGTTTTCAGGCTTGTCTCTGTGCTGTTTGGTGTATTGTATGTGGGCTGCTTTGTGGCATTGGCGTAGTAATGTCCTTCTTCTGGTGACTCCACCATGCAGCCCGTTTTGTGCCTCCTTACTGTGTATCTTAAACAGCCACACCACATCTTTCAGAGAGTCCTGTATGTCAGCCAAAGGTATTTGTGGTTGTAGCTGAAATTTTTGTTGGTTTACCCGACCGTGGCTTGGTTTCAACAGAATCCCTAAATTAAAATATTTAGGGGTTGCAAACTCTTAATTAGAGTTTGAAGACTGCTGATTGGCATTTGCTTTTTATACCCTTTTATATCCTTTTATAAAGTTCAACTACCTTCTCTCGCAGATCTTTTGATAATTCTTTTGCTTTCCCCATGGCTCTTAATCCAGCAACATCAGTGCAGCACTGGATAAAACATGCAGGAGAAACTGTGAGCCGCTCAGAAACTCACTGACTTTTTATTCACACACACTGATTACAAGCAAACAGATCACAGGTGAGGATGGTTACCTTTAGTAGTCATTTAAACCCGTGTGTTAACTGTTAGCAGGCCAAACCTCTGGGGTATGTGAACTTTTGATCAGAGTCATTTGGGTAGTTTCTGCTGTCTTTATGGTTTTAAAAGAAAAAACACAATTGTTTGATGATAAAGGGCATCACCCAAAAACTAACCATGTGGTAAGTGGTAGAAAAGTTTTTGTATTATTATTCATATTCTTTGATAAATGGCCACAGTATGTAAACTTATGAGCACAAGTGTAACCTAATTAGAATGCCATTGACTTTTGCATTCTTTTGTTGCCTCTCTTCCAGTGTTTCATGAAATGTCTCAGTTTCAACACCATCATATATTGTTTACGTTCTGTTATGTTCATGAGGTGTGCAAATCATCATTTACATTTTACATAGTGTCCCAACTTCTTTGGAATTGGGTTTGTATATGTATTATTATGTCACAGCAGAAGTAAGATCATTATTGTTGGTGATGGTGCAAGTGCAGACGGTTTTAGTCATTAATCAGTGTATTTCAGCATACGTATAGGAAATGAAGTCACTATTCAAATACTGTAAAATGACCCTAAACCCTCCTCTAAGAACCACTGCATTACAATGAGTTGCAGAAACGCAGCAGCAGCAGCAGCAGCAGCAGCACCTGGACCACACTGTTTCTACTGTCCACACAATGCTGCTCCACTCTGCTGCCACGCGCGCGCGCGCGCGCCGAAGGAGAGGGTGCACGCCAGTCCAGCTATTCCTCTTAAAAATGGCGTCTTGTGAGGCAAATGAGAGGAAATAGCTTCAGTACAGAAGCAGTGACGAACAGATACTAGCAGCACCAGCTGCTGGCTCCGGCTTTGTGTGCGTGTGCGTGCGTGCGTGCGTGTGTGGCTCAACTAAAAGCTGCTGAAAAACGTGATGCATCTGCTCTACGGCCCATCAGTCTAAGTCAGGAGATAAAAGACAGTGAACTACATGGAGAGCAGAGAAAGGAGGAGGAGGAGGAGGGGGAGGAAGAGGAGGAGGAGGTTGGTGCTCCTGGCTGCTGTGACCACCCCAACCCCCCAACCCCCCACTCTCCTCCTCCCTCCTCTACTGTTCCTCCCAGTCTACACAGACTCGTCAGGCGGAGAAATAAACAGACGAGTGCAGAACAGGGAAGAGAAGGCATTCCTCCCTCCCTCCCCCTTCCTCCTCCTCCTCCTCCTCCTCCTCTCTATCTGTCCATCTTCATCCACAGCCCTTTCCTTTCTTTCATGGATAGGAATTATCCCGCTGCAGGCTTCGGAGATCTAGGGGCTGGGACGGGATGGAGTTACGACAGATCAGCCAAAGCAAGGTAAGCTTCCGTGTGCACACAAACCAGCCCCAACACCACGTTCGCCAGCACAGTGGGATCACTGTGGCTCATCTAACAATGCCATGGCACATGTAGCCTGGCTGCAAAGCGCTGCCGCTGCCGCTGCTGCCGCTGCCGCTGCCGCCGCTTCCGCTGCTGCTGCTGCAGGGCTCAGGTAAAGAGCCAGGGTATTGTCATCACTGGGAGAGAGGAGGGAGGAGGTGGGGATGGGGGGGGGTCTCTAAAATGCATGGAATGCGATGGAAGGTTACAGTGATTCAGAGACGGACTGAAGGGGGGGGGGGGGGGTTCTGGAAGCCCAGTCTAGTATTGTTTTAATAAAGATGGCAATAATGATCACAAATAGGTTCCTGCATGTCATTGTCTCTCCTGCAGCTTTGTCTCGAGTCGGACTAAACAGATGTGTGTGACAGAGGCTGACTGGCTGAATGCTGCTCCAGTGCTATGCTGCTGCACAAAGCTGCTGTTGCTGCTGCTGCTGCTGCTGCTGTTGCTGCCGTGAAATATAACAAAGTGGTGTTGTCATGAAAGAACACGCCAGCTTCTTGTCTCTGCGTTCACACTGTGTTCGTTCACACTGTGTTCACACTGTGTGACTGCAGTGAGTGAGCCAGCGAAACTGGGGACAATCGGCTGTGACTGGAGTGTGACAGAGACTGACCACGGTACCGGGCAGCAGAGAAGGCAAACCCCCGCCTCTCGCTGCACACAGTGCGGCTTACTGTCAGGCGTGAGCCCGGCGTCTCTGTGTTCGCTGCTGCAGCTAGGTAAAAGCCGTGTCTCCGCTAACACACGCGGGCTCGTACGCTTCAAATCGCCGGCTTGCCTTTTCACATATGTGGGTGCTACCTGGCGCTCAGGTGAGGACACGCTGCTGCTGCTGCTGCTGCTGCTGCTGCTGCTGCTGCTGCTGCTGCTGCTGCTGCTGCTGCTGCTGCTGCTGCTATGTGTTGGAATGAAGTGGCCTCCAAGCCATGCTAATTTACTAGCCCGTTGTAGCTCTGCTCCACGTTAGCGGTCGCCTTGACAACCACATCAGCCCTCCGTCAGCCCTCCGTCAGACTCCGCGGGTCCCGTCAATGGGAGCTCCATGTAGATTGTCCACTCAACCTCCTTTACCTGTTTAAATACGTGTATCTGTGCGACCGAGTAGGTCAGAATGTTTAAATTAAATAGTCCCTTCTCCCCCCACAAAGTGATTTTGAAGCAAAGCAAATGCCGTTCAGCCATAGAGTACGGGCTACAAATACATTTCTGGAAACTGGAATACTGGAATATGTTCCTGTTTACACTAACCATTTACAGGTATTTCAACAGGTGAACAATAATACAGTGCCATAAGGATAAACCTATAATGTATTTATCTAAAAGAACTAATTTAATAATTTATATTACATTAGTTTCCAAGCCCATGAATAAACAAAGATACTAGCCATGCCAACCAAAGCCATACCTTTGCTATTACCACAGACATATTGTATACTTTCACATTATGATGATTTCAATTGGAGAAGAGCAGCTGTACATGTCATATGAATTCCCCAGTACAGCTGTGACCACCTCCAGTGGACCCACAAGACAATCACTTCTTGGCAGGACACTGGCTTCACCTGTTTAATCTGAGCTGAGGTCACTCTTTACTTAGGACACACGTGTACTCACTGAACATTTGCATTTCATTAGCCTATAAACAAATATGATGGCAAAATAACAACATGCTGCTGTGTTAATGGTAAACATTCAAGGTCAAGTGTGGAATATTTTGGGGGGTTATTGGCAGAAATTAGGTATAGATATGTCATGTATAATTACTTTCAAATAAAACATTTTTTGTAGCCTCAGAAAAAGCCTTTTTTTTTGCTGCTACCTTGTGCTGCCTTGTTTGAAGCAGAAGCTTAACACACAAAGAAGAATGGCTCTGCCCACATAATCCTGATGCCTAAACCAATGAAAAAGGAGGAGGAAATAGCACAGAGTCGAGAACTGTGGAAAAGTTTTAACATCCTTTCTGGTATGTGAAGGCCGATGCACTCCATAGAACTTGTGCTTTGCATTTCAGCATGCACATCCATGCCAGTGGTTCTTCTTCTTCTTCTTCTAATAATAATAATAATAATAATTTCTGACAGGCTGTGCAAAGTTGTAATACCGCCCTCCAAAATGTCAAGTTCAAAGCTCTTAAATGCAGTTTTGCAACACAGCTCAAAGTTCGCCACCAAACTGTTTTTCATCACAGTTTGAAGTTTCCCTTAACTCTCATTCCTTTATTTTCCTCCAATAAGCACTTGAGAGGATCAGTCTAGTGTTCCAGGTATGCATAGTCAATCACATATTCCAATTTAGTTGAGGTGAGTTCTCACAAGGACTTTGCTCTCTTTTGGATGTCCTTGTCATCTCCTTCCATATATACCCTGAAGCATCAAGTGTTGCTCATTGTCTCTTTTAACCAAAACAAGAGCATGCATCAACTGGGCAGGCATTTCCACGTATATGGTGTGTGTGTGTGGCCTCATGGTTGTCCATGTAGGGTGTGTATGGACCACTGCACACGTAAGCTGATGACATAATGTATGACATAATGTATGACATGGACCTTAACAGACCTCTGCAGACACACATATGTGGAAAGTACAAACCCAATTCCAATTAAGTTTAGACATTGTGTAAAAAGTGAATGAAACTGAACCCAACGATTTGCTAATCACCTACTGTCCTTTCAAGTACAAGTACACTACGAAGACAGACTTTTGTAATATTCAATTTTTATTTTGAAAATGTTCACTGATGTTGAATATAATGCCTGTAGTTTGTTTCAAAAAAGCGGGGAAAGAAGCATGTTTACCACTGTGTTGCATCACTTTTCCATTTAACAACACTCGATAAGCATTTGGGAACTGAAGACATTCATTGTTGAAGATTTGTAGGTGGAATTCTTTCCCATTCTTGCTTGATGTATGACTTCATAGTTTAGATTATTCAAAGTAGCCACCTTTTGCTTTACTGACAGAATTACACACTCTTGGCATTCTCTCATCATCAGCGTCATGAGGTGGTCACCTGGAATGGTTTTCCAACAGTCTTGAAGGAGTTCCCAGAGGTGTTGGCTGCTTTGCCTAGGTTTAGGTCAGGTGACTGTGGGGGCCATGTCATCTGACGCAGCACTCCATCACTCTTTTTCTTGGTCAAATAGCCCTTACACAGCCCGGAGGTGCGTAAAGTCATTGTCCTGTTGATTGTTCTGCACATAAGTGCAGAAAGCTGTGGTAGCCATGCTGGTTAAGTGTGCCTTGGATTTTGAATAAATGAAATAAACAATGTCAACAGCAAAGCACAGCCCATACCATCACACCTCCTCCTCCAAGCTTTACGGTGGGAGCCACACTTTTCTGCATCTCACAAAGACATGGCGAGTGGAGCTGTCAAAGGGAAGTGTGTCAGAATGCCCTCAGAATGGCACAAAAAGCAGCGGAGATGCAAAAATAGCATAAGCGTGCAGTTTTATTGTTCCACCACCAGGAGAATTTGATGCATCGAAAAAAATTAATAAATAAAAAAATTCAAAAATAATTTCTTTTGATGACAGTTGATGTGTGCACCCAACTGTCCAAACACACACGAACCGGAATATCCAAAACACCGAAGAGATGGAGAATATGGGAATTAGAATAAAGTCCGCTCTGGTTCGGGAACAGAGCAAAAAAAGTTCATCGCAGCCGCAACAGCGGACACGTGAGGACGCGCATGTGTGCTTCAGCATCACAGGAACCAAAAATATCAAATTTGGACCATAAGACCAAAGGACAGATTTCCACTGGTCTAATGTCCGTTCTTTGTTTTTATTGGCCCAAACAGTTCTCTTCTTCTTCTTCTTGTTCTTGTTGTTCTTCCTCAGAAGTGGCTTCTTTTCAGCAGTTTTACTTTGAAGGGCCTGATTCACACAGTCTCTTCTGAAAAATTGATGTTGAGATGTGTCTACTTGAACTCTGTGAAGCATTCATCTAATCAGAGGTGTTGTAAATTTGCGGGTTCTGAGGCTGGTAACTCAGATGAACTTATCCTCTGCAGCAGAGTTAATGTTTGGACCTTGGACTGCTTTGAGGATACGTTCACAGTCCTTCATGTCTTAGGTGGTATGGACTGTTGTTTCTCTTTACGTAGCTGAATGGTTCTTGCCATAATATGTATTATGTAACAGTAGGCTATTAACTGTATAGACCTTTGTACCAACCCTACCTCTGCACAACACAACTGATGGTCTCAGACGTAATGGGAACATCTGGGAAAGAACTCCTACAAGACTGTTGGAAAACCATTCCAGGTGACGACCTCATGAACATGATTGAGAGAATGCTGCGAGTGTACAAAACTGTCATCAAAGCTTTGAAGAATCTAAAATATAAAACATATTCTCTTTTTCGTTCTACATAATTCAATATGTGTTCCTTCATAGTTTGGATGTCTTCAGTATTAATCTACAATGTAGAGAATACATGTGTGTATTCTCTACATGTGTGTCCAAACCTTTTACTGGTTTTGTGTGTATATACTGTATATATACACAAATCCATAAATGATTGTGGAAACAACCACTATAATAATAATAATAATAATAATAAGAAGAAGAAGAAGAAGAGGAAGAAAGAAATAAAATAAAGTTGAACAAAGGATTTAAAACACTGAAGTCACAAAATAATTTAAAATTACTGATGGAAGAACACTGACTTAAAAACTCTTGTGTGTCATGATGTTAAATGTTTTTCTATGGACTTCAGTACTGGAACTGAGTGGATTATAAGCAACACAAACTTAAGTTTCCGGGCAGAAAAGGCTGTCTCATGGTATTCTTAGGATATTGTCTCAGTGAGGGCCAGTGTCCATGTCTCAGGCTGGTTCCTGGTAATGGGTGAAGTCAGAGCTGACAGTAAGGGCTGTAACTTTTTCCAAAAATCAAGTTTGAATGAATTTATAATCACCCATAATTCATTTAAATAATCACCCATAATTCATTTAAATAAATTCAAACACCCCCTGCACCATAAATACTACAACTTACACTACAGATTACAGTGCTGTTAGTGTTAGAGCGTTGATAACATACAGCACTATGTAGAGTAGGATGAAATAAACACTCCCCCAATGTGAAATCACCATCCTCCAACAGGAGGAAGCTCCAACAGCTAAAATTGGATTATGTTTCATTGGTAACAAAGAACTGATAATCAAGGTAAACGGTCCAATTTGACAAGCCTGTCAACCTGGTTGGTATGGAATACATCTCTCTTTTTATTTACAATATTACCTCAGAGCACACAGATGTCCCTGGAATACACACATATTTATGAGGGGTGCTATCTGCAGAGAGAGGAGAGAAAGGTGTCCCTCATGATCTCAAGATGTTTCTGTCTCTGTGATTGCAGAAGACACTCTCATATGATATAATAAGACTCCTTGTGTTCAACCTCTGCTGGATGCTAATCGGCATGTATGAGATGCAGCCTGCATTTCAAGCAAGTTGGAAAGTGAACTTTACATCCCACATTTGAAATAATATCAAATGTTGAAGAATTAGTGACAGTCCTACTGACAGCGTGTCAGCACTTCATACAGTATATACATTCACACCTCAATACAATGTACAATGTAAAATATCAATTTAAAGACATGAATATCATATGTAATCACTGTTCCATTTTTTTGGGGGACAACATGCTGGAGTCAGAGCAGCATGATGAGATAGCGTCCACTTGCATTGCATAAAGTGTTGTACAATTTCCTCTGAAAAATGACAAACCAAATCCCCTACATATACATTTGCGTATTAACTTTGCTTAGTAATTTCACTTTGGCTATTCTTTCTGCATTATCTGCTGATGGAGACACAAAATTCCCCCTAATATCAAAAGGTTTTGCCTTTCCTATATGAATTATGGGCAGGAAAGACACAGTGTTTAAAGTGTTGACTGAGGTTGTGAACTGTATCACTTGCCTCTGATTGTTTTCTTCTCCTTGTCTCCTCTGAAAGCAGTCTATGGCTGGTAGAATAGTTTGTAACTTTAATGGCTTTGTAGACTTATCTGATTTAATTTCCTCAAATACCACCACTCTTATGTGAGGCAGAATGTTGAAGCTTTAGCTTTGACCAGTGCTGATGAAGCAATATTGTTTTAGATGGAAGTCTGTTTTTCTTTTTACCAACTTTAAGGTCTTCATCTCTTGGTGATTCTTTTTTTCCATCAGCTTCCATGAAAACCCAGTTGGCTCAGCCCATTTAAAATATTGCTAGAATATTACACTTTCTTTCAGCTTCACCCTTTAGGGGTTGCCACAGTAGATCATCTGCCTCCATCCTCTGTTCTCCTTCTCCAGCATCCATGAATCTTCTCTCTGGCCTTCCTCTGTCTCTCCTATCATCTAGCTTCAGCGTCCTTTGTCCATAGCAGGTCTCACTACTGTCTTGTAGATCTTCCTTTTCACTTTTGTCGCTATCCTTTTGTCACACATCACCCCTGACACTCGTCTCCACCCACTCCACCCTACCTGCATTCTCTTCTTCACAGTCCATTGCTTTGTATGGATGACCCCAAGTATTTAAACTCATCCACTTGCCTCTACTACCTGCACCATCACTGTACCACCTGTCTCACTGTCATTCACACACGGGTATTTCGTCTTGCTCTTACTAACCTTTATTCCTCTTCTTTCCAGTGCATACCTCCACCTCTCCACGACATCACTCACTCTCACTACAGATTACAATATCATTTGCAAACAGCGTAGTCCAGAGGTGGACCTCATCTGTCAACCTGTCCATCACTACTGCAAACATGAAGGGGCTCAGAGCTGATACCTGACGTAAACCCACCTTCACTTTGAACCCATTCATCACTCCAACTGCACACCTCACCACTGTCTCACTGTCCTCATGCATGTCCTGCAGCACCCTCACATTCTTGTGTGGCACTCCCAACTTCCTCATATAGTACTGCAGTTCCTCCTTTGGCACCTGAACATAAGCTTTCACTAGATCCAAACAAAAAAACACAGTGCAGCTCCTTCTGGTCTTATCCGTACTTCGCCATCAGCACTATTACAAACATCACATTTGTGGTACTGTCTCATGCTGCTGCTTGCCGATCTACACTTTCTTTTTTAAACCGAGCTTCAGCAACTCTTTCCATCGTCTTCGTATTGTGGCTGATCAACTTTATACCTCTGTAGTTACTACATTTCTGCATGTCATGCTTGTTCCTGAAGATCACTACTGCTAAACTTCTCAATTCTTCAGGCATTTTCTCACAGCAATCTGCTTTACACTGCTTCAGTGTGCTTTAGTGTGCAATTGTATTACTTGTATTACTTACATTTGTAAAAAATTAAATCCAGGCAATAAAGTTAAAGTTCAGTGGTTCTGTGAGTTACTGACAAATAGTCTTGCATGCTCCTTGCACCAAGAACCAGCTTGAGACACAGATCCTCACTGGAAATATAATTGTTTGCAAGGACACAAGAGGCACAATGCTCACTCTGCTGCACCTGAATCTATAGTCTGTAGTATTTTATTTTCTTGCAGAGCTGCTGGTCTACTGCTGACTCAGTTGGTGAGTGTCACTGAGTTCTTCACTGAGTAATCTTAAAGCCTGATATTGTAAATTGTCAAGTTTTTTTAGAGGTGTGCTTGCTGCTGTTGGGGGACAACACTTATCGCCAATAATTTGATTGGTTATAATAACCAAATAATTATTGTTAATAATTATTTATTTTTTAAATGTTTTAGAAAAGTCAATTTGCGGCACCACCCTGAACACAGGGAAAAACAATCAATGTATGCCTTTAAAATCAGTCTTTAAAATCAGTCCTTTAAAATCAGTCTAGATTGTAGTCTAAAATCAGTCTAAAATCACTGTAACTATAATATCTGCTGATTTCACAATTAAACAGTATTGAAGTAATGACTTCGAACACTGGCTCTCTCAACCCCCATTTGTCACAGTATACATGCACAAAAAACAGTGTTCCTTTAAGTGAATACAAATCACAATTTAATCAAATGACAATATAAAGTGAACAAATTGAATCAGTGAAGATCAAAGGAACAATGAAAATCGAGTAATTTGAATTAATAAATGTCACTAACTACAACTAATAAACACACAGGCTATGTACAACATAAATTGGTAATAGGTAGGTGTGTGTGTATGTGAAAGTGGGCGTGGTTAAGCATGGGAAAACAAGAGGGAGGCAAAGAAGAACGGAAGTGGCGTGGTTCATAACTGGTGACATCACTCCCACTTCTGGAGCCAAAATGGCGGACCATGGGGGGAGAAGCAGGCACAGTAGCAGTGACTGTAGGACCATGCTTTCGCCACAAGATGGTGCCCAAAGAGCAAAGAGCAAAGAGCAAGTCAAAGAATGCCGCAGATCTCGGACCAAAGTGCATGCGCAGCAGTGAAGCTGTAGGCACGCGTGGTCGGCACAAGATGGCGTCTGTGAGCGAAGTCTCACAAAAGAATGAGTGAGAGAGAGGGAGAGACAGTTGTGAATGGTGTGTGTACAAGGAGGGAAGTTCAAAGCATAACGTCTAGTATGAATGAACAAAGGATCACGTGCAGCGTGAGCTGACGGCAGTCAAACCACACAGGCTGACGCAGGCGAAGTCTATGAATTTAAAGTTTACACAGCCACCGTCACACAACAGTGAGGCGGTGAGCACCACAAACAACAATAAACATGAGAAGCGATCAACGTTGTTCTAAACAAGGCGGTTAAACAACACTTACAAGATACAATACTTGAATTATACAAACATGTGGATGTGCAGTCTGACATGTTCAACACAAGGGAGACAGAACAGATTACTCTAACTGCCCAGACACTACCTCTTACTCTGAGTTGAGGGGGGCTGGCAGTGAGGTGTCCCGTTCGTCTTCGGGGTCCAGTCCAATTAAGTGGAGTCGTGGAACACTGTCGGTCTGTTGTGCGGCTCTCAGCGGGGCAGCAGCGGCTGATCCTCGACTTTGTCGCAGAGGGAGGCAGCTCAAGCAAGGTGGGGCCTTCCTCTCTTGTGCAGCGATGAGGGAAAGCTTGGTTCCAAATGTGGATCCAAAGGAAGTGCGTAGTTGAACGCAAATTTTCTGGTTCGACCAGTGAGGGTGAAACCGGCACAATCTCTTCGAGAATTGGGTGTCTTCAGAATGATGCTGGATGACTAGAGCGTGGGTGCAGCTCCAACAGCAGCGGCCGTATGATTAGAGGTGAGCGGATTTCTGCTCTGTTACCTGTGTGAGCTGGATAGGAGCAGCAACCATAACACTCAGTCACAGTTACCATGGAGGACCGATGAAAGGAGCCCGGAGACGGCCCCCATACGGCCACCAAAGCCCAGAGGTGAAGGCAGGGAAGCAAGAGCAATGTCTAGAAGAGACCACGGTCTGCCTTCAAGGCAGAGAAGAGCGTTAATAAGGTCGGGTAGCCAGTTATAAGTATTCAGCCGGGGGACGCGGCATCAAAGGGGAGCAGCCAATGAGATTGTAGGATTCTGCCTGTCCTTACTTTACACCTCTTTTATGACCTTCTGTTTATGATGCAATTTAATGTCTTTGTTAGGATTCCCGGCTCTCCCACGGAGTTAGGCTTTGGGTTTTCCATGTAGGCCATGCTCATGGAGGAAAGTGGAGAATACAGGCCACACTAGGTTAGGGCCCCTCAACACTGCAGATCCATATACTACACAACCAAAACTCTTTTGTGCGGTGGAACTGTTGATTTCCATTTTGGAAAGTAGTTAGGGTTATGACAGAAAGTCGAGACTCACTAGATTTGTTGCTCGTCGCTTTTAAAGGGGTTCTGTAAAGTTGCTAAATATAGCGACAGAGTCACCAAGTTGTCAGTACTGTTGTTTGGTCTGTTTGCTTTGTGATAACTTTTTATTCTTTATTTATTTCCCTTTCTTTCCCCTGGCTTGGTTTTTTCTGTCTCCATTCTGTTTATATCTGTAAAATGTATAATGTCTTCTTCTCTGTTTTTGATGTAGTGTTGCAGCACCACTTGCAGGCCTGGCATATGTACTACAGCTTTTTAAACGTTTTGGGGGGGTTGTCTGGACGGAGACATTTCCTGAAACAATGGCGGGTGTACAGGAAACCTTTTCAAAACAGCAAAGAAAAAGATCGTTTATATTTCGTGCCGTTTCCATGTGAATAGGGCATGAGCATTAAAATCAGCTTCTGATGCATCCAGTAACAGCTCATACTGTACATACTGTGCATTTGGAAATTACAACATTACTCATTTGTGTTTTGGAATTTGTTCAAGTAGGAGACTGGCTGACTTAAAGATTTATTACATCATGCTGATGATTATAGTTTGAATTTTATTTTTCCCTACTACATAGTAGCATCAAGGAGGCTTGAGTGTTGCAGCTGATCAATGCTCATTATATGTTTTTTGTGGTTTTAATAATACTAAATAAAACAACAGCCAGTCCATCCCAGTAACCAGCTTCAGCATTTCATTTCAGCAATTTCTACAAATGATACTAGAAAAAAACTATCACATTGAAGAGAGGAGACAGTCTGACCTGTCATGCATAAGACAGTATAAGGACATAAGTCAAATCTAATAACCCTCTGTTCTCAGCTTTATGTTTGACAGCTCCAGGTCATCCCACCCAGACTCGGAGCTGCTCCACAGGCAGGCGTATGGCACACCTCACCCCCTCCAGGGCTATGCAGCCAACCACCACCCAGGAAGCTCCAGACAAGGTGGGGCCTGGGGATCTGCTGGACGCACACTTGGTAAGATAATATATATTGGTAGAATTATTACCACTTATGATTAATGCAGCGGTATCATTATGTGGTTGTTGTTTTCACAGGGTTTGTGTGTGTGTGACTGAATAATTTTGGTTAGTAGACAAAATATGATATTTTAGAACATAATCATTTTAAAGTTTGTGAAACACTGATCAACATTTTCATCATCATCTGACATTTTGGGGACCAGACAGGAACTTGAAAATAATTGACATTAATCAATTATGAAAATAATCATTAGTTACAGCTCTACTTTAGGACCTTTTCTGTCAAAATACTGACCAGGGCCAGTTGTCCTTGTGGGGACCAAAACTGCTCCTAATGAGGCAGAACCGCATTTCTGAGGAGCTAGTTAATTTTAGGGCTAAGATTACTTATTAAGTTAAGGTTAAGGTTAAGCATTTACCAGTTAAGGTTAGCGATAACGCTTTCTTCAGGCTGATAGGAAGTCAGTGCATACTCTTAATGCTGTGTTCACACAGGACGCGATGCAAATTTTGTCACGCAGCAAGTTTATATACAAAGTCAATACACATGTATTGCATACACAACACCACGTTTCCACAACAGGGAGTATAACAATGCTTTGGTTGATCATGAAATCAAATGCCCATTACTTCTATTTTATAGGTCAAAATGCAGCGACTTGTGACCATCACTCCCATCGTGGCCGTTGTGTCACAAAAATGTACAAAGAAATCCCGCAGTGCAGTATAAGAAGAATAGAGGTGCAAACTTGTTTGTGTATATAAGTGGGGTACTCACTCATTTTCTACCGCTTTATCCACTAGGGGTCGCGGGGGGTGCCGGTGCCTATCTCCAGCTAACATAGGGCCAGAGGCAGGGTACACCCTGGACAGGTCGCCAGTCCATCACAGGGCCACATAGAGACAGACAACCATTCACTCTCACATTCATACCTATGGGCAATTTAGAGTGTCCAATTAACCTAATCCCCAAATCTGCATGTTTTTGGACTGTGGGAGGAAGCCGGAGTACCCGGTGAGAACCCACGCACCACGGGGAGAACATGCAAACTCCTTGCAGAAGGCCCCTTGTTCCAACCGGGTTGTGAACTTGCTGCAAAGGCAAGAGTGCTAACCACTACACCAACCGTGGGCCCTATAAGTGGGGTATCTTCAGATAATGTTGATATTTTCATGCAAGTCACTTTGTGTACATTTTTGTGTTGCCTGATGAAATTGCCACATACTCACCACTCATGGAAGCATAACCGAGACATAGTGCTAAAAAAGAAAGATAGTTGCAGATGATTTAAAAGGGGTCAAACATCTGGTTTAGTGGATTTTCCGACTAAAAAACACCTAGATGTTATGGAATATTGCATATATTCTTCCTGCGTCTGGAGGCAGTATTTTGGTAATAACACCCGGGGGTGAAACAGGTTAAGTACTGAAGCTTTGATAATAGGGCTAGAGAAATAATTGAGCACTTACACTAATCAGAACACTGATATGATTAGATTAGATATTGGTAAGGTAGGTTTCAAGCAGGGACAATGAACCATTTTCAAAAATAATGAATGTTTCCAGGAAAAGTGAACTCATTAATTAGGTTAGTATGGAAGACGTGCTAGGACAAGAAAGTCTTCAGCCACAGATGGCCACTTAAACAAAGTTCTCTGCTGAGATGGAAAGGACAATAATGTCAGATGGACAACCTACTACCAAGGCAATCTACCTGTCAAAACAGTAACAATTTTATTGGTGTTTCTGACTGACCAAAAAAGGTACATCAAAACAGAGGCAGACAATTTGAAGAAAAGATTTTATACTTTAAATATGATGATAGTATGAGCTATGATATTATTTGTATGAATAATATATTTTTTGTTTTTTTTTGCAAGGCTTATCAGGACTATTTGATACCAGCTTCCACCATACCAGCTCCTCCGGTCCTGACCCCTCCGTCATGAATCTGATTTCATCGCTCGAGTCCCGGGGTCCACAGCCCACTCCCTCTGCTTCCTCCCTCCTCTCCCAGTTTCGAACTCCCTCTTGGCAGACTGGTGAGTGTCAGCCTCTCAGAGAAACACTACACTTGAAATTGTTCTTTGAATTTTATTCGAAGTAAATATTACTACTTTCATTTGCAAAATAATTATTATTAATTTAGGTTTTTGTCTTAACCTGTCAATATTTAACTGGTAATAAGTGAAATTATTCAATTTGAACTGTAACTTCCATATGACCAACACAATCCATGTAATATTGTGTCCCATAGCAATGCATACACCAGCCCCATCGGAACTCTTTATTTCAGGGGCACTTCAAGGTTCCAGCTCCTTCCCCTCTTCCTCAACCCTGTCAGCGTACCAGCACCCTGGCTCCTTTTCTGGGCGATCTTTCAATCCCTCAATATCCCTGCAGGATGCACCAACATTCAGCCCAGCTCCTAATGGATTGCTGTCCCCCCATGATCCCATGCTGCACATCAAAACATCCTCTCAATCTAGCTTGAGCTTTAACCGCTTGCTATCCCAGAGTACCACTTACCGGGGCTCTCAGGAACCCCTAGCCTCTGCTCAAACCCAAAACCCTTCCTCCTCTTCCAACTGCCACCTGTCCCCTTCCCAGTTTAACCTGTTATCCACTCAGCTCCATAACCAGTCCTCCCAGTTCTATAATACATCCATGCTCTCGTCCACACCAGCTGTGCTAACTGCAACACCAACGCAGCCCCCCCCTCCTCCAGAAAGGGCAGTTTCAAGGCAGGACAGTGTGATTAAGCATTACCAGCGTTTATCCCCACCCCACCCCACAACGCTGCCCCCGCAGCAGTATATCAGTTGTGGTGGTTCTAGCTACCAGCAGATAGCCAGCCACCACCGACATGCTGGTGTGTCCTGCAGTCCCCTGGGAGATGAGAGCCCATCCACTGACCCAAATTCCTCACCATGTATGGAATCCCAGATATATCAACCTATCATCCAAACTCCTTACTCATCTTCATCCACCACCTCTTCAGCCTCACCCTTACCTGCCACTAAGGGGGTCAACATTTCTAGCACAAGTAGTGGCTACTCCTCTTCACTTTCATTATCATCCTCGTCCCATACCCTACACACCCCTTCATCAACCTCCACTTCATTATCCTCTTCTAGCTCCAAGGCAAGCACTGGCTCCTTGGCGGCTCCTTCTTGTCAGAAGCCCCCACCTCAGACAGTGCCAGCACCACCTACTCTACTGTCATCTACTCTTTCCCAACAGCCAGCACCCAAACAATGCCTCTCCACATATGGCTCTCCAACTGTGGCCAACTCTAGTACAGGCCCTCTAGACCAGACCTCTCCTCAGCAACATGTCCAGTCCTACTCTCCCAACCAGCATTCAGCTGCACCCATAACCCACTCATATGGAGGCTTCAGCTCACCTCATGCCCAGGACCTGAGCTCTGGGGCAGGGGGCAGTGAAGTGAAGGCTTTCACTGGTGTAGGACACTCATTCTCTGCAGAGATGCTCTTTGGGGGTTCAAGCTTTGGTTCAGCTTCTCTTAGAAGAGCTGTCAGTCCATCATTAGGGTATGGGAGTGCTGGAGAATCAATAGGAAGTGGATCTGCATCAGGAGCTTCAGCACTTGGTATTGGAGTCGGGTCTGCAGGATCTGGAAGTGGGGCTGCTAGTGTTGGTAATGGAAACAGTGGCTCTTACCATCTGCCTGAGTCTAGTCCCTCTTCCTCCATCAGTTCAACTATCAGTCGCCCTGGGTTGCACTCACCTGCTGCTGTTCGTCCTGCACAGTCCCCAGGAGGGTCAGGTGCTACCAAATATTTGTCCTCCATCCTCTCTCCATCTTTTATATCCTCACCAAAAGGTTTTCATGAGCAAGCTCAGAATCAATCCTACCATGCTACACCACCTAAGCAAAAAACAGCATCAAACATGCTAGGAGCTCAGCAATCCCAAGATGAGGACGAAGATGATGATTTCCTTATCCACCACCTTCTTCATGCCGAGGACTCAACTCCCCATTCTTCTCAGCATCACCCACCTGGTCAGCAACTCCCCCAGCTACTCTCTCAGGCTAGGGATGGGGAAAGCAAGGGTGTGCCCTTAGATATTAATAAGGTTTCAGAAGAGCACTACCCCCTTCAGAGTGTCATTCGCACCAGTAACACGGCCAACGGTTCTGGCCCTGGATCGACAATTATTGAGGCAACAAGTCAAGTCGAAATATCACAGAAGAAGCAGCAGCAAACCAAGTCGGATTTGATCATATCAAAGTCCACTGCTGTGGGCTTAGTAGTGGTCACGGACTCTCTTTCCCACTCCCATACTACCCATTCCAGTGAACAACAGCGTAACCCCACGGGACCTGTGGAGCGTTATGGAAGAGAAGACCCCTATAGTCAGCAAACACACTCTCAGCATTTCCATTGCACTTCACATGTGTCTTCACACACTCAACACCCCCAGCACACGCAAGTCTCCCACCACACACAGCATGCTCAACATTCTCAGCAAGGCCATACTCTCTCACATAGCCATCCTCACATGAAGCTAAAAAAGACCTCCGATTCAAATGATACATACTTAGGTAACACGCCAGATGTTCAGCAAACTCGCCAAAGCCAGGTCCCCCTTTCTCTGATGGATTCACCACCAGCACGTCAAACGCATCAAACTCACATGCTGCAGTCTATCCTTTCCAATACCACACACACCAAGATGGACTCCCAGCAGCCCCCTCAACAGCAACAACAGCATTCTTTGAGACAGCAGGATATGGGTTCATCTGCAGGAACAGGGTCTGCTGGGGTGCAATCCCACTCACAGAACCAGTCCTCACATCTGCAACTCCAACTCCAGAACCAGGGTATTGATACCCACTATAACATAGGACCTCAGCCAAGACATCCAACCCGAGCCAGTCAGAGCTCTGGGGCTCCGCTAGATATGCTGGACCAATCTCTTTCCCAGGCAAACACCAGAGACAGTGGAGGACCTCTGGAAAGAACTGGGCTTGGTATGACTGTTAGAGGAGGAGAAGGAAGCAGTGCAGACATACATAGACAGCAGCACAGACTTACACCCCACCATGTTTCCCAGCAACCACCGTCAGATCTCCATGACTTTCTCTTAGAACCTGATTTAGGATTGTCCACAACGTCACAACTTCATCACCTCAACCAACCTCAGCCTCATTCCCACCCCCATGGCCACCACCAACAGCAGGCGCATGCTCACCATCAGATGTCACACTCTCTAGTAGGTCACCCAAACTCCCACAGGATGACAACAAACATGGGGACTCCCCAACCACGGCAACAGCGAGAGCCTGAGACACCACTGTCACACTCTCAATTACATCAGCTCAAACAGCACCAGTTTGACACAGTGAGTCCGGATTGTAAAGTTGGACAGGATCAAATTCAGCGGCAGCAGTTTGCTCCTCTGAATCCTGTATGCTTTCAAGACTCTCTCTTACATGATGGAGAACGCTCTTTCTTTCCAGAAATGGAGGACATGTTTTGTTCAGCTGATTACAAGTCAGGCTTTGTTGGGGACTCTGGCACAAGACAGGCAACTCAAGAAAGCCTTACGCAGGGCCATGGGCAAAGGCAAGATGCTTTAGAGGTCTTAAAAACAGGAGATACTGGAGAGAGCTATGATATGGCCGGTCATCAAACCGATCAAGGCTATGGACCATACTGCCACAACCTCCAAGGCACTGGAAATGGCAATCTGCACTTAGACGTTGACTCTATGAAGAACCATGATCTTCCCTCTACTGTGAATACTGACCAGCTTGGCCTCATCCACTCCCAAACTCCCACAATTGGACTGAACTCAGCAGCTCAAGGGGACAGCTCAGTGAAGATGATGGGAGCTGTGGGGGTGGATGGTTCAGGTGCTTCAGGTCTGACATCACCTATCTTCTCTTCTCGACCCAAGAAGCTACTGAAAACCAGTTCATTTCACTTGCTCAAACAGCGACGTGAGCCACAACCTCAAACAAAGAAAAACTATTCACAGGAATATGAATTTGAGGATGATGAGAATAAAGCTGATGTTCCAGCTGATATTCGTCTCAACAGTCGACGCCTTCCTGACCTGCTTCCCGATTTAGTGTCTAGTTGTAGGAAGGCTGGTGGGGCTTCAGGAGTTGGTGGGCTTAGTCCATTGATGAGTGACATGGACTTCTCCCATCCCAGCAACTACTCTGTCTTGGGGTACCCTCCACAACTCCTCCCACATGATGTTCCCAAGAAGAGAGGCCGGAAACCAACTAAGCCAAAGCGGGAAGGCCCTCCACGTCCACGAGGTAGACCTCGAATACGTCCACTTCCAGAACCTCCTTACTGTGGTGGGCTGATGGGGTCAGTGACAGGAGAAGGTAGGAGGGGTCGTGGACGTGGTCGAGGGCGAGGCAGGAGGGAGGAGGTGCATGTGGACATGCATCGAAATATAAAAGTACAAAGCCTCCCATATAATCATCAGCAGCATCAACAGTTGAGCCAACAGCATCCACACCAACATCAGAGACAGCAGGAAGAACACCACCAAGCACCACAACAGCCACAGCATCATCGTCTGCATCCTCTTCAGCAAAATGTTTCCTGTCCTTCCCTTCAATTGCATCATCAACAACAAGATCATCAACAGGACCCATCTGAGCTGCTACAGCAAGATTCAATCAGGCCTATCAAGGTAATATTGATTAATATTGATATTAATATTGAACAGTTGTGTAGCAAAAGTTCTATGCAAAGGTCTCAGGGCATGGTTTGTTTTCCTGTGTGTTAAATATTCTGTGATCATTGGTATTTTGATTTGAGTAATGTGACTGAAAGGTGGTCATATATATTTCATCATCTAGTTTAAATTATACAACATGTGTAAGTGATGCTCAAGCATGTCTTGAAATGGCATAATAGACCTTTTTCACAGCAGATATTTCTCAACATGAAATAGTAGGAGAAACACAGGTTTTACCAGTAACATTAATTCAGGTTAAGAAAGCGCTATGCTATTGTTCAAGAGTAAAGGGAGGTCACACACAGAAAAAAGGGGAAAAATACATGTTTCGTCTATTTTCTGGATGTGTTTGATTTAATTGTACTGTATTGTCAGTATAACATTGCTAAAACAACAAACAAACAGACTTTTGTGCAGTACTGTATATTAGTTTTCAGGTTTCTCTGGCCAGTAGCTCTTTGGTATCTTCTTTAAATCTGTATTATTTTATTTTGTAAATGAGAAATTATAAATATCTGTAGTCACATATATAGTTAGTAATTGCTAGTACTTTGCACTAACAAATAACCACTATTTTATTATCTCACTATCAATTCTGGTTAAATTAGTGACTTAGTGATCCACAGAGATTCAAGTGAATTGACTGAATATTACATAAATAAATAAATAACGAGGTTATGGCAGACCCACAGGCAGATGTCTAATGCCTTGCTCTCTCTGTGAGCTCTAATTTCGTGGTGCAGCGTAGCGCAGCCTGCACAGTGGTAATTTAGTCCGGTGCAACACCTTACACAGCGAATTTGGCAATTTGGTAGACCGAGGTGCGCTGAGGTGGGCGTGGAGGCGCAAAAGAGGCAGGTGTCGACAGATTCAGCTTGGTGCAGTGACAATTTTGTGCGCTGAAAGCCCGCCAGCTCCAATCTGGTCTACTCTCGGCACAAGGCGAAGCACAGCCAGTCTAGTGGTAATTTAGCTGACTGGCGCACGGTGTGCACACGTCACCAAAACCTCACGGCAGGTTTACAGAATGTCAGGCACATTTCAGTGCAATTAATAATCACAACAACTATTTTATTTAATGTAACTATCTGAATTAGCACATACATATATATCTATATTGACTCTCCCGTCACATCTGATGTCAGATCAAAGGCGGTTAGCATGTGTAATGGAATTAAATTAAAGCAGCTGAAACTGTGATGGAAACTAACGACTTCACATCTCTCTCAGCCAACCACAAACATCCTCAGCATCAGAGTATATATTCGGCTTCTCTCATCTCATAAAATTCAAAAGAAAAGAAAAAAGAGAGAGACGCTCATACGTAAGTTATGTTTGGTGTCTTAAGGATTTGCCTGTTTTATGTGATTACCCATATTTTTTTTCTTAATTTTTATGCTTAACGTGATCTACAAAGATGGAGTACATTATTGCGAGGAGAAGGAGATACAGGGAGAGGGTATACCACAACCTCCAAGGCATTTGGGGATGACAGAGCAGGAATACAGGTGTACCACATGAATAATGCCTAGAATAATTTACTGCCATGTCTAATGCAATTGTCACTTAATTTTTTTACTCCTATCCATGGCATCTATCCCGTGTGGTGGTCCACATGGTGACGCGCATCATGGCCCCTGATGCGCCAGGCTGAGCCCCCTGTGCTGTGCACAAAACTTGAAAAATGTGCCTGGACACACCCCGGTCTAGGAAATTAGAGCCCTTAGAGCCCTATATCTTAAATTGCCAGAACCCACTAATTCCAGTGACACAAATGTTGCATGCTTTATCTTGAAAGTCCTGCTGAATATTCTGTCTGTCTCTCAGATCAAACTGCCTGTTTCCACCATGCTTCCATCTGAGTCCTTGCTGAGGACAGATTCATTGTCCAGTTCTGAACCAGTTCTGTCTGATGGATCCGTGGGGTCAGCACCATCTCTGGGCCTGAGCCCTGGACCCATCAACACCATGGATATCAGCAGGAATGAGCTGAACCAGATGAAGGAGGAGATGGTGAAGCATCAGCAAAAAGCTGGAGAGGTACAGAACACACATGAGAAGCTTGGGAATAAAGTGTGACAAAAGAAACACAGAGAAACACTTGTATTAAGTATCTGATCCTAAATGACTTGGCTCACTAGTAGTAGTAGTAGTAGTAGTAGTAGTAGTAGTAGTAGTAGTAGTAGTAGTGTGACTGAATCAGTGTTTCCCACAGTCCAGCCAACGATGTGTGGCAGTGAAATAAGTCTGTTCCTAAATATATCCATACCAGGTGTTTCTTATGTTTTTACACAGCAATATCTTGTATAGAATCCCAACAATTCACATGATGAACAAAGAGAACAAAATATTAACAGAAAGAAACCTCCTACAGAAGCAGACTCTGGACATACAAAATGGTGTAGAAAGTAGCCATTAAACTAATTTTGAATTGACAATGGATCGGACGACAGAACAGCATCTCACTGTCCAAAAACATGCAGAGGACACTCTAAATTAACTGTAGGTGTGAATGTGAGAGTGCATAGTTTGTCGGGTTGTGTTTGCCCTGCGCCTTTCACCCCATGTCAGCCATGTGGCCCTGCAGTGGAGAATAAAGTGGTGGACACTGAATTAATTCATTAATTCACACTGTACAGCAGGGCTTCTCACTTGTATGAACAATTATTACATGGCAAGCTATTCCTTTGAAAATATGTAATGATCACTTTTATTATTATTATTTGTAATATTAATTACTATGAATTACTATTATTAGTCTTACTATTTGTCACATGAGGTTGAACATTCTTTGTTCTGTGATGCTGCCTCTGCTGCGTCATTAAGGTGGAGCTAACAGCTAAGCCACCAGATGAGCCCACAGATTTGTTCAGTACTTGACAGAGGAAACAAAACATTATCTACTAACAGACTCAATAAGATGGGCACCCAATATTTTCTGGCCCTGGTAAATCATTCTGTGACATGTGCATGTTATTCCACTCGTTTGCTCTAAAATGATAAATGTGTCCCTGAACCTCCACCATATTTAACATTTTGGAAGAAATTATAAAACATCATTGATTGTTCATGTAGTTGACCTTTACTAAATTGTTTAAACTGAGAGCAGTTGCTTCTGATAACACAGATGATGTGGAAGAGAGAAACTGATGATCCTCTGAATCCTGAAGCCTGGGCTGCTCTTCAGAAACTTTCCACTCCAGTAAGTTGTTTCACTTCCTCTCAAAAATTAGCAAATCCACTCGATTAGTATATAGTTTGTACATCTTTTAATTTAGTGGTGCACCCTCATCCTCTCTAAAATGAGCAAAACCATTTGATTAGTATATAAACTTACTCAAAACAAGTCCAGTCAGTAATAGAATTAAGCTGTTTGGCATCAGCAGAGAAGATTTTCATGGGTGCAATCCACATACTCAACTCTGCTGCTCATCCCACTAAGGCATCTTCCTTACAAATGTGGCTCCATTTAAAAGAGAAATAAACAGGCAAGATGTATTGCCAAGAAGCATTGTTAACAACAAAGAAATAATCAACCAAACACAAATTTCCTTATTATTTTGTGCTAAGTTTAATTTTTATATCTTTTGTCCAAACATACAACATATCCCCGGTTTCTATACATGTTTTATTCAGTACTAAAAAGGTAACATTGTACTTTTTATTGTAAGTGTTTTTTTCAAGACCAAATGAAAGACATGATTTACAGCTGCACTCTCCACTGAAGCAAAATCTCTGATTTTTCTTTTCAATCTTTTTTTTGTTTAGGGTGTTGGAAAAAAGGAGGTTATAGCTGACAGATAGCCAGCTCCCTCTGACTGACAATAGAGAGGAGAGTGATGGCTGTTACCAGGGCAGCTGTTGCCACGGTTACTACATTTTCAGAGTAGGACTGTTGGTGCCACCTGCTGTCTGTTCAGCTTTATTATTATGAAGCACAGTAGCCTACAAAGCTTTTTAGAAATGAACACAATTTATAAAAATACTCACTTATTCTTAAACAAGATTCAAATTGCTCAGAACATTTTACAGTAAAACTTTCTTTAAATTTGTTTGCAAGCACTTCATGCACCAATAGCAGAATGACTTCTTCTTGTTGTTCTGAAGGCCTTACCCAAGTATTTAAAATATCTATTAAAATCTATTATATTGTAGGTCATTTCATTTGAACATGTTGACAATTTCAAAGTTCTTTTATGTAATAAAGAACTGGACGTTATTTAAATTTTGGACAGTGGGTACATGGTTTGATGACATCATCCTGGACCTTAGTGTAATTAGTGATATTGAGACTGCAGATTACAGCAAATGGAGGACTCCTACACTCACCCTCCTCTTTTTTCAAGAGTGTCGGGAACAATGGTGGCCCTCGCTTAGCTACTGCTTCAAAGTGTAGAGCGCACACTGGAACATTTTCAGTCTCACTGTATGCTCATAAGCTGCTCAGCATAATAGTAGCAGATGAAATATGAGAGTAGAGAAAATGTTTAGGTAACATATTGCATCCCAGAATGTTTTATGCTGTTTTATGCTGTTGTGAGGACATACTGGTTTGTTTTTAACCTTAGTTGCTGAGTTATAATTTTAGCTTTGTTCTACAAGATCACAACATGCAATCATTAAATTGAAGCGTTAAGTGTAAAGGGAGAAGGTATGAAACCACATACCAGAGAGAGAGAGAGAGATTTTACTTGTTTGTTATAATAACAAAGAGGTATAATGGTGCACACTTCGACCTTTCTTAAAGCAACACATTGTAGATGGTACAGCAACTGACCAAAAGGTGAATGTCACCTCAGTTAGTCTGAGCAGGTCTGCATGGCCTGTATTGGTACTATGGAACTTCAGCATTCTACTGGCAACAAATGCATGTTACCGCGATAGTTGCAGCAAACAGTACTGTAACTATATATGTATAAATGTGGGGGAGCAAATCCTACATTGTGTTATGTATTTTAAGAGAGTAAGAGCATCCTAAGCAGATAAAATAGACTTAAGTGTTTTGTGGCTGCCTGATGAGAGCAGTGTTTTTTTATGAGGCATGGCAGCAAACCTCCTTTCAATAAGTGCCTTATAATAACAGTGGCTGGTAGGCCTATACTTATATGTGCATTCATGCTAGCTCATCCTCAGCAGGCATAGGTGGCGCCACATTCGACAGAACTTGAAAAGTAAAGAAGTGCAAATATTACTGACCTTCTCTTGGGACATTTTTCAGTCTCTTTACACATATAATGCTTCTTAGTTAAAGAAGTGAACAAAATAAAACAGGAACTAAAGATAAGGGCAGAGAAACAACCCAAACCAGACAATGGGACATGACAGTGTCGTTCCCATTGCTGTGTTTTTACTCATTTTATTTGGTGACATTTACCTTATTGTGTTTATATTGCTTCCTTCAATTTTGTTTAAACATGTAAAGCACTTTGGGGGTGACAGTGGTTGTATTTAAATCTGCTGTATAAATATATTTGACCTAAACGACCTTGATTTTGACCTCTTTTCCAGACTGATGAAAAGGCTTTTGATTTCAAACCAGGCTTCATGGCCTCTTTTCTGGACTTCCTGAAGGCTGGCAAAAAAGAGTCAGACCTTAACTCGGAACATGACAGAGGGGAGCTGGAACCCCTGAACCCCTGCTCGTCTCTGAAGGAAGAGCTCAAGCCCTTATCTCCAGCTCCTCCTCCTCCTCTACGGCAAACCTCTCCACAGCAGCCTCCAGACAATTTCCGTGAAGAAGAGCAGGCTGAGGCTGAGGACCTGGCTCTCAGCAGCTGCCCGAGTCCCTGCAAACCTCTGGATGATGAGCTGAAAGGTAATCTGGAGACACTGCCCTCTTTCTCTTCGGACGAGGAGGACTCGGTGAGTAAGAACCAGGACCTGCAGAAGAGCATCTCATCTGCCATCTCAGCCTTGTATGACACCCCACATTCTTTGGCTGCTGCAATGGCTTCTGCCATGGCCAAAGCCCCACCCACTCTGACCCCGCCTATCCCACAGGACCCGTCAGTCAGCCCCCCTCTGCCTGCCATGCCCACCTTTGTCACTAACATGGAGATTGTTAAAAAGGAGGTGCAGACATACAATCAAAATGGCACAGAAGAAGAACAAAACCTGCTGCTGTCCCCAGAGTCAAATACAGAAAAAGCAGAGGAGAGGGAGCCTGAGCGTGGAGGAGAGAAGGAAAAGGAGAAGGACGAGGAAGGAGAGGAGATTTCAGACAATGAAAAAATAATGGGAGATCCACAGAATCTGGATTCGGAATCCCAGCAGGAGCAGGAGGAGGTGACAAATGAGAGGGAGTCTGGAACGAAGATTTTGGAAGTTCCTAAGAATGAAGGTAAAGTGTGTGTTTGATTTCTAATTTCTGACTGCTCTTTAAAACTTAAACTACTTAAAACTAGGGACGGGCCCATATGATACTCAGTAGTCGTATTCTTTCTGTCATTAAGCAGAGACTCAAGACAAAAGACAACAAAAAGCAGTGGCATTATAATTGAGTCATACTATGGGCTGTTTTATGGGAGGAGAATATTTGTTAAACAGTTGGAACATTATGTTTTTGACTAATGTGTTTTTAAAATGTGTTTAGAATAGTTTAAAATATGTCCAAACTGTTTTGGATTGATATTTGATATTGTATTGGTATTTGACATGGAAAAGTGGCATCAAGCTATCTCCTCTTAAAACTCTCAAGGACATATGCTTTCAACTTGTGTGCTTACGCAAATACTGATTGTTGAAATCTGACAAGTTCATTAACTTGAGGATCAGCAGAGGTTGTTGCTTCTAAAAGCAGCCAAGTTAGTTGTCAATCGTGACAATTTTGTGAAATGTGGCATGAATTCTGACAATGTTATGGGCAGGAGGGCCCCATACCAAAGGTTTCATAAGTTAGGTTAGGTTAAGGTTAGAGTAAGTCTCCAGGAAATTTATGTAAGTCAATGCAATGCCCTTTGAAGTCTTGGAAACCAGAGTGTGTGTGCATATA
>JAFBJR010000178.1:659647-706076 GCA_016785285.1 Brachirus orientalis
AATATATATATATATTAAAATATAGATAATAAATGAGGGGTGGTGTAATGTTTATTTTGATTTGATGTAGTATCCCTTTGTTCACTTTGGCCTGGGGCACAAACTCCCCTCAAACACACCTGGGGTTCAGTATATTGAGAGAATTATCCTCTCAAGGTTTGACACCTGTCAATTTTCAATATTCTCTCACTCACTCATTTTCTCCTGCTTTATCCTCCACTGAGGGTCGCGGGGGGCGCTCGTGCAATTTTTGATATTAAAATGGAAATTCAGACAGGTGATAACTAGAGATATGAATTTCAGAAACAAACCATTCTATTTGATTCCAATTCCTTTGGTGACAATTTCATTAAAAAAATCCATTTTTGATTCAAGGTCTACTCGATTTGAGGGTCTACTATGGGTTAAGAAAAGTTCCGTCAGCTTGAAATCAGAGTAGTGTTTGTAAGATTAGGTAGTTTTTATATGTAGAAAAATGCAACGTAAACACAAATGAATCTAAGAAAATATTTTACATTTTTTAAGCTAAACTTGTGAAGGTATGAAATACTGGACCTTGGCTCACTTGTAATCATAAAACTGAAGTCTTTGTTTTCTACTATGCTGTAAGGGTACAGGTCTTTTGACATTAAACAGGCTATGCCTAGCAAAACCTGAACTTCTGATTTGATTCAGAAACTTTTAAGTATAAGAATCACGATTTTTACATAAAGTATTTTTTCTTGACACCTCTAGTGATACAGTACCATGGCTCTATAGGGAAGGATTCAGTTAAAGGAATCTGTTTGTCCTTGAAAACTGGCAGTATTTAGTATTTTGTCCTGTATTTCAGATTCTGCATCAGGACCAGTGCTTGCTCCCACACTTCCATCACTATCAGTCTGTCCTTTGCCACCAAACATCGCTTCACCCGCACCCCTCCCTCCCCCATGTCTCTCTGTAGCCTCCCCTGAGCCAAGTCAGCAGGAGGAAGCGACAAGTCCGACTTCCTCCGAGCAGCAGCTGTCCTCCCAACCAGCTCCAGCTGCAGGCACCTCTCCTCCTCCCTCCAAATCTCCCCCAGCTCTACTGTCCAACCTCCCCCTGAGCCACTCAGTACCTCCTCCATCCACCCTTCGACCATCCTCTGATCAGGACCAGAAACCTCATGCTGGGCCGCCTTCACCCTCTTCACCCTCTTCACCGTCCTCCTCACCTTCGTCATCATCTTCTCCGCCACCATCACCCTCTACCCCAGAAGAAGCCCCAGCATCTCAGCGTCTTACTTCACTCCACCTGGCAAAGAAACAGGCTGATGCTGCCATAGCTGGGGAGAGTGAAGAGGAAGACAGCGAGAGTGGAGGCGAAGGAATCTACCGTGAACGGGACGAGTTTGTGGTTCGAACTGAGGACATTGGGACACTTAAGGTGAGACTCTTCACAGATCACAGGAAGTACATATGCATGGTGAAGAAATAACTTTGCAACAATGATATAATCTTTGTTTGTGTAACCAGATGGCTTTGCAGACCGGCCGGGAGCCCCCACCCATCTGGAGGGTACAGAAAGCTTTGCTCCAGAAGTTCAGTCCAGAGATAAAAGACGGTCAGAGGCAATTCTGTGCAACCAGTAATGTGAGTTCTCCAGCAGACATATAGGACATTTAACATTGGATTTCCAAAGGTTTAATATTATTAGTGTAATATTTATTTTAAGTGTGGTTGTATGTGATACTCATAGTCACATAGTCAGGGCTGACTATACTGTGTGAGCCACCAGCGCTGCCAGTGTCATGAACCCCACATGGACGCTCTCTCACACTGAGATCATGGCTGCTAGCAGGGCCTTTTTTGACTTGAAACTAAAGTTTGTAAATTATTTATTCTCCTATACCAAGTTCCATAAAGAAAATCAGCACTTTTAAGCTTGTGCTGGTGGTCTACTGCTGCCTCATTTGGTAAATTTGTGTCAAACTCTGAAGTCACATAATAAGACATGTAGCAGTGGAACAACTCCCGTGTGCTGTGATATATAATTTTGTGTTTTCAGTATAAGCTTCTCTATGGGGTTGGGCATTTAACATCTTACAAAGCCCATAAACCAAGGCTACCACATTTATATTTCTGTCTAATGCTGGTTCAAGTTGCAGGGGCCTGGAGGGGGGGGTGGTGGTCTGTGTATGTGTCAGAACCTCATGCAACCCACTTATTTAACACTATATTAAACTGTGTAGTGTATGGTAGATGCCTTATATCTGAGACACGTCTGATGTTGTTTTATTGAACAATACCGTTTAGAGAATTGTAATTCTTATTTCTAATGTCTCTTCCATCAGTATCTGGGTTACTTTGGTGATGCCAAAATGCGATACCAGCGTTTGTATGTGAAGTTCCTCGAGAACATCAACAAAAAAGACTACGTCAGAGTGTGTTCCCGAAAGCCGTGGCACAGAGTTGGTCTGACCCTAAGGTGAGGCTGGCTGGCTTTGATATTGTTGTCCCATGTAATTTGGAAGTCCAACGTGAACAAGTGACTCTGGCCCATGTCTTTGCTGCAGCTTCCTTCATTCTGTATCTCTCTTTTTAAAATCACCCTGTGACAGACGACAGTCAGCACCAAAACAGCCTGCCACTCTTCACAATCAAACACCCCCTCGTTTGGAGAGAGATGACAGAGACAAGGAGAGACAGAGGGAAAGAGAAAAGGAACAAAGAGAGAGGGAACACAGGGAAAGAGAGGGGCGAGAGAAGGAGGAGAGAGAGCAAAAAGATGAGAAGCAGCAAAGGGAGACTGAGCAAAGAGGACTACACCGAGAAATGGAATGGGACATGGAGAGTGAAAGAAGGGACAGGGAGCAGAAAGAGGGAGAGAGAAGGCAATATGAGAGGGAGCTGAAAGAGAGGGAGCACAAGAACAGGGATCATAGCGAAAAGCAGAAACAGGACTGGGAGAGACGGGAGAGAGAGCGAAAAGAAAAGGAAGAGAGAGAACAGAAAGAAAGGGAAGAGATAGAACAAAAAGAAAGGGAGAAGCAGGAGAGAGAGCAGAAAGAGAGAGAGGAGCGAGAACAAAAAGAAAAGGAAAGACAGGAGAGAGAACAGAAAGAGAGGGAGAGACGGGAGAGAGAGTGGAAAGAGAGGGAGAGACAGGAGAGAGAACGGAAAGACCGCAATAGACGGGAGAGAGAACAGAAGGAAAGAGAGGAGAGAGAAATAAAAGAAAAGGAAAGACAGGAGAGAGAACAGAAAGAGAGGGAGAGACAGGAGAGAGAAATAAAGGAAAATGAAAGACAGGAGAGAGAAAGAAAAGACAGGGAGAGAAGGGAGCGAGAACAGAAAGAAAAGGATAAAAAGGAGAGGGAGCAAGGTGAGAAGGAGAGGCAGGAGATGGAGAGAAGAGAAAGAGAGAGGAAAAAGATGGAGAAGGAGCAAAGAGAACGGAAAGACCAAGAACAGATGGAGAGTGCAATAGAAAAGGAGCCAAAAGAAAAGGGTGGAAGACTGAGGGAAAAAGAGAAAGAGGCACTGGGAGATTATGGGCAGAAAAGGGAGAGAGACGAACGAATGAGGAGAGACGGTACAGTGGAGTTTGCACGGTTGAAGGAGGTGAAGAGAGAAGGAGAGAAGATGGAGCATTTCTCCAGAGCCAGGACTTCAAAGGCCAAGGCCGAACCTCCTCCTAAGAAGAGGAAGAAGTGGCTGAAGGAGGTGCCGTCGTCTTCCTCAGAGTCCGACTCCTCTCCACCCAGTGATGACGAAGGTTAGCACAGTTCCGTTTTCTAAACTGTGGTTGTGTGAGTTACTGCATGCTAACCGAGCTGTGTGCACCCCCTGCTGGTCGTCCTGTGCCATGCACCCCATTAGACAGAGAAATTTGGCAGCCTGAGGGGACATTATAAAAACAGATTTTAACCACAAGAGGCGCTCTCCTAATAAAATGTACATTAGTGTAAGTCAACAATATCATGAAAATGCTATTGATATCAATAGAGTAGTTGCGTCCATCAGTAAGTTCTTATGTGTCATTTTGTTACTTCTGTGGAAATGTTCAGTTTGGATTTACCTCTGCAGCAGTTCCTGTTCCCTCACAAGCTACAAACAACTTACAACTGTGGACTTTGGTGCAGGAGAGTGAGTGCATAACTTATTATTGAGCCTTTGTTTAGTCTTTGTGAACGGAAACAGTGTAGCATCATTATTATGCTGCATCCTTGATCTGAAAACTGGCTCTGTCAAGCAACACTATCAGACCTGACTGAGGGAGCATTTGTGTGTATACAGCAGCAGCACAGCAGGACAATTCACCTCTGAAACCTTTTGTAGGCACTTCTGTAAGCTTTTAGTCAAACTCCAACCTGTTTGCAGTTGCCTCACTTGTTGCTGTTGCTGTTGTTTCTATTTAAGACAAGTTAGTTCCTTTGTGCACCACGATCTCACTGGGTGACAGGAGCCCTGAACACTGTTGTACTGAGAAACACGCAGTCATGTGGAGCTGATAGACTGAATCAGAATTGTGTCAACTCATTTGATTAACATTTTTAATAGTTAACAGTTTTAGGTTTCCACTTGGAAAAAGCTGTTTCACAGTAGTGAAAGATATCGTAGACTTAAGCGGGTGTATTTTTGATATTTTGTTGTTGTTATAATTTTATTTAAATAATTTAAAATTCCATTGATTCAGTAACTAATAATTCAAAGATAGTTTCAATAATGTCATCAGCAATGGTGACACACATTAAAATAATAATAATTACACAATGAACTAGCGCAGTTTTGTCAACCTATGTAATGGTGGCACTACAGTGAGGACACAGACTTTTTCTACACTACTGTAAGTTAAAGGAAACAAGCGAAAGCTTCCTTTTTTTAATTGTTTAGTTGAATTTAACTTAAACCTAATTTGCCCTAGGGTCAAAATAACAAAAGAATATTGCTTTAGCAAAAAGCTGAACATTGTGAGCTGCCACTGGGGCTGACGTTACTTCATCCAGCTTTGAGCAGCTGCACTGATGGTTCACTTGCTGTAGTGATTAGGGATGGATATTGTTAAAAGTTCAACAATACCACTACTTTTTCTGATAATGTTCATCAATCCGGGGCATGAACGTTACTCTTATTGGTTCTTTTTAGGTGAAAGAATTAAACAAAATAATTTCTCCTTATTAACATTGAAAAGAACTGAAACAGTGCTATTTTAAAGCAGTTATCTTTAAGTTTAGTGTGTTAATAAGTAAATAAAATATTTGCTTATAGAACTTTTCAAAATGCTGAAGCAACCATGTTTTAGCAATCTTTCATGCTAAAAGAAAAGAAAACCAAAGTGAATAACTAAACTGTCTCTGAACTCTGTGCATTTTCAGAATGAACGTGGTGGACTTTATTTCCACAGTTACGAGCAAAGCCCTTATTGTACTTGAGGCTGTTGTTTTGGTCGATTCTGGTGAAATATAAGCAGACTGTGAAACGTTTAACTCTTTACATTATGACCCAGTCTGTGTGTGTGTGTGTGTGTGTGTGTGACAGACAGACAGATAGCAGTTGACTGAGCAGGTAACGGAAAACCTGGATTAGAGTTATAGTTGCCGTGATGCCCACGAGGTGAGTCCATTTTAGGGGCTAAAGTCTGTTTTTCCTTTTCCAATGTTTTGAATGAGGGCGATGATGGTCTGCATCGGAACGTGCTGTAAAGACAGTGTTGACTATGTTTCAGTACCTTAAACAACCACACAGTAAAAACCTGAATGACGACTTTAATAAGTGAATGCTGTTTTTTTAGTGTGCCCTCTCTGTGTTTCAGGACCTGTGCGAGGTGGTGTTAACAGTCGGGCCATGAGGGAGATGTTCCGGAGTTATGTGGAGATGCTGGTGAGCACAGCGCTTGATCCCGATATGATCCAAGCTCTGGAGGACACTGATGGTGAGCACTCAGTTGGGCAAACACAATTCAAATGTAAACGTAAATCACAATGAAAGGCGAAACATTTCGCTGTGATTATTCAAACCCATGTATTTGCAGATTTGATTTTATAAAAATGGTCTCTCACTATTTCCTGGTAAACAACTTGTAAGCCAATTTGTAAACCACTCACTCTCCTGCACCAATGTCTATAAAGGAAATCAGGATTTTTTAGTTGTGGAAAACACAGAAGCTGTTGGTCTACTGCTGCCTCATTTTGAAGCATAAGTCATCAGGGGACAGTGCAGCTGTAACAGAAACATTATTTCAAAATTAAAGTTGACTTCATAAAGCTTCATAACACGTGTTCCCAGAGATGTTTGGGCACACGGCAGAGTAATCTTTGGCCAGGTCAAAACCTCATAGAACCACACTTCAAAGCTGCCCGTTTAAGTTCTGGTGGATACTTTTTTTGTTTTTGTGTGCGTCCATGTGTAGGATTTAAATGTCTCTGGTGCTTACACACCTTTCTGCCAGTCAGATTTCTGACAGTCCATTTTTTTGTTGAAGGAAGATAAGAATCTTCTTCTTCTTTGGCTTCTCTCTTTAGGGGTCGCCACAGCTGATCACCTGCCTCCAACTTGTCCTCTCCCTTTTGTCCTCTTCTGTTACAACTGCCTTCAGTCCTCCATCACATCATCCACGAACCTTCTCTGTGGTCTTTCTCTTTTCCTCCTGCCTGGCAGATCCATCTTCAGCATCCTTTGTTCAGTATATTCAGTGTCCTTCCTCTTTTAGACAGTGCCACTGTCACCGCAGCAGGTTTTACTACCATCCCTTTCATTTTTGCTGCTGTCCTTCTGTCACAGATCACCCGGACACTTACCACCCACTCCACCCTGCCTGCACTCTCTTCTACACCTCTCTTGTGCACTGTACATTGCTTTGGAGGGTTGACCCCAGGTTTTGAATCTCATCCACTTTCTCTACCGCTGCTTCTCATCTAACCTTAATTCCTCATCTTTCCAGTGCATATTTCCACCTCTCCAGGCTCTATTGCACCTACTCCCTCCTCTCAACACAGATCCTTTATGCTCACTCAAGGCAAAATCCAGAACCGACTTCTTGGCATCTACCTTGATTAGTTTCTCTGGTTGTTCATCTAATTTAATGCCCTTGCTTTATCAGCAGGTGGCAGTACTTAGCTATGAAATGTCAAATGACCAGAGTAGTACAGAGGTATTCTGACTCATAAAACTGCTAAGAAGTAAAGAATAATCTCCTGCTACTCTGTGAAAGTGTTCCCTGGTTAACAATATCACACCTTTATGAAATAACTGGGGCTAGTTATGTACTAGAATATGCCCCACTATTGACCAGTAGGCCTCTGATACTGTAATTTTTTTGAGTGAGAGGAAAGTAAGAATAATGGAGTTATGTATGTGGGTACTGCATGTAAATAACAATACACTACCAGAAAGTTTGTCTTGCAGAGACAGTTGATATGTGTAGCATGTGGGAAATATGGTAAGAGATTCCCCATTTAAAAAAATCTTATACATGTTTTTAATTTTATACAACATGCATAATATTAAGGCACAGCACAGCATACTGAATAGTGCTGGTTCCAATGACCCTTAAAGTAAAACGGACACAATCAGCACTGACTTCATAGTGTGCACATACAACAGCAGCCTGAGACATGGTCATTCAGTATTTCAGTAATTATGGCTGCCAGCAGGAACACATACACAAACTCATTTAGCCACTTAAGAAACAGGTTTACCTAATAAAATCTCTGTCTGCTTAAGTCTGCCTCTTAAGTATACGTTGGCTTTACTTTTTTTTTTGCTGTTATGCATCCTTTTCTGACTGGAAAGTGAAATTTCTAAAACACTCACTCTCCTGCACCAAAGTCCTTAGAGAAAATCTGTTATCAGCTTGGGTTTAGGAACACGGAAACTGCTGGTCTACTGCTGCCTCGTTTGGTAAATTCGTGACACTTGGGTAAATCTGAATGAAGGTTTTAAAACACCCCAGTCACAAAATAGCACAATTGAACCTACTGATGGAGGCAGCAGTGGAACTCATGTGACTTCACTGGGTGGTTTACACAGCTACACAAACCTTAGTTTCCAGTCGAAAATGGCTGTTAAGTGGCATGAGAAAGTGGCAAGCATATCCTAAAGATATATATTTTTTTTTATGGGATACTGACTATGACTCAGTATCCTATAAAACATATAAAATATGTCTCTCGGCTGGCATGGGAACACCTCAAGATTCCCCCAGAAGAGCTAGACGAAGTGGGAAGTCTGGGCTTCTCTGCCTAAGCTGCTGCCCCGTGACCCGACCTTGGATAAGCGGCAGAAGATGGATGGATGGATGGATTGATGGACTGATGCATAGTCAGTGCATTGTAAAGATCAGTATGTCAGTAACTCATAACCAGTAGGGACACAACTAGAAAGGTAAAAGCTTGGCTATACTGATTGTTTCTGGTTTACTCTCAAAATGGAGGTTTTACTCCGGTGACTGAAATATAACTGCAAGTGCAATTGGCAGATTCTGTGTGAACTTGAGTCTGGAGCACCATCGTGCCGCGTGGCAATAAGATTAGTTACACCAGGACAATACGGACCACACTGGTGTTGTAGGTGACAGCTGCGGCACAACGTTGTTAACATTTGTTGCCTTTCAACATTAAATAACAGCTACATGAGTACTTCAGCTAAACAAATTGCATATTGAAACACAGTAGTGGTACAGGTACAACAGTGAATCAAGCATAAGGGTGTCACTCACAGTCAATATAGTAGCATTGAGTCAAGCAAGATAAGGAGTATTGCACCTAATACTCTCCATAATGACATGTAATCCACTCCAGGTTAGTGCTGAAAACTAGCAGTGTGATTCTTCTCTCTTACGATAATCTTACCATAAATATCTAGAATTGCTGCATCCCTGTTAATCACTCTTTTAAGAAAACTACACTTTCCTAGTTTAGTTTTTTATTACAGCAACAGTCCATAAAAAAATCACATCATTGTTCCATGTTAAGATGATGTTAAAATGATAGTGAGAAAGGGAAAACTGCCAAGTTAGTTCAGCAAGCTTGAGAATGTGTGCTAGATTGAACACGAGTGAGTGAAGTGGACAGAAGAAGTGAAGATGTCATGCATTCATTTATTGCACTTTAGGTATAATGTGAAAACCCTTCGGTACCATTTGTTGGTCTCATAGAATGAAAGGCTGTGACAGTGATTAACATTTCAGATTTGAATGTAAATAAATGTTCTGCTACTTCTGCTACTCCTCAGATGAATTGTACCTCCCACCCATGAGGAAAATTGACAGTCTGCTTAGTGAACAGAAGAAGAGGTTGTTGAGGCGAGTCAACATAAGTGCTCAGCACCAGGTAAATCTGTACTTCAAGGATCTATACACCAGACAAAAGGCCACACACTGTCCTATTTGTAATGATAAATATGGTAATATAATATAGTATATAGTAATATAATAAAGTTATTTGCAATGTGTTGGTGCTACATCTTCATCAGGCAAATGGTTTGCGATGGTGAGGAGCCATCTTTAATAGGAGCAACTGTGAGTCCTCAACCATTCATTCCAACCCGCTCTCATCCCAAAAGTGTCATTTACTGCTGCTCTGTCGTGTCCCTCAGCGTCGCCTCAGCGACAGATGCACAAGATACACCTTCTGCCTCTGCAAGCGTCGCACAGGGTTTTTAAAGGACTCCAATGTAAACCCACTCAGAGCAGAGCAATATGAGGTTACTGTTAGGAACCAGGATAGAACCGATGTTAGGGTTAGGATAAATATCCAAGTTAGGCTTAGTGGATATTCACTGTTGATGCACACTCTGACTATTGTTATCATCATTAAAATTAACATTTCCAGGACCAATAACAAATCACAAATAATAGAGAATACAGTATAGTTTCCTTGTCGGTGACTGCTAGCTTGATGGTCACAGCAACGTTGTTTTGAGCATCTAAATGTCTCTTTCAGGTGACGCTGTGTGAGATGACACTGAGGCAGGTGACATCTCAGTATATGATGCTCTAGGAAGGAGAACAGGCTAGTCATGCAAACACATTCAGCAGATTCTAAAACACTCATTGATTCCATAAAATTACAAGAAAATTATCATTCAACAATGGTCAAACTTTAAAAACTCTTTATTGCTTTAGCAATGATAAGTAGATAGTCTTATAAAAGTATTTCTCTTGAAAAGACAGAGATAATTGGGGAGATATTTAGGGAGTGAGCAGAACCTCATGATTCCACGCTGCTCCACGCTGCTCCATCAAACCAGACCCTTTGTTACTGTCTTGACTGACAGAGAGAGAGAGAGTGGCAGATTACATACATACTGGGTGTTCTAATGGGACTGAACCTGAGCTGTGCCTCATGTCTGTCTTTGTCCCTCTCTTTTTAGGAGGCTTTGCATATATTCCCAAAAATGACAGCAGATCCGCTAGATTCTGGAGCTGTCAAAGTTCATCTTGGTGGAGATGGCTATAACCGCAAAACTCTCAACCGGGTCAAGAGGAGTATTCCCAAGCAACAGGTCAGGAACTCGGTGGATATAACAAAACACTTGGTTGATGTGACACATATAACTAACACACACACAAAGACACACAGAGGTTTGGACAGCTGTTTGTTCTTATGACTCTGAATCTGTATTCATTCATTTGGACGACCTAAACAAAGGGTTACCTCTACCCTTAACCATAACCAGTTAATGCCTAACCCTAAACTTAATCACCCGAGCCACAAATCACATCTTAGCTCTGGCTTTAACCAGTTGAGATGTTGCCACATTAACAAACACAATGGCAATGGTTCCCCACTATACTTCCAGTTTTTAATGATGTGTTGGACAGTTTTTAACCCAATTTAAGTAGTTTCTACAATCTCCTTAGATGTTTTCTCTGCTTGATGCATGCCAATGATTTGACCCTTCTCAAAGAGACTAACATCTTTTCCACGACCACAGGATGTGTCTTTCCACATGGTGTTTAAGAAATAAGAAGCTACTCATTGCATCAGTTGGGTTAAATAACTTGTTGCCAGCTGAAAGATAATCACCCATGTAGTAATTACCCAATAGGAGGCTCTTAACTATTTGCTAAGTTAAATCCAGGTGGTGTCTTTTTTTTTGGCCAGGCAGTGTATATTTACTCACTGGTCACTTCAGGTATGTGTACCCAATGTATCTTAGTTGTCTCACTTATCTTCTGCTGCAGTTGCCCATTGGCTTCAAGGTTTGACATGTTGTGTTTTCAGAGACATTTTTTATGCCTTGGCTGTCGCAGCTGGTTATTTGTGTTAATGGTGTTATTAAAAACAGTCTGGTCATTCTCCTCGCACCTCTGGCATCAGCAAGGCATTTTCTCCCAGAAAACTGCTTCTCAATGGATATTTTCTCTTTTCTGTAAACCCTATACATGGTTGTGCCAGGTTCAGAGTCACATTTATGTAAATCACCTTTCCTTCTCATTCTGATGCTCAGATTGACCTTCAGCAGATTGTCTGGGTCATGTGTACATGACTACATGCATTGGTGTGCTGGCAAGTGATTGGCTGATTAGATTTGAATTAACAAGCTGTTTAACTGGTGTTGCAAAATCTCTGGTCAGATAGTGTGTATATTGTATTTATGTAACACAACATAAAATAAATTCTATTTACCTCCTTTGTTCTAAATGTTGGAAATCAGAGGCACTTCATGTTTTGTTTTTTAATATAAAAAAGTTTATCACCTTCATATTCGTCATGTTTGCTGATTGTTTTATAGAGCAGATGAATCACCCGTGAGGAATAAAATCCCTCAAACCCTTTTTTCTCTGATTATTTTTAGGACCTAAAGCTTTCAATAGAAATGTGCAGGATCTACGGCCTGTATCATTCCCTTCACCACTACAAGTATCACACCTTCCTGCATTGTAAAAAGGAGGTAAGATGGGATGTGTTGCTCCTCTTTGTCACCCGTATCAGTGAATATTATGAAGATCGAAAAAAGAAGAAAAGAATGTTAAAAATAAGACTTTAGTTATAGTTTAGGTATTGATAATAAGTAACCTGGGCTCAGGTTTAAGGCTTAAAAAGCATCTGGCTATAGGACTGGGAAAAAACAAAACAGAAGCAAAGAGCTGCACTTAGAGACTGTGTTACACTGTGTTCATGCTCATACAAAAATAAACATTGTAGCATTATTTGTTTGCTGAGTCTTTCATCTGAAATCAGACCCTCAAGCAATACTATCAGACCTGACTGAGGGAGCATTTATGTGTATACAGCAGCAGAACGGGGTGGGTGAGGGCAAGAAGAATTGGTCCTACTGTTGAACTGTTGAATGACCAGGTTTTCTTGCTGTAGAATTAACTTCAGAACATTTTTATGGGTGCTCCTTTGTGTTTTTACTCTACTATTACAATGTTGCAATGCCTCGGAATCACATAAGCTCTATATAATGCTATACTGAAAAACCCAGAGTCGGTAGACTTAATCAGCACCTGAGTGAACTCATTCAATAGTAATTCAAATGTTAAGAGACGTTTTAACTCTTAGAGCACACAATGCACAATGTAACATTTCCCATGGTTTGCAGATAACTAAAATAGAAATGTTTTTCTTGGTGACCAGGCTGCTTGTATTGGTAATGAGGTAACTGTTGTGGTGTTATTTGAACAGACGGACAGTATTGAGCAGGCAGCAGAGGATCCAGGACAGGAGGAGGTGGTGCAGCAATGCATGGCTAACCAAGGATGGCTGGAGAGTCTCTTCAACTCTTTTGTGGAGCTACTTAGTCTTAGCGGAAAGGCCTAAAGTAGAACCACAGCCCCACCTGCCAGACTTACACATCCTCCTCATGTATTAAGCTGATGCCAGCATTCAGAGTTTGGAAAACAGAGGAACTCTGAGAGAGACTGTATTGATGTAGTGGGCTGACAGTTCCAGCACAAACAGACACTGACGGTTTGTTTTTGTGAGAGTTTTAAAATTTAAAGTGTCTGTTTTATTATTAAATCCATGTGACAGCAATGGGAAATGCATTGGAAGATGTAAGGAAATGAAGGTAATTGTGTATTAATAATGTGATGGATTTATTCTCGAGAGTCAAAGAAAGAGACTAGAGAAATCACTCAGAGCGCCAAGGAACCAGTGTCAATACACTATACAATACAGTATATATAAATATATACAATACAGTATATATTTATTCTTTATTCCTGAATCCAGATCTATGTCCAGATTTAATCATTTATTTTTTACACCCACACTGGTTTCCATGACCTCAGAGGACATTGCATTGACTTGCATTAATTTTCTGGAGACTTACTCTAAACTTAACCATAATTACTAGTGTTCTAACGCTGATCCTAACCTTGTCCAAACCCTAACGTCAGCCTAACTTTAAAACTTCACATTAAAATTTTGTTATTTACATTTGGGGACTTGATTTTTGTCCCCATAAGGATGACAAGTCCCCATAATGCGACTGCGTAAAAAGATTTAGGTCTTCACCATCCTCATAATATGAATGTGTAAACAAATTTGGGTCTCCACAACATAAGGAATAGCAGGCATACACACACACACACACACACACACACACTGACAGATCTATTTGTGCAATTTTTTAATAGGACTCTCCATTGACTTCCCTTCATTTGGACAGCCTATCCAAAGCCTTATCCATAACCAGTTAATGTCTAACCCTAATCTTAACTGAACCACAGTTCAGATCAGAACCACAAACTTGTCACCATGAGGACAACTGGTCCTGACAAAGTCAGTTTTTATGCCAGAAAAGGTCCCAAAGAGGTACAAACACATGTACACACACACAGTCAATAAGTATTGAGTGATTACGTTGGTTTGTATAACTTATAGAAGGACATGTTTAGTGGGCCTGTCCTTGGATTGTATTCTATTGCTTTTGAAAAATACTTTAAAAGGCACACATCAAGTGGCAAACCTCCAAGATTTTTGCTTATGTCAGACAAGAAGAGGTCAAGTAGAGATTGAGATTAAAATGACTATGTGATAGTCTCTTGTTTCTTTCCTTCCTCAGTGAGAATGAGGAGTGTTGTATTTAAATATGTGTTATGTTTGTTCTTCAAAAGACAGTAAGAGAGGAGATTTCATACCTGTGAAGATGAGGAATGAAAAAAAATAAAGCACGACTTCCTTAAAGGAAGTGTGAGGTGAAATTATCTAAAAAGCCTAAATGTCAGTGTTTAACGTGAATCATTTTTATCTGTTTGTCGTTATTGATATATTTCCTATGGTTTGACCTCCCTAAGGATATTCTTGCAAAGCAATTTTGTTGTTTTGACATGTAAATACTGTACAGTTACTTGCTCTAGTTCCCCGTTGCTCTTCTGTATATGAAATACCTGTATTTGACATAATGAAATAAAACTGTTCAAATGACAAATGTGAAGAGAAATAAAGAACCTTGGGCAAGTCATTCAATTTCAGTATGAGCAAGTGGATTTTAACAAATACAAAAACAGTTTTCAGTTTGTACTGGATTTTTAAACCTATTGCAATTCTTTCCTCTTTTTAAAAAAACTATATTACTTATTACTCAGCATATAAGAGGACTGACTATTCAGTGATTACTGTACATTGAAAGGTAGAAAACTGGTGGAGATGGAAAATCTTTATTTGTGTGTAAAAGATTTGCCATAAAGGATAAATCATGTATTTAAAGTTAGAATCTAATGGGTTAAAAAAATAATTAATAATATAATGTACAGTTAAAAGTGATTGGAAACATTTGTACAAAAAATGTGACAGTTTGTGAAATGAGAACCTGTAAATGAAGTAAAGTTTCCAGACTAGAAGGGCTTGCTGATCTGGACAATCTGATGACCAGCAGTTTGTTTAGCCAAAAAAAAAACAAAAAACGTTCTGATGTGAACTGCAGTGTACATCGTAACCTTTCTTTTTGATAAAGCTTATAGTTAGAGCTGGCTCAGGGAAACCTGAACCATCTCTTAGTTATGCTGCTATAGACCTAGACTGCTGGGGGATTTCCTGTGGTGCACTCACACTCACTCTTTCACACTCACTCTCTCACACTCAGGGTATGAATGTGACTTAATTATGTGTCATTAACCTTATTTTTTTTCTCCCTTCCCAAGTCTATGTCTGCTTCCTTCCATTCTCTCTCTCCCTCTGTCCTCATCTTGCAGGCTGCAGGATCCAGATCCAGTTTTGATGATGTTATTATTATCACTATTATCAGTAACAATAATACTGCTGTCATTGTTACTATGCTCTGATTAAAGTTCATCAGTATAGTTTCTTATCAATAATCTCTGCTGCTGCTTGTATAAATGACACTGTAGTTCTATAAACATGACATAACTGACTCTAAACTTGATACAACTGTTGTATATTTGCTCCTGGTCTCTCTCTTCTGTCTCTCCCTCACCTCCCTCTTTTTCTTTCTCTCCCCCCTTTCTGTCCCCCACCTCTCCTCTGTCCCCCATTTTCCTCTCACCCCAACCGGTCGAGGCAGATGACCGCACATCTTTGAGTCTGGTTCTGTCAGAGACTTCTTCCTGTTAAAAGGGAGTTTTTGCGCTCGTCGTGGATTGTTCATAACAAACACCATGTTCAAACATAAGGGTATCCACATGCACATTTGGCATCAGGATGCCCTTGGTCATAGGTCAATAGGTCAAAGTCACAAGTCGATGATCGACTTCATAGTCGTATTGTCAGACCTGCGACCACATGTCTTGCACACTCGGGTGAAGAGAGGGGCGGAGCTGTCAACTGATCACCACCTAGTGGTGAGTTGGCTCTGATGGTGGGGGAGGATGCCGGTCAGACCTAGCAGACCCAAACATATTGTGAGGGTCTGCTGGGAACGTCTAGCGGAGTCTCCTGTCAGGAAGAGTTTCAACTCCCACCTCTGGCAGAACTTCGAACACGTTCCGTGGGAGATGTTCGAGGTGGTCGATGCCTGTCGTGGCGGTAACCCCCGAACCCGTTGGTGGACTCCAGCGGTAAGGGATGCCGTCAAGCTGAAGGAGGAGTCCTATCGGGCCTTCCTGGCCTGTGGGACTCCAGAGGCAGCTGATGGGTACCAGCAGGCCAAGCGGAATGCAGCTTTTGTGGTCGCTGAGACAAAAACTCTGACGTGGGAGGAGTTTGGTGAGAACGACTTCCGGACAGCTTCGAGGAGATTCTGGTCAACCATCCGGCGTCTCAGGAGGGGGGAAGCAGTGCACTGTCAACACTGTGTACAGTGGAAATGGGGTGCTGCTGACCTCGACTCGGGACGTTGTGAATCAGGGGGCTCTGGGGCTGAGGTTATTGAGGTGGTGAAAAAGCTCCTCGCTGGCAGGGCCCAGGGGGTGGGCCCTGCCAGCGAGGAGCTTAAATCGAGAGCGTTCCTACCCTCACCTATGGTCATGAGCTGTGGGTAATGACCGAAAGAACGAGATCGCGAATACAAGCGGCCGAAATGAGTTTCCTCCGCAGGTTGTCCGGGCTCTCTCTTAGAGATAGGATGAGAAGCGCGGTCATCCAGGAGGGGCTCAGAGTAGAACTGCTGCTCCTCCGCATTGAGAGGAGCCAGATGAGGTGGCTTGGGCATCTGGTCAGGATGCCTCCCTGGTGAGGTGTTCCGGGCACGTCCCACTGGGAGGAGGCCCCAGGGATGACCCAGGACTCGCTGGAGAGACTATGTCTCTCGGCTGGCCTGGGATAGGGAAGTCTGGGCTTCTCTGCTTAAGCTGCTGACCCGACCTCGGATAAGCGGCAGAAAATGGATGGATGGATGGATGCAACATGTCATGGACATCTGGGGCAGTGCCTCTGGATTGGCAGACTGGGGTGGTGGTCTGCCAATTAAAAAGGGCAGACCACTCTTTAAAAAGGGGGACCGGAGGGTGTGTTCCAACTACAGGGGAATCACACTCCTCAGCCTCCCTGGTAAGGTCTTTTCAGCGGTCCTGGAGAGGAGGGTCCGTCAGATAGTCGAATCTCGGATTCAGGAGGAGCAGTGTGGTTTTGTCCTGGTCGTGGAACGGTGGACCAGCTCTACACTCTCGGCAGGGTCCTAGAGGGTGCATGGGAGTTCGTCCAACCAGTCTACATGTGCTTTGTGGACTTGGAGAAGGCGTTCGACCGTGTCCCTCGGGGAGTCCTGTGGGGAGTGCTCCAGGAGTATGGGGTACTGGACCCTTTGATAAGGGCCATTCGGTCCCTCTACGACCGGTGTCTGGTCCGCATTTCCGGCAGTAAGTCAGATCCTTGGGTTGGACTTCGCCAGGGCTGTCACCGATCCTGTTCAGTGCGTAAATCGACCAGTAAATTGAGAGCGTTCCTACCCTCACCTATGGTCATGAGCTGTGGGTAATGACCGAAAGAACGAGATCGTGAATACAAGCGGCCGAAATGAGTTTCCTCCGCAGGTTGTCCGGGCTCTCTCTTAGAGATAGGATGAGAAGCGCGGTCATCCGGGAGGGGCTCAGAGTAGAACTGCTGCTCCTCCGCATTGAGAGGAGCCAGATGAGGTGGCTTGGGCATCTGGTCAGGATGCCTCCCTGGTGAGGTGTTCCGGGCACGTCCCACTGGGAGGAGGCCCCGGGGACGACCCAGGACTCGCTGGAGAGACCATGTCTCTCGGCTGGCCTGGGAACGCCTTGGGATTCCCCCAGAAGAGCTAGAAGAAGTGGCCGTGGAGAGGGAAGTCTGGGCTTCTCTGCTTAAGCTGCTGCCCCTGCGACCCGACCTCGGATAAGCAGCAGAAAATGGATGAATGGATGCAGCTCAGAGTACCCACCCTTTCTGGAGTTCCTTGAGGGGGTGCTGGTGCTCCTGCTGGGGATTCCCTCTTTCTGCTGGGAGACTTCATTGGTCACGTGGCAGTGAGACCAGGAGGGGTGTGATTGGGAGGAACACTCCCCCGATCTGAACCCAAAATGTGCTTTGTTATTGGACTTCTGCGCTCTTTGTGATTTGTCCATAACGAACACTATGTTCAAGTACAAGGGTATCCACATGCACACTTGGCATCAGGATACCCTCAGTCGCGAGTTGATGATCGACTTCTTAGTCGTATTGTTGGACCAGCAACCACATGTCTTGGACACCCGGGTAAACAGAGGGGCGAAGCTGTCAAATGATCACCACCTGGTGGTGAGTTGGCTCCAATGGTGAAGGAGGATGCCAGTCAGGCTTGGCAGACCCAAACATATTGTGGATTCTGGCAGTAAGAGATGCCATCTAGCTGAAGAAGGAGACCTAATGGGCCTTTTTGGCCTGTGGGACTCCAGAGACAGCTGATAGGTACCGGCTGGCCAAGTGGAATACGGCTTCAAGCGGTCGCTGTGGCAAAAACTTGGATGTGGGAGGAGTTTAGTGAGACCATGGAGAACGATTTCTGGGCAGCGTTGAGGAGATTCTGGTCAACCATCCGGCATCACGTTGTTTCTTGTATTTTATTTGACATCTGCATTTTATACTGCTCTTTTACTCTGTACAGTGACCTTGAGTGTTCTGAAAAGAGCCTATAAATAAAATGTATTATTATTATTATTATTGTTATTATTATTATTATTCAAAAAGACTAATGGATCAGGCATTTGGCCCCAAATTGTCCGCTTAAACAGCATTGATCATTGTCTATCTAGAATGAAAGAATAGTTTTCTGCTTCTTTTCTTACATCTTTAAGACTCATTTAGATGACACAAACATTAAACAAAACACACTTTAATAAGCAGCTCTTATAATAAATTAAGTGATATAATTGAAGTGATTGCCTGACTGTGCTCTTTCACTTCCATCTCATCTGAAACCTTTGCAGGCATTCGCAGTGCTCATGCACTTTTGTGGAATTCGTGGAACAAGTGCTTCCAGCGGAAACCTAGTTTCAGACTTCACCCAGCAACAAAAAATACTATTTTTTGATTGGCCGATAGGTTGCTAATTCAAAACAATTGTATGTTAACAAAAAAATGTATGGCAAACTTAATAAATGTTAGTGGCTGATCCCTCACATGTCATACAGAGAACTGCTACCTTCAGGACCGTTAGATCTTATATACCAGCCATCCCCAATTAAAGCAAAGTGTTCGGCCCATGCGGACCCAGTGACACTATGTAATAAACTCCCATATGGTAAAATAATGTGTGTTTGGTTCTATTTTGACCTCATCCCACACTGTGCACTTGACCCGTATTGCCCTTTTGCGCATGCACATGGAAGACATGTGTGCGCTTCATCCTCAAAGAGTCAGTCACCAGCTAGCTGACTACCTTAGCAAACAAAATATCACCAGTAAGTCACAATAATGAACCGAGAACAACATGGCCTCTGTTAAGAAGCGCAAGGTTGACCAGGAGAACCATCAGTTGAAATCTGACTGTTTTATTTTACTGGACCATGCCAATGTAAAACCGACATGCTTAATATGCATGCAAACTGTTGCTGTCAGCAAAGATGAGAATCTAAAGCAGCACTTCAACACTATGTATGCTGTCAGATTTAATGCCAACTACCCAAAAAATCTGATTAGCGTAAATGCAAAATAGCAAACATGCTAATGTCGTACAAGCAGTCCGTTTCTACTATGAATAAAGAGAGCACAAGAGAGCGCGACAGCTGCATGGACCCTGACTAAAGCTAAGAAGCCCTTTGCTGATGCCGAGTTGATTTAAAAGTGTGCAGTGTGTGAAATGGCAGCTTAAGTTTTAAGTCATGATGAGAAAAAGAAGGAAGCTGTTGTTGAGCTGTTAAAGCAGGTGCCACTGTCAGCTAACATGGCAACCAGAAGAGTGGAAGTTTTAGCGGAGGACTGTTTTTTCTGTCTATTCACTGACTTGAAGAAAGCAGATGCCATATCACTCACCGTAGATTTGTCCTCTGACCGAACTGAAATGGAGGAGCTGGCTGTGTCTGTAAGATTTTTTGATGGGACGACATTTCCGGAAGAGTTGCTTTGTTTGCTTCCTCTACCGGGGTGCACAACCGGAGAAATTGTCTTTCACAAGTTGACGCAGTTCTTTGAGAAGAATGGCTTGAATTTGAGCAAAATCCAAGGGCTTGGTAAGCAGGATTTCCGCTGTTAACCTCGCAATGCTGACATTTCATTCACAAAACAGTGTTGTGTGCTAAACTGTGTGGAGAAATGCAAGAGGTGATGGATAAAGTGACAAGACTTGTTAACTTTTTTCGTGAGAGCTCTAGTCTGCAACATCGTCTTTTCAGAGCATTGCTGGAGGAAATGTCAGCTGAACACAAGGATCTTCTGCTGCATAACGATGTTCGCTGGTTGAGCAAAGGCCGTGTGTTGAAGAGGGTGTGTGACCTGTGTGATGAGCTTGTAACATTTTTGTCCAATCTGCAGAGCAAAAAAGCCCAAGAATTTCCAAGCTTTTTAAGTGACAAGAAGGTGTTGGCAGATGTAAATGTTTTGCGTGACATCTTGTCTCATCTAAATCACCTAAATCTGCAACTACAGGGCAAAAACCGCACTGTTGCTGACATGTACAAGGCAGTTGAAGCTTTCTGGTCAAAGCTAAACCTTCTGGAGAGAGACATTCATGGAAGAAAGTTGCACTTTCCACGTCTGTGGGAGCATTGTGAAAAGCATGACATGTGGGAACATCCTTCGATGAAGGATTTTGCTCCCCTAAACTCTCATGTGGCATGCTTCTTTTCCCGAGACAGCCATTCTCTATTCCTGCTGATGGCCTGCAGAGGTGACTTCTATCGATGAGGCAGCTCTTCACATGGAGGTCTTGGAGATGGCAACATCGGATTTGCTCAGAGCACAGCACAAGGATGTAGGGCTGAGTGACTTTTGGATCAATATGGTTCCACAAGCTCAATCCAAATACACCAGAGCTGTTGCAATGCTCTTACTCACAATGTTCTCCTCCACATATATATGTGAGTCATCTTTTTCTTCAACGAACATTATCAAGAGTCAAGAGAGAAACTCTCCAGTACACATTTTGGACAGTGCCTCAGGATTGTGACAACAGAATACAAGCCAAACATCAGAAATACTGTCTCATCCTGTCGCTCTCACTTCTCTCACTGATATTCATTTTCACCTACTTTTTATCAATCAAAAAGAGTAAATTAATGAAATGAGAGAACAAAATTACTACAACTGTTAACATGTCATACAACAATAACTTAAACAAAATAATTAAAAAAAATTAAAATAAAACCAAATTATATTGTTTGCCAAAGAAAAGAAAAGATTTGTTGTTTAGAGCCTGATGTTATTTGGTACACACACATTTTAAACATGCATAACTAATAATATTTTGTGTTCTTATGTTATCTAATTTTCAAAAGGGGCAAACTGATAATCTCTCTCTGTCTGTCTCTGTTTGTCTTCCTGTCTGTCTCTTTAAGTGTGTGTTGTGTGTGTTTGCTGGTTCTGATGTCCTCCTGTCTGACTGTTTTCACACAGTCTCACTTTGCTGTTCTTGAGGTGAATGTGTGCAGTCTTCGACCCGAGGCAAAGGAAAAGAGTCAGGCACTGTCAAGTGTTAACCTTGCAAAAACTGGCCATCATAGTTAAGCGCTAACAAACATGGAGAACTCCAGGGACTGCAGCTAGGTTTAGCTAACACGTTTTTTAACAGATACTCCACCTCCTTCTTTATCACTTCCCACTTACTCAGAGGGCAACGGTACGCATGCTGTTTGATGGGGGCAGCACAAGTGACCTCTATGTCAAGCTGCAACACGGTGGTCTGAGGGAGCACACCATTAAACAGGGTGGGATAAGAGCAGATTAGATGAATCATGTCATCATCATCATCATGTCATCATGTCACACTGACTTTATCCTAGGAACCAGAGAGGAACTCTTTCTTTATCACCACACCAAAGGATTACTATTGCAACAACACATCATCAGTAGGGTAAAACGAACCTGTCTCACGACGGACTAACTAACTAACCTCTGTTCTGCGGAACTAAACCCAAGGGACTCCTGCTTAGCCTCCCGTATGGCAAAAAGTACAAATGCTATCCTCTCATCCCCCTCACATCATTTCCTGTGTCAAAGAAATATTTACGGAACTTTGATTTTAGGGTCTGATGCCAGCGCTCTAACGCACCTTGTGACTGAGTGGTATGCCAATATGTTGGGTCACATATGACTGCAATGACTGCCCCAGTTTTCTTAAAGGTTTTAGACATAAAATAGGTTCCCTGGTCTGTCTGCACAAGTTTTGGTAAGCCGAAAGTTGTAAAGAACTTTACTAAGAGTCTTGTAATTGCAGGCACGGTGACTTTCCTTAAAGGAATTGCCTCAGAAAACTGAGTAGCTGTGCACATTACAGTTAGCAAGTACTTTGTTCAAGGTCAGGGACAGACACAGTCGACAATCACGTGATCAAAGGGTTCACCAACAGCAGGGATTGGTTGCAGGGGGACAACCTGATTGAGTTTGCCCACCACTTGGCAGGTATGGCAGGTCAGAAGCACACGACATTAGCACAACATCAAAAGAAATGTTTCATCACACGGTTATACATTTTTGTCACACCCAGATGTCCTGATAACAAACGATCATGAGCTAAAGTTAGCACATGCTGATGACAGTCAGTGGTGGCCACAATCTGGAAAGCTATTTCCTATTCCTATTCCTATTCCTATTCCTATTCCTATTCCTATTCCTAGTCCTATTCCTATTCAGGTAATCACCTGGTGGGACCCCCTATGCATCAACACCCTGTCTTTAATGAGGTATGAAGGTCTGTTTTGATGGTCACTTGCCTGGTGTTGGTAGCAGCAAAACATTTGGTAAGGAGGGATAATTTCTCCGCGCAGTAAATAATGCTTCACAGGTGAGCGGTATTCACAAACAGAGTAAAATCACTCACCATACATGCAGAGCACCAACAATCCAATAATATGCCCTTCTCCCTTGCAAAATCTACATAAAACTGTCCAGACTCTTTTTTAAGACTGCGAGAGTGCTGTCTGTATGCCTCGGGCACTAGCTCCTACACATGCAAAATTGCAGCTTTAACCTTTTCATAAATCAGGCTGTCTGCTACGGAAAGAGCGGCACGGGCCTCTTGAGCCTTACCTAAGAGTATAGATAAGAATAGGAATAGCCCACGCATCTTTAGGCCAATGCAAACCTATGGCGATACGTTCAAAGCCTTCAAAGATTCAGTCTCAGATTGCAAAAGACAGGGACAAGCGAAATGTTTTTACTCCTTCTAATTGACAATAGTGGAGACAGCCCACATTCTTCCCTCAACAAAACATTCAAGCATCACAATTACTCTGAATCTGCTAAATTAGCTTAAGTTTAGTTTAAGTTTAGTTTGGAGTACGCTGATGTTTATTACAGTGAATAAAAAGCAATGTTTGGCTCGAAGCATTTAGAACACAGTCAGCAGTAATGTCAAGTATCCTGTAACTATTAAAATTGAATATGTTTGTGTCCAAAATTTCTGCTAAAGAGAGACAAAAAAAACATGAAACATGGGAAACATGAGACAGCCTGAGCTTTGGAGGTTGTGCTGTGCTGTGTAGGAGGAGGGACAAAGAGGAGGAACATAGGGAGGCGGGCAACAACACACACATCTGGAAATAATCTAGGAGACAGACAGACAGACAGAGAGAGACAGTTGTGTTAAAAAGAAGTGGAAAAAAGCAAGGTATACTTATGTAAGTCAGAATCTTTGATGCCGTCTAACACAGTATACTGTTGAAGAATATTACGGGGGAAAAGAAGAAAAGGAAAAAGGCCTGACTGGTTCAGGAACCGAACCGCAGGATATCTGAAAAGAAAACCAAGCAGAGATCAAACCAGGGAGGTGGAGAAGCCATACATTAAAGAGAGGAGCATTCCAAAGACAAGATCTGAAAAAACTCAAACATCCCCAGGTAAAATTCATTTAAAGTGCACTTTAATGAAGCATGATGTTGAAAAGATCCAGTACAAGATTTAATTTGATATTTATTCATGCACAGTTACAGTATGAACTGGCGACAGTAGCTCAGTGGCAGAGCGAGTCATATGAGTGATAGGAGATGTGCTGCACATAGATGTGCTGTATCAAAGTGTGAGTGAATGGGTGTCAATGGGTACAATACAACTAAATATAACTAGTGATCACTTTAGAGTCATCAGTATAAAAAAGAAGGGCAAAAAGCTGTAAAATCTCTACTCTCCATAAAAAATGTGGTCATATGAAAATATAGCCTCCCCAATTATACCAACTGTAGAACTCTTAGACATAGAGTAAGACTGTCAGCTTTTCCATCAACTTTTACCTTTTTAATGTTTTAGTTCACTGGTCATTCACTAACCCCTCAATGCTTTTTTTAACCCATTGGATTTTGCGTTGTATTATGCATATTTCTATGTGACCGATTAGAAATAAGGGTCTCAAATGTTCATTGTCAGGTCTGATTGATCAGTTTTGCAACATCCTTGTCAAAATGGTTTTGTTAGTGATTCATTTGAAAAATCATTTTTTTTATTAGGGCAATATTATATTCACTATTATCTGCACTATCAACCTATCTTACTTCACTTGTTTTACTGGGTCTTTTTTGTCAGTTATTGTGTATTTAAATGATTTATTATTTGTGGTTTAGGAGGAGGGTTAATGATAGATTGTGTGGTCCTGCCGATAGGAGTAAGATGATATGTAAGTGGAACTTCAACTAAGACTGTTTTCATTATTTCAACGTCCATATTATAGAACGTTCATTGTATCCCTCAGTTTTAGGACTTTTCCCCTCCACTCATTCCCATGTATGTTTTCAATTTGCACAAATAAGCCACGGTGGAAAGATCAAGAATGTGAAAGAATAAATCTTACTAAGAAGTGCAGTCATTGCAATGGAACAGAGCTCAACTGTTTTGCAAAAAAAAACTGTATCACTTTCTCTGATTTTATTCTAAAAGTAGGCTATAGATTCACAAATTTTTGTTCTTCTTAAAGTCAAACTCAGACACTGAGAAGTGTTCAACTTTCCAAGAAGCAGTGCATGCATCAGCCAATAGCATCTCCTTTACAAAGTCCACCAAACAATGGTGGACACATATGTCATATTACCATGACTTTCAACCTTCAAAGTTAGCAACTTGTGCTTCATAGCACAAGTGATAGCAACTAACATATTCTTAGAATATCAAACACATTAGGGTGCATGAATTTTATTAGGTGGGCCTTTTGTTCAGTTTGAAATGTCTGCTAGAAACCATGTTTTCACTGACTATGAGCATGACTCAGGCTGGTTATTTGCCATGGCAGTGCTCTGGACATACACACACAGAAGTCAGCACTGAGTATATACTGTATAAGCATCTACAACAACAGACCCTAACAAATCGATTTAATAGACATATTCTTGCTGTCCTGTCCTGTGTACTAAAACATTTTAAAAATGACAAGATGTGTTTTTACCATGATAACAGCATAAATTGTGCTTTGTGCTCTGTCCTCTACAGCACAGGTTTGTTGTGGCTATGGGAAATGCCTTCAGCAGTATAATTAGGTTTAGTGAGGAGGGAATGGAACTTCCTTCCTGTCAGCAGTTTGACTTCCTGTGTAAGGTCAGCAGTCAGTGTAAGGCCACTCACACATCTGATTTAGAGCATATTGACAATGAAAAAATAATGAATTTGAGAAGATTTAAGAAATCTGAGAAGATAGTCATGCACTGTGGTACATTTGTAAATATTTTGTGACTATATTAATGATAATACCTCCCCCAAACACACATACAAATGTGAGAGTGTTATTTATCACTGGAATGTATCCCACACCAGCTTTTTTAGATGCCTTGGTGTCATCATTATCAGCTCAGGAGGATGGTTAAGCTTGTTGTGTTCATCAGTGTTGTTATTTAATTACTCAAATAGATATACACCATTTTCCAATATGTGACGAAAAAAGGAAAGCTTACTACACTTGATTGTATAATCAAGAGGACACAAATTGACTTGACACAACTGTTGAAATGAAGATGATATTTTAGAACAAATAACACAAAAGATAGGTGATACCTGGCCTCCACAAAAGGTAAATGGTCTGTAATTCTATAGCACTTTTCTATTCTTGATGAGCACTCAATATTAGTTGACCCGACAGCTATTGCCATTCACCTATTCACACCCATTCTCTCAGACATTCATACAGCGCAGGTGTGTACCATTCAAGGTTACTATAATATACATACTATATATTTAAATATGTGCATCAGCATTTGTGTGTAGTTAAGTGCAGTGGTTACAGAAATATTATTTTGTTAATGTCAGATGAAAAGTAAACCAGGACTACAAAATGGATAGAACAAATAAAAAGATAAATGGAGCACTTTTAGATGCACACATTAAAATAATATGATGGACTTGTCTAGTTGCCCTCAGCTAACTATTATGGCTCCATCTGTATCTCCATGGGTTTGCTCAGATCCACAGAAACAAAATGCAAGACAAGATCTCTGAAAAGATGTCGGCACAAGATACTGACCGTGGAGGAAGTAAATCCAGAGTGTGACACAAAATTAGTCTATTGGCCAATAGGTGTTAACAAAGACTTTCAAATCCAAACTTTTCATGTGCCATTTGGCAAATAAGACAGAAAGCCTTCTGTTTAGACTAAGGGCTCTAATTTCGTAGACCAGGTGCAGGCACAGTGCATTTTGCAAGGTTTGTGCACAGCACAGCGAACACAGCCTGGCGCAAGTACTCCTCTGTCCCACCTCCGTGCCTCCTACTGGGGCACGTGGCAAAAAGAGGAAGTGAAGGCGTGACTGGGTTCAACACAACCGGGCCAAATCTTCACCAATCAAATGAGCTCCTCTCCTCACCATTAAATCCGCCGCGGGCGAGGCACAGTGCAAGTTTCATTTCACCATGGACAAAGAAGACAGCAGCAGCATCAGACAGCCAAACTTCTCCCAGGAGGAAAGTGATGTTCTGGTCCGGGAGGTCCAAGCTCGCAGTGGCCGAATATATGGTCACGTGAACAGACCTCCACAGGCTGATGATGCAAAAGAAGGGTTAGGGTTAGGGTTACCAATACTGTTAATCAGGTTTGCCCTGACATACTGAGAATCATTGCCCAGTGTAAAAAAGCGGTTCAATGATGTAAGAAGAAGGGCCAAACAAAAGCTCTCTGAGTGCCAGAGGCATCAGAAGCACCTGTATGTAAAGGACACATTGCCAAGGCTACTTAATATGGTCATTTATTCACGCGACTTTGGCTGTGATTAGGGTCCCACTTCAGAAACAACTTCGGGACATAACGTCTAACAACGGTGTCTGAGCCCTATTTCTTTCCATCTGAGTTACAGGTTAGTACCAGGTAAACTGCCCATCATTGTTGTTAGTTTTCACCTCTGTGTCGCCATTGAGAGTGTATACACATTCTTTTCTGTCTCTCTTGTTAACCATCGCAAATTCAGGGAGACTTAAAAGCAGCTCGGCTTACAGCTATCTGAACTTGTGCAACTCTCGAATATGCACTGGTCGTGCCAGTTGAGGTCCATCAATGCCATGATAGAAAATTTCCCTGCAGTGCTTCAGTGCCTGTTCAGCATCAACAACCCTACGGCTGTGGGTCTCCATGTGAAACTTGCTAGGTTCTCCACAGTGTATCTGTTAAGATACGTAAGAGCAAAGGCCTTCTGTGAAGCCAACCAAATCCCAGAGTCATGTGCTGTCTCCAGACAAAGGCAGAAGCAGAAACGCATGGAGGACTATGTAGTGGAGTCTAGTTGCGGGGCAGTGAGTGACTTAGGTGATGTAGACAAGTTGAAAACAGTCTTGTATCTACCTTGCCTCGACAGGATGGTTGCTGGGCCAGGTTCTAAAAGGTGTTCAGGCCTGTAATCCAGGATCTGACAACTTTCTCTGCCAGACCTCTGAGGTCCTCCTCAGAGGTAGATCATTACAATGTGGATCTAAAACCTGAGGAGGTGTTAGTAGCCAAACCCTATCTGGCCAGAAAGCAGGAAAGCCTTCCAATCATGGACATGAAATGTGTTTTCAGCTTGCTGGGTCAAGTCATGCTCCCAACCTTGACACAGGTCATTCAGGTATTTCTGACCATCCCAGTGTCAAGCTGCACATGTGAACGGACGTTCAGTGTGCTGAGACGGCTCCACACTTGGCTGAGAAGCACACTGGGGCAAGGCTCAGAGGGAGGAACTCTCCAAGTTAAGTCACTGCCAAGTGATTGACCACTTTGCCAAACTGAAACCGAGACGTTACAGTTTACTTCTCAGAAAATGATTCTTTGATTAATGATTAATGTACTACTATATGGCTTTATTGTTTTGTGTATATTTTTATAGTTTTGTGTATGTGAAATAGGATGGGCCACTTTGCCAAAATGGAAATAATTTATAACGCAGAGATATAGCAGTGCTTTATTTTTTGTTTTACTGTTGCAAATTTTCAATTTGAATATAGTTGCTGAAATAAATATTTCATGAAGTTTCATGGCACTTCCTTCTTTCAAGTAGGCCAAATGCATCAGTTCATTTCAGCTGGTTATTCCATAGATGGCGTGACTGTGTCCTCTAGAACCACAGATGGCGTGACCACAGTGACCGGCTGCGCTTCGCCCTGTATTGAAAGTAGACCAGGTTGGAGTTGGCGAGCTTTCAGTGTACCTTCGGTGCCGCCTTTTGGAACAAAATTGTCACTGTGCCAAGTAGAATCTTTCAACACTTCCATCACGGCGCACCTCGGTCTACGAAATTGTTGTGCACGGTGTTGCGCCAGACAAAATACCACTGCGTGCGCTGCATTACGCTGCACCACCCTGCACTGTACCATGAAATTAGAGCCTCATATGTTAAAAAAAGGTGTTCATAGAGTTCTAAAGCCAAATGTGTAAAACTGAAGGCCCGCAGGCCACATCCTGCCATCCATACAGTTGTATGTATGTCTTTCCTGCTTCTCTATTGACACACATTTGTCGACAATAAAAGAAATAAACCATTTGAATGTGGACTTTGGAAACACAGTGCCAGAACCAGAGGAGGGTTGTAAGGGCTCAGACCCTCAATTGTAGTTAACTTTTGTCTTTTAGAGTACAGCAAATCTTTGGCTTAGATACATGTGACTACAGGCTTGTATGCTATGCACAACTTATAACCAAATAAATGGTTAAAATGTCTCCAATGAAATCAGTGGTAAAATGAAAATAGTTAGAATGACTTTTTGATCTTTTGTGTCTTTTGTTTCTTTTGCAGAATGACCATGTCACAGAGGTGTTTGTGCTGTGTCAAATATTTGATGTTTGTCTTTAACCTCATCTTCTGGGTTAGTATTTGCATGAGTAGTCACCACCTTATTGTCCTATCTTTTTTATAGATTACACTGTTTGTCTGTCTTCTATATACAGTACATTGTGATTATTGATGCTGCATTTGACAGTGGATTGATTTTGAACTTCCTGAACAGCTGGGAGGATGTGGCTTGTTTGGAGTTGGAGCATGGCTGTCCTTCACCCAAGCAGAGTTTTCCTCTCTTCCCCTCTCTTTTCCATCCTTGTCAGCAGCCAATCTGCTCTTAGTTGCTGGTGGCATAACCATGGTCACTGGCTTCCTTGGTTGTCTTGGAGCCCTTAAGGAGCAGCGCTGCCTGTTGTTCATGGTGAGAAGTCTTTATGCCTATTTTAGGTATTAATATAGGGTTTTATTTGCCAACGTTAAAGTGATAGCTGTTAAAATAATAGCTCTTTTTTAAAGTCTGGTTGTATGCGGTATGAGCCAGACTTTGCTGAGTGCACTACCGTCATGCTGCCATCAGTGAAAACTTGTATGTCAGCAGGGACAACTGTAAGCCACTTAACAAAAAGGCTCGCCAAATAAAATCTATGCCTGCTTAAGTCTACAATGTATCAGTAAATTCAAATGTATTATTTTGTGACTTTCGAGTTTGAAGTCTTTCGTTTAAATTTTCATAAGTGACACAAACTGACCACGTGAGACAGCAGTATTCCAGCATCATTCACGCAAGATGTTTTTCTTGCATGAAACGTCTTGCTTTTTTTCTTGTATTGATATCATTATCAAACTACTCTTCACTGTTTTGCAGTTCTTTATGATCCTTTTGCTCCTGGTCCTGACAGAGGCGACCCTCGTGTTAGTTATACATATCTTCCATGACAAGGTGAGCTCATGATCGGCAAGTTTCACTTTCACATATTATATACAGTATATATATATATATATATATATATATATATATACACTGTATATTGCACTTTTCAAAACAGTCCCAAAGTGTACCAAATAAAAAGTAGTGCACACAATGTAAGAATAAAACAACACATGAAAAACATGTAAAAACTAGAGACAAACACCAAAATCATTCTAAGAAAGCCTTCCTGTAAAAGTGAGTTTTGAGGAGTAATTTAAAAGATGACACAGATTTAGCTACCTGATCTTCAGGCAGGGAACACCATAGCTGTGCTGCTCTGACATAAATCATCCTTTTCCTTTTACTACCAGACAGGCTGTTGGGAACAGTAAGCGGGGGGGCATGTCTGAGAAGCATAGGCAGTGACTAGGTTCATAATGTGCAAGTAATTCAATTATATGGGTCCATTTCAAGTGTAATACACAGTTGCTTTCTCCCAGTGTGAGGGCCCTCTTATGGCCATTTAAAGCACACTAGATGATACAGTATCATAATATGCACTCTGCTGCCAGGTGGTAACTTGGAAGTACTGGTAGATTACCTGCTGTCATGGAAAGATCACATTTCAACGTGTTTTCAAAAGAACTAAGAAGAGAATCTTCTCCTTCGTCACCTTAGATTCCTTGGGTTCTGTTTTTGTAGTTCAATTTAAGAGTTTGTCCATGAATCTAAAAGGTGTATTGTTTGGTCAAACATACATCTGCTCAATGATCATAGGTTATCCTTAACAGAATTTTACTGAATCACCCCACAATAACAGCATACTTGCTAACATGTTTTAAATCCTGAATATGAAATATTACCCTCAAACCATACTTTCAAGATGTTACAGGATCAGACTGAAGCATGATTGTGTGCACTAAAATGATTGTTTAGCTTAATGAAAAACATATGTGTAATTGTATTGTGTGTGTGTGTACAGGTACCTGTAAGGTATCTAGTTGTATTGTGTGATTACCTATTTGTTTTAATTTCATGTGCTTTGTCTGACACTGGAAATTGGAGCTGCCATGGGAAAAAACCTTTATATATTTGTCTGACAATAAATGAATCCATTTAAAAATTGTACTCAGATACTCATAGTGAAGGACATATGTTAGATCATCCACTCGTCTCTGGGCTCATAGAAAATACTGCTCATAAATACTGTATACTGAATAACAGAGCGTGTTACAGGTTTTTGCTCTTTGAATGAATAATTATAAAAACACACAAGTGAAAGTAAATGGTAAACAATCTGTATCTATATAGAACTTTTCTAGACTTGATGACCAATCAAAGCTGTTTTGCCATTCACCCATTAACTCCCACTTTCATACAGTATATTTACTATCATTTACTATAACCAATCTCACATACTGATTCCCACGCTGTGGCACAGCCATCAGGAGCAATGTGGGGTTAAGTGTCTTACCCAAATGCACATCGACATGTAGAGTAGCACAGCCGGGAATCAAACCCACAACTTTCAAGTTGAAAGACTCTACTACTGATCTACTGTTGCCCTGTTTGTAAAATTAAAGCGCAGATTGTGCCCCATTATGAAATATTTTCCGCTAAAATTATCTGACTTTATTGCCATAAACTTAGTCTAAGCTAATGTTTACATACTGTATGATGGTTTGGTTTCATCTCCACCTCAGCAAAACGAAATCTGTCAAGTGTAACCTTTATTTATTTATTTAACCTTTATTTAACCAGGAAAGTCCCGTTGAGATTAAAAACCTCTTTTACAAGAGAAAAAATTACAGTTACACTTCCAATCAATAATTAAAATGACACTTCATGTAAAAGAGTTACAAATCAAGGAGGGTGTCTCAAGTGATCTCAGCCTGGATTTAAAGTCGTTCAATGAAATAAGTTCCATTAGTTTCCAGTCCTTTTGCAACATGTTCCATGTAGAGGGGGCAGAGAAGACAAAAGCCTTTTTCCCAGTTCAGTGTGGACAAATGGAACAGAGAGCAACAAATTATCATTAAAACGCAAACCATAAGAATCAACAGTTCTCTGCGTGATTAAATTACTAAATATGTAAATGTAGGAAGGCAGTAGACCAAGGATGGCCTTGTAAACAAAAGTGTACCAGTGAGTTAACCTCCAGGTGGACAAGGAAGGCCACCCCACTTGAGAGTACAGTTCACAGTGATGGGCCAAGGCTCTACAGTTAGTAACAAACCTCAAAGCAGCAAAGCAGCATGATACACAGAGTCAATCTTTCTCAGACATTGAGCTGAAGCGTTCATATACAACTGGTCTCCATAGTCTAAAATGGATTAAAAATTTGCAGTGACAAGGCACTTTTTAACCTCTAAAGAAAAACAACATTTATTTCGGAATAAAAAACCCAGTTTCAGTTTGAGTTTCATTACAAGCTTCTCATTATGGAGTTTAAAAGTCAGAGTGTCATCAAGCAAGGTTCCATATTTGCATAAGTGAATAACCTCAATTTCATTTCCCTCAAGAGTGAACATCAAGTTAAATCAAGATTATTCATACAGACTTTCCATAATGTAGTTGTAGTGTATACATTATAATCATTTTGTTCCGTCATTTCATTGGACTCTTGCCCTCACTGAAAATGTGGCTATTAACAGGGACACAAGGAAAGAGTTTATAGCCACTTAGCAAAAGGCTCAGCTATAAATGTATATCTTAAGACTGTGTTTCTAACTTTTTCTCACTGTTCATAAGTCTTCGTTCTGAAGTTCCCAATCGCTTGTGATTGGCCAGCTATGAGCAGACTAACTGCTGTGCAGTGCTTCGCTCCCGAACCACAGTTTAAGTGCCTGCATGGTTTATTTACATGTAAAATAAACCATTTTAGTATAAGTTGTTCCCTATGCACACGGTTTCTCACAGCTCATGCAGCGGTTCACTTTTGATCTCTGCCTTCCGCAGTCAGTAGTTAGCATACGTGCTAACCCGAGACACTTGCGAGCTGACCTGAAAATACACACATTTCCACACAAGTCGTGCAGCGTTTTGCTTGTAAACAGCGTCACATGGAGCTGAGACAAATGCTCACTCGCACTCACTCATTTTCTACCGCTGCTGAGACAAACAGCAAAGGCAAACACACACGCTGCACTTCAAATGTGGTTGCGATTAGCTGTCGTTAGCTATTGCTATTCAAGACAAGAAGCAGTCAAGCGCACAAAGACTTTATTACTTCATTTGGAAATACTTACATTGCCTTCAGGAAATCCATTACAGATTGTTGGAGATTGGAGCTGCTTCCTGCTGATGAGTTGTATTGCCCAAAGTTTGTATAACTATTCACTTCAAAGTGACCGCTACAAACAAACAGCATTTCAGGAAGCTTAGCAGGGATATTACTATCAAAAATTAAAGATATCCACTCTGCTCTTTTTTCCTCATTAGAAGGGAGTCTATGAAGCGTCTGGTGTTGTTTTTGACAACCAGCAACAGAGCAACAATGAACTGAACCTTTCTTCTGAGACATGTTGCTCTCAACAGATACAATAGTTGTAATGGTAGAAGTGATTCAGCTTCTTCTTCTTCAGATTGAATGTTCATGCCCATGACCTGGAGTAGCTGTTGGGGGAGGGTTCGTTGCACGGCAAATGTGCTAGTTACGTAACTAAACTCAACTTTTTAAAACCGCTTGCTCGAGCTCAGATAAACAGAGAAGCCCTTCTTTTTCAGAAGTGGCTGAAATGTTTATTGTGACACTTTAGTGATGTTTAGATACGGGAAGGACACGGGGACACACCAAAAAACATCAGAAATTAGATTTTCCAGTGAATGTCCCCTTTAATTTTCTACATTGTACATTAATACTGAAGACATTCAAAATATGATGGAATTATGTAGTAAACAAAAAAGTTTTAAATAAACCATAATATATTTTATATTTTAGATTCTTCAATGTAGTCACCTTTTGCTTTGATGACAGTTTTGTACACTCTTAGCATTCTCTCAGTCAGCTTCATGAGGTCGTCACCTGGAATGATTTTTCCAACAGTCTTGTAGGAGTTCCCAGATGTTCCCATTATGTTTGAGACTATCAGTGTTGTGCAGAGGTAGAGTTGGTACAAAGGTCTATACAGTGAATAGCCCTACTATTTGACTAATGTTTGAATCCATATTATGGCAAGAACCACTCAACTAAGTGAAGATAAACAACAATCCATCATTATTTTAATACATGAAGGTCAGTCAATTAGGAACAATTCACTGCAGTTACAAAGACCATCAAACGCTATGATGAAACTGGCTCTCACAAGGACCGCCCCAGGAAAGAAAGACCTAGAGTTATCTCTGCTGTGGAGGATAAGTTCATCAGAGTTACCAGCCTCAGAAACAACAAATTAACAGCACGGGACCAGTGGAAGTCCAAATCTGAGTTTTTTGGTTCCACCCGCCATGTCTTTGTGAGATGCAGAAAAGGTGAGCAGATGGTTTCTACGTGTGTGGGTCCCACTGTACAGCATGAAGGAGGATTTGTGATGGCATGGGGGTGCTTTCTAATCCACGGCACACCTAACCAGCATTGGTACCACAGCTTTCTGCAGCGATATGCCATCCCATCTGGTTTGCATTTTGTGGGATCATCATTTGTTTTTCAACAGGACAATGACTTCAAACGCACCTCCAGCCTATGTAAGGGCTACCTGACCCTAACCAAGAATGAGAGAAATGGAATGCTATGTCAGATGACATGGCCTCCACAATCACCTGATCTAAACCCAAATGAGATGTTTGGGATAAGGTGGACTGCAGAGTGGAGGCAAAGCAGCCAAGTGCTCCTTCAAGAGTGTTGGAAAACCATTCCAGGTGACGACCTCATGAACCTGACTGAGAGAATTCTAAGAGTGTGCAAAGCTGTCATCAAAGTGGCTACTTTGAAGAATCTAAAATATAAAGCATATTCTGGTCTGTTTAATAACTACATTTCATGTGTTATTTCATAGTTTTGATGTTTTCAGTATTAATCTACAATGTAGAAAATAAAAAAAAGAAAAACGATTGAAATGAGAAGGTGTGCCCAAACTGTACACACACTCACACACATATTATATATATGTATATAAATATACATATATACATTTATTATTGACGAGACATACAATATTATCGCTCATCATCAGAAAAAGCACTTACATGATGAATGTATTTCTATTATCGTGATAATCGCATATAGAGAAAAACATAAATATTGTGTGTGACTTGAGAATTCTGTCTACCACTCAGTGGTAGTACCCAATTGATTGCATATGATTGTTATGATCTTCATTAAATTCCTTTCCTGTATGTATCTAAAAAATGAAATGATATATGTTTAAAGAGTTTTTCATTGTTTGACATCCTCTGCATACAAATGCAGAGGATGTCTGCATTTGTATGCATTGAACATTTTCAACCTTTAAGTTTGAGTCTGCAGTTGCATGATTAACTGTCTCCCCACCTGTTTTTAGCTGGATTCCAAAGCACAGGAAGAATTAAAGGAAGGTATGAAGACATATAAATCTGAACCTGGACTCAAAAAATCCTGGGACAATGTCCAAAAAATGGTGAGCACTCTAAGCAAACAATGCATGGTTCCTTACATGGTGTGAATCAAGTGCATACTGTATGCAAATGATGACATTTATTTATGGAATCAAAACACAATAACATACATTATCTTAAGACACTACAGTACAAATGAATGCTTTAGAGATAATGTCACTGTGGCTGACAATTTTTAGAACATCCACTCTAAAAGGATCGATATGCTTCAAACCAAATGACTTACTTTAACAGTAACACTTGTTAACAGTAGCATTACTTCAGTGCTAAGCCACATACTGCATGTGTAAGGAAGCTCAGTTTATAGCATGTGCACAGACAACTGAAAGTCAGTAAGTAAATAAATCAGTCAATTAGCCCAATGCCTCGGTAATGCATTTGTGAGGTACAGTGTGAAAATGTTGATACATAGGTTGATAGCTTGACTTTATTGTATACCACAGGACATAAAAGCTTGCTCTTAATAAAAACAAGGTTCCGTTTTGTCCCTTTTAGTCACTTATCCAAAAGCATGTCTGATAAAATCTGTGCCTGCTTAAAGGTCCAGTGTGTAAGAATTACTGACATACAATAAATACTGACATAAATAAATATGATTGGAGGAAAAACTAAACTGAACTCAATGTATGGGTATCTGTATGGGTGTATAATCATGATACACAGTTAGCATAAGAGCCTTGCTTTATGGATGCTGCCATTTTTGTGTCTCACTGTCACTTCCAGTTCAAATGCTGTGGCGTTACCAACAAAACAGACTGGTATGATGTAATGAATGGAACGCTGCCCTCATCCTGCTGCTCTGTTGGGATGGAGCAGTGTGTTGACGGATGGAGTGAGGTTTGTTTGTCACTCACCTATGTGGACGCGTGCACACACACACACACACACACACATTTTGTGAATAAGTACAAGTGTAAAAAAAAATAAACAAAAACAACACACATAAACAACAACAAAACAAAGACATGAACCTACTTTATGCATGTGCATCACAGCATTTATGGATATTTGGGATTGTAAAGCTGATTTCAGACACAAACTCTGGGCTCCCAGACCTGAAAAAACATTCATTTTAAATTATGCTTTAAATTTTTTTTTGTTATCTATTCCTTTAAACTTGTTTTTTTTTAATTAGTTTAATTGTTTTGTTGTTAATTACAAACTCCAATTACAATGAAGTTCAGATGTTGTGTAAAACTATACTAAAAACAGAATACAACAGAAGGGCAACAGAGGCAGTTAAGACTTCAAAACACAGGGTATTACATAAAATTAAAGATTGTTAATACTGAATATTGTTCAAAAAGATTCAACAACCCTGAAGCACCCTAAACAAAACAGCCAAATGAAGAACCAGGTTAATGCACAAGTCGTGAGTAGGTACTAATTTATTTAGTAAAGCATTTGCCAGGGTAATATTTACACAGGTAATTTCATTTTTTTTAATTACCTGGGTAAACGAGAAAAGTTTCTATGGTGGAAAAGGGCTTATTGAACTCATGCCATTTGAATTTGGTAGAGAAGAAACACAAGGTGAGAAACACCATCAGCATCCTCCTGGGACAACACCGCACCTGCTCCGGAGTCACTGGTGTCAACCTCTATTGTGAAAGGGAAGGGAGAGGTTAGGTGCAGCTAAAACAGGGTCAGTACAAAAGGCACATTTAGACTACACAGAGAAGTGGGAGGGGTAAATACAAGGGAGACATTTCTACAGAAACAATAATATCCAGTCATGCCCAGGAACCGGCAAACCACCCTCCTGGTGGTGAGGAGTGGGTGGTCTAACACCGCTGTAATATTGGCTTCCACTGGTTCAAGATGTCATGTCGCTCTATATCTGGCATGTACAACAAATGGTCATCAGAATCATAAAGGAACTCAGTGTTTGTTAGCTACCACTCTGTTGGCCACTAGAGGGACAGACGGATCTTCCTCCTACACTCAGGGGTGGAAATGACAGTCTGTATCTGATACCTTCTGTTGACTACATATGACCCTAGGAATCGAGCAGTGAGGGCAGAACCTGGCAATGGTGACAAAAAAACACACACCACTGCTTTACTGTTAAACAGCCTCTTGATGCTGCCTTGAGCAGCAGAGCAACCTTTGCATCCTTCCAGCACCACTTTAGACTTGGGTTAGTGGGAAATTCCTAAAGTGAAGTAGCCTATTTTGCTTGAAGGTTTTGGGCAAGAAATTAGTACCTTGATCAGTTTTCACCACTTGGGGCTTTGTAAGGGCCTTACTCACAAGTGGGGCTGTAATTTTTCTCAGGGGAATGGCCTCTGAAAAATCTTACTGTTAACAGAAATTGGTGGCCAGATTTGGTTTTGGGAAGGAGACCGACACAATCTACAAATGAGGAGCAAACAACTGGAATTGGATTACCAGCCAGCTGGCAAGTGTGACATGTTCGGCAGAAACGCACAACTTCTGCTTTCATACCCGGGCAAAAAGTGTTTCAGTATGCTTTAATATATGTAAAACCTAAATGAACCGACCACAGATGTTCATGTGCTAAAGCTAGCACATGCTGCCTGAAAATGGAACCACTAGCTGGTTGAGAGACCCCCAGTCCTCACCCCCAACTTTGGGTCCAACCTATGTACTAGCAGACCATCACTCAAGAGATACAGAGGTTTAGCACCAACTATACAATTCCTACTACTAACAGCTGCAAAATATTTGCCAAGGGTGGAGTCCCTCTTCTGACCTTGAATGAGAGCGGCACAACTTAGTGGGAATGCTACTTTACAAGTTGGAGCACTCTTCTAGGTGTTTTTATCAGTCAGTTGCATCACAGGTGAAATCCTGTGCAGGGGCACGATGTTGGCTAAAAAAAAAGACTGGCAACCTCCACTTTCATGAAGGATGGTTACACGATGCTGATCTGCTGCTGACTGCTGCTTATGCTTCAGTGCCCCTCATTCAGAAACTAAAGGACTCAGCCTAAATAAACCAACTGTAATGATTCACTTAGTAAATCATTAAAAAAAAAGAAAGAAAGAAAGAAAGAAAGAAAAAGGACCCAAAACAGACAAAGAAACAAAATAACAAGTTAACAAGGATTTATTCACAAAAATGTGAATAGAGGTAACCAGTCCATGATGAGGCTGGCCAGCTGGCAAGGCGGAGTATAGGATCAGAATAACTATGAAAAAGGAGAAAAAACAAACAATCAATGGAGGGAAAAAAGATCTAAGAGCTAGAGCACTTTTCACAAAGCTGAGTGACGTGGAGTTACCGAAAACTTGAGACAAGACGCGCTGACGTAGAGGAACAGGAAACCCAGGTTTATGCGACAATAGGAAGCAGTTGTGATGATTAGGTTCTCTGCCCAGCCGTGCAGCCAGCCTCCTAAGAGAAGGTGACCAAAACAAACTAAGGAGCAAAAGGAAGTTAACAAAATAAAACAGGAAACAAAAACAAACAAAACTCCACCAGCCTGGAGACAGAACACGACAGACAACACCATATTGAACATGTAACACAATCTTTACTCATTTTACTCATTTTGGATTTCTAAAATGCTTGGACAGGGAAATGTGTACCATCACCTTTTGTGTTAAGAACACTCAGGTCAGTCTAGTATCCATTCTCTGTTACTGTGAAGCCATGTTGTTGTGAGTGTATTCTGTTTTATCCTTGTTTTACACAATGTCCCAACCTCAGTGGATTTTTTTTTATCCTGTGTTTATATTTGCACTCTATTTGTCATGTTCATCTTGATGGGTCCTCTGGCTCTGTTGGTGTTCTGCAGCCATGCTATCAGAAGGCCCGGCAGTGGCTGCTCACTAACATCCCCTCAGTCCTGGTGTTTGGAGTCTGTATTGGTGTCGTGCAGGTAAGTAGGTCCAATATGTATTTTTGCTTTATTTCATATGTTCCCTGGACAGTACTGAAGCTTCTTTTCAAAACTCCTTACACAGTCTGCATTACCAACATGCATCTCAGCTGAACTGTTTATCTCACCTCCAGAACTCTTTCTCACCAATAAAAACACATCATACATGTCTCAAAATGAGCTCCTTCTTCTACAACACTGGTAGCAAGTTTCACTTGGTAGGAAAGCACTGTCTTGGCTCACTGAATGTCAAATTACTAACAACAGAGCACATTACATAAAAGACATTAAGTTTGAATGTTTGTGTTCAGATAAGATTCATAATTAGGAATATGAATTCCTGGCCGTAACCATAAAGCAGAGCCAGCCCTTGACACATCATCAGTCGTGTACCTTACTTACTTCACGGGATGTTTCCGTTTTTTATCACAATAAACCCTCTGTTGAGGCAGGCCCTTCACAGACTGAAAAGACCTGGGTGTGTTCGACAGGTTGGCCCCTTCTTTGTTCACGTAGTGGCCCAAACAGGATCCTTCCTCTTGATCCACAGCCACTGACTGCTTCTTTCCACTGCCAGTGGAACTTTGATGGCTTTCCTCTGGGCCTGCCCACTGATACCAAAGGAGCCTTGTGGTGGAACTGGCAATGAAACCTCTGCAACCCACTTCTACTGCCTGCACCTTAGCCTTCAACACTCTTCAATCAAGTCTGTGTATGAAGCATTTTGCATTCAAAGGCCTCCTCCATGGCATCCTCCCAAGGGACCGTCAGCTCTGTAAGGAAAGCGCGCTGCCAGGACTTATAACAGAAGACGAGATCTGGCTTTAGATTGGTTACTGCAATCTCAGCTGTAAATATGAGTCGCTGGTCCAAGTAAGCATGCATTTCACAGTCCCTGGCTTCTAGCAGTTGTCTAGGATCAGGAGGCAAGGAGTTTGAAGTTTATTTCTCTCCCTTTCTCTCATTTCTCTCATTATCAACTGTTGGAACTTGTTTTGGTTATGGAGAGGCATGACATTAATGGCTACTCTCTTTGTTTCAAGCTCTGCTGCCAGGCACCTTAGAACTTTATCATGCTGCCAGGTGTATCTGGCCTGAGTCAGGCTGACCTTACATCCTATCAAGATAAGTAACAAGTACAGTGACCAGGCTGGATCTCCTCCCACCCAGGGATTTAGATTGGTAGGATAAGGCAGGATATTGTATGTTGCTCTGATAATGAAGCTCAACACATTCGACTCCATTCCTCACAGCTCAGTCCTTATGACTTTTCTCTTCACCATGGCGTCCCATCTCATCCAGTAGCCTTGCTTGCCCTGGGATATGACTCTGGCACATCTATCAGCTTCCTCTTGCCGGCACACCGCCTTTACCACCAAGTTGGTGTTTTGTGGGATTAGCTTTTTGCCCCTCTGTTTTGCTGGATGAGGCCCATTATGTCTTGGTGCTGGAGGGCAGATTTTGCATCCGACACCGCAACGGTTTGGGTCCATTTTTTTTCCTGTGGCCAGGGTTGGAGTGACCTCTCTCACCACAGGGCCCTGAGATTCTGTGAGTGTCATCTCCATTCTTGAAATGGGCAATGACAGGGCTCCATTTCCATTCCCATACAGCCCAGTGCTACTGGGCATCCCAGTAGCCCAAACCACTTCCACACTGGTGTGTTCATCAGCCTTTCTTGTTCTTGGCAGTCTGAATCTGCTGCCAGATGACATTGGCATGCTTCAAGCAGCCTGAGAAGGCCGTATTCCTGCCTTTTGCACTGTTGTATTGATGAAATTTTGTTGCACTGCAAGCACGCCAAAGGTCTTTAGACCACAATGCCAAAGAATATCTTTCCCTCCACATTTATCAGGTTGAACTGGCAAACCTGATGTATGGTAGAGGAGTTTTCTTAAGGTAGTAGGGGGACACTTCAAATGGGGGTGATAAGATTTTACCAAATCAAATGAAACTAGCAATAGTAACATTAACATTAACATTGGTTAGCATGCTGTGTAGCTGGGTTAACCACCACAAAACGTTTTACAAAGTTTTTGTACAAACAATAAATTTATCCATATATATATCCATTAATTTTTATTGAAAACATTTGCTGACATATCTCTGCTTTTTTGTAGGGCTACATCTTAAGAAGTAGGGGTAACCATTACAAGGGGGTGGGCCTAAATCAATCTGTCTGAACATTAAACCTCTCTTGATGAAGATATTGGGAATATGTTTAATTTTTATTGTTGTTTGTTATCGATGCACAGATAACACTTTTTTCTGACTTAGTACAAGTACGATTTCTTTAATTTATGTACTTGCCGATACTGAGTACTTTACAGCAAAAAGAAAAAATGTCTCACTTTGACTGTGAACAAACTCATTATATCATTAAAAAAATATATATACTACTGTCACTGTTTAAACAGTCAGTCACCTCTATAATTAGAGTAAGGAAAATTCCTTTTTTGCTGTAAAACATTTGGGTTTGAAATCAAAAGATGAATATGAGACAAGGGAGCTGTATTTCAGCTTTTATTTCTAAGTATTTAAATCCACATTATCTGGAACACAACTTAAAAGATGGCCTCAATTGTAATTGAACATAACATTTTCAGGCGAGCAAAGTACAGGAACAGAGAGACCTGAAATAGATCTAAATAAATAATACTTAATATTTAGTGGCAAATCCTTTGCTGCGCACCATGTTGGTTCTTTAGATGTTTTCTCAAATTTTTGGTGTATAAGGAGCTACTTTTTGCCTCCTCCTCTTGACATTCCAGCAGAGCACAGGTTACAGTCTGCTCTAGTTTTGTTATCATTGCTTATGCATTGCTTAAGTATTTCTGCTGACTGAACAGCACATCCACTTATTGCTACACTTCATCTCATTTGAAGATATATAGATGTACATGCATAGTACACAGTACATTATATGACTTGTAATGTATTGTGTTGCTGCTGTGACCCATTTGGTTCATCAGCTGTCTCATCCTAAGCAGGAAAGTGTTGCATGGTGAAATGGGTCATAATTTAATTTGCTCTCTTCCTTGTTTTGTATTTTCAGATCTTGGCACTGGTGTTCTCCATGCTGATGTACTGTCAGATTCTGTGTGCTGAGAAGCATTTGGACTAACATCTGATCAGTAGCCTGTGATGGAAGGCTTACCACAAACTCCTTTGTAATCTCAATTTGTGTTACACTTCCTCCAAAGATTCCTCAAAAAACCAATGTAATCTAATTAAAACAATTAGTGGGGGGAATGGACACACTTGGTACAAACAAACCAGTACAAAAGAGCAGGAGATGACAAATCATGAGCACTGCTGCTTGTCTTTGTACCAGCCAATTTATATTATATTAACTTAGATGTTTTATTTGAACTGGCCAAAAAAAATCAATTACCATAATGCAATGCTTCTGCAAAGTTACTGTACCTGAGAAGAAACTCCTATGTGTCAACTGAAAATTCAAGGGCAAAAGAGGCACATAAGGTATCTGCTGCTCCTTATTTTACAGCATTTTGTCTCTGTTTTGCTTTTTCAACTATATGAAGAAAATAGTGTGAAATTATCATTTGATTAAAATTTGGATGTAATGAATCCACCATGGTTGTTAAGGAGAAAATCCTTAAAGGTGTAATATGCAATGTTTTAGGGCTGCTTAACGTCATTGCAGTTAAGCATCCATGTCAGACCATCGTGACAGTTGCCAGTAAGCTACCATGCATGTTCTCTCCAGTCACTGGTAAAAACACAAAGACATAATGTATGCAGGAACAATTACAGGAGGAGAGTGACTCGCTCTGAGCCACATTGAATCCTTCTCATGGCTCATGCAACTCTCTACTGTGGAAATGCCAGACCATCATTAACCCTGGTCTTATGTCTTTCCCTGTCAAATGCCTTTTTAAAAAAAATAAATAAATAAATAAATAAATAAAAATAAACCAATCACAAAGCTGCAGTGGATGCGGGCTTAACGTGATGACAGCAGAGAAGCAACATCTAGCAGCTTTTTTATACATCCAACATGGCAGCTCCCAAAGAGCAGCTGTCATTTTAGGTGAATTGCTCCACGGAGACAAAAGTTGTTAGATGCCATTACTAGATAGCCATTGCTCCTACGAGAAAACTACAGCACGTTGACAAGTTTTCCATCGCTCTGCATACACAGTGGCATGCACTAAGTTCACTTTGTCCTTAATTTCAATCCTTGTATCTAATGCACTTTGAACATGTCTGCTTCAGCAAATCTACAGTTCTGCACTGCTTTTAATTCAATCTATTTCATCCTCTCATTAATTCCCCTTATGTCCTCGTGATATTATTGAACTGTCATTTTCATAGTAGCAAATACTGTGTTAGAACATATGTTATAGTTCCTTAGTGTTGTATTAGACTAGTAACTAAATTGTGTTTCTGAAAATCTGCCATTGTATGGCAATGTCATGAAAATGCTCTTTCGATGTTGTCTACACTGAACTCCTCATTGGTTTCAATTAAATTACTTGAGGAAGAGTATGGCTTATGGTTTATTGTTTATTACTGTTGCGACAAATAAGCTCCAGATTTCTGACAAAAGATATGATAAACATGCTGAGACCCAGAGCGGTGAGACTGAATTTATGCTCTGTTAGCTTAAAGAATTAAAAAGGAAATTCATTGAAAAATCTAATTTCTGCTGTTTTTTTTTTTTTTTTGTGTGTGTACCCGTGTCTTTCTCATATCTAAACATCACTAAAGTGTCACAATAAACACTTCAACCAAAAGAGGACCTTCTCTGTTTACCTGAGCTTGAGCGAGCAGTTTTGAAAAGTCGAGTTTAGTTTTGTAACTAGCACATTTGCCGTGCATTGAACCCTTCCCCAACAGTATCTGTTGAGAGCAACATGTCTCAGAAGAAAGGTTCAGTTCATTGTTGCTCTGTTGCTGGTTGTCAAAAACAACACCAGATGCTTCATAGACTCGCTTCTTATGAGGAAAAAAGAGCAGAGTGGATATCTTTCATTTTTGATAGTAATATCCCTGCTAAGCTTCCTGAAATGCTGTTTGTTTGTAGCGGTCACTTTGAAGTGAATAGTTATACAAACTTTGGGCAATACAAAGTGGGACTCATCAGCAGGAAGCAGCTCCAACAATCCGTAATGGATTTCCTGAAGGCAATGTAAGTATTTCCAAATGAAGTAATAATGTCTTTGTGGCTTGACTGCTTCTTGTCTTGAATAGCAATAGCTAACGATGGCTAATTGCAGCCACATTTGAAAGGCAGCATGTGTGTTTGCCTTTGCTGTTTGTCTCAGCAGCGGTAGAAAATGAGTGAGTGAGAGTGAGCGTTTGTCTCAGCTCCATGTGACACTGTTTACAAGCAAACTGCTGCACAAGCTTGTGTGTTTACATGTCGGCGAGTGTCTTTCAGCTAACTACTGTTCCTATGCTAACTACTGACTGCGGTACGCAGAGATCGGTGTGTATTAATTTTGAATAGAGAACAACTTGTTTTGTCAATCGTTTATTGCTTTAAGCTTCTGTTAGCAACACCTTCGCTTAACTCTATCTCTCATGTAGATTCACACTGTGGTTTTCCTAGCTTAAAGGTTAGCTTAGCAGTGATGGCTTCTCTCTCTCTCGTGTTGTGTGCCACATGTTTAGCTACTCCTCTGCCTCCTTTAGCGATAACACTAATAACTTGTAATAAGTGTAGCTTGTTTGCCAGGATGGAGGCGAGACTTAATGAGGTAGAAACCAGGCTCCGCACCATAGAAGCTACATCAGACACCACAGATGACACAGTGCTTTTCTTATTGAAAATCAATACTTACCAAAGTAAATAAAGTGAATTGATGATCTGACTTAGATATGTGAGTTTCTTGTAATGAGACAGTGGTTTACAGCGTTTTAATGTCCTTCTCTGTTTTTGCGTTTCATTCGAACTTGGTGAAGTGGGGAAAGATGGAAGGGGAAGCTCTTCTTAGTGTGTACAGAAAATAGTCAGAGATTAAACAGTCAGAGAGTCAGGCCCATGTGTGGGCTGTCACTTATGTTTGGATAAGCACAGAGATTTTTCCAAATCACCTTACAGGCAGTAGGTGGAGCCAGAGCATATATTTATGTTACAGATGATCTATTTTATACAGTGATTTCACTTTATAGTGGCAGTTTTGGAGTTTCCAAACCACATCTACATGGATGTTGAAATCCCCCACAATTATGATTTTATCTGCCCTTAGCACTAACTCAGTTAAGAATTCAGAAAACTTTGACAGAAACTCTGAATAAGGTGCAGGTGGACGATAAACAGTGACTATCAGGACTGGTTTCTGTTATTTATAACTAGGATTAGATAGACTGAGGATAAGGCTTTCAAAAGATATTCCGGTTTGGGCTTGGGGTTAATTAATAGACTAGTATTAAAAATGGCTGTGATTCCTCCTCCTCAGCCTGAGCTTCTGGGAATATGGCTGTTAGTTTGTGTGGGTGGTGTTGACTCATTTAAACTAACATTCTTTTTCATATAACCATGTCTCAGTTAGACACAGTAAATCAATATGATGAGATGATTAATTAAAACTGATTTTAAGGAGAGTGATCTTATTTACCAGGCTCCTCTCCTGTGGAACCAACTGCCAATGTCGGTTCAGGAGGTGGACACTGTCTCTGTATTTAAAGTTCAACTTAAAACCTTCCTTTTTGATAAAGCTTATAGTTAGAGCTGGCTCAGGGAAACCTGAACCATCTCTTAGTTATGCTGCTATAGACCTAGACTGCTGGGGGATTTCCTGTGGTGCACTCACACTCACACTCTCTCACACTCAGGGTATGAATGTGACTTAATTATGTGTCATTAACCTTTTTTTTTCTCCCTTCCCAAGTCTATGTCTCTCCCTCTGTCCTCATCTTGCAGGCTGCAGGATCCAGATCCAGTTTGGATGATGTTATTATTATTATTATCAGTAACAATAATACTGCTGTCA